>CM045747.1:12658081-12825581 GCA_024760905.1 Plotosus lineatus | reverse complement strand
AATAAATAATTAATAAATAGACATGTTGTATAATAAATATAATAAATATGTTAATACAATAATAATATTTCATGTTTAAATAAATGAAGTCTGTAGTTATAAACTAGTCGTAAAGGGTTTGGTCCATTCCAGAAGGGGGTTGAACATCTGTTAAACATCTGGTCAGATTATAATGCTATATTGTGAATTTACATAAATGTTGATTAGTTTTAAAGTTGTTTGTACACGCCTTTTTTCTACACACTGTTTTTAAAGTCTCTGTTTAAAGGATATTTTCACCCATTTTTCTCGAATAAAAGATACACACACAGTGCTACCAATGGGATGCAATCTTAGAAGAAAGAAATTCCCAGAATTCCAGCCGTTCTGTCTCTGTGAGGCTGATGAGAGTTGCGAGGATCCCCCTGAGATCCCCCTCCAGTGTGTGGGGTCATATAAGGGTGAGCTCCGGTTACTGAGCGAGGTTATTCAGAAGTCAGCAACACTCCAAGTCTTCTACTCCTGTTTAAGGGCCAGAATGGTGGATCGGGACACTGCAGCACCAGCGGATGGGAACAACAGCCAGTTTAAAAAAAAAAAAGAAAAAAAAAAGAGGCCCACAAAAGCGCAAGAATGGACGCTAACTAAGACGAATGGCTCCTTTTTTCAAGCCACTGCAGCCTAATCACGCTCTTTTCATTTGTTTCTTGTTAGATAATGTACATTTGTGGAGAGAAAGGGACTGAAGGACAATTTATCACCCAGCCTTTTATCTGTGTAATGGAGCCACATGGCCCAGAGATTTAGCACTGGCTTGGGCCACACATTACATCACTAAATGAGGGCCGTGACATTCAGGCCAGCAACATTATCTGTACATTACAAGAATGCAAATGCTGTTTGGTTTGATGCTATTTGATATTTACAGCATTTGGCACATGCTCTTATCCGTCTTAATACAACTACACCAGGGTCAAAGAATACTATTATATCTTATACAATCAAGTAGTAAAAGTACCCTGTATTAGTATTCTGCATGTAGATTCCCAGTGCTGAACCAATTCAGATTTTTTCCCCAATTTAGTATTTATAAAGGCTGTTTTTAAAAGCGCGCATCTCTTCCCGTTTATCACGTACATATTAAATATAGTAGTCAATCAAATATCTACTGCTCAGTTCAGTTCATTTTCTGTAACCGCTTCATCCTAATTAGGGTCGCGGGGAGGCTGGTGCCCATCCCAGCCAACTCAGGGCGAGGGCAGAGTACACCCTGGACAGCTCGCAAGGCCATCGCAGGGCGGAAACACGCCGACGGCATTGCAGCCTACTCTTGTCGAAAGTCAGCAATGGTTCTTTTACATGCCTCACACCATAGACAGTGAGAGACATGGCCGGCCTTTGATAACCCAGTTAGCTGCACTGGGAGGACAGTGGCAACCTTGTGGAGAGTGGGACTCGAACCCCCAACCTTTGGATCAGCGATCCAGCGCCTTATACCACTAGACCACCACTGCCCATATCTACTGCTCATACTTCATAAAAGTTTCTAAAAGTTGGACCTAAAATACTAAATTTACACACAAGCATGCAACATGATTTCCTCTTTTTGCTTTTGGTTTAGTTTAAATCAGCTCCAACTCCAGGAAATCAAGACTGTTCCACTTCTTCATTTTTAATATTCCTGAATATCTAAAAATATATTTACTAGTATATGTTTGTTATGGATCTTTGTCTCATTTTAATTATAATGTTATCTTATTTTACTGGCAGATAATTTCTTTTTTTTTTATTTATTTTTTTTAAATAAATGCATAAAAAAAGTTCCACCACTACTACTTACTTCCCCCTCCTTCCTTCTCTTTCCATTTCTGCTGCTATTGCCACCACCACCACCACCACCACTATTACAATTATTACTTAATCCGCCGCCCTTCCAAAGTTAGTTGGGATTGGCAACAGCGTTCCCTGCTACACTGACAACTTAAGTGGTTCAAGTAATGACGGGTGGATAATAATAATAATAATAATAATAATAATAATAATAATAATAATAATAATAATAATGGGGCACGTCTGCCTCAAAGCAACAAGGCCTGGGTTTGATTCCCAGTTTGGCTGTTTCTGTGTGAAATTCTTCACATGGATTCCCTCTGGGAATTCAGGTTTCCTCCCAAAATCCAAAAACATGCAATGTAGGCTAATTGGCTGATCCAAATCGCCCCTAGGTGTGTGTGTGTGTGTGTGTGTGTAGTTGTGTGAGAGTTGGCCCTGCAGTGGCCCGGTGAGCTTTCCAATCCTCGCCCAGTTTTGGCTGAAATGGGCAGCAGGCTCCCTGCAACCTTAATTAGGATTAATTAATTCAGAAAAATTAATGAATGAGGATAATAATAATAATAATAATAATAATAATAATAATAATCTAGTTTATCTGAGTTTTCTCTGGTAGCTAAATAAACCCTTGATGCGAAAATGTGTGTGTGTGTGTGTGTTTGTTTTAGTTACACATTGCAGGAACTGGTATCCCAACCACACTGTATTCTCACAGACAGCATTTCCAGACACAGTGTTTACCATAAATGTGACAAGATACTTAATTAAGAAGTTAAACATGAATGATTGAATAATTACATTTATATATTTACTGGGCAGTGGTGGTCTAGTGGTATAAGGCGCTGGATCGCTGATCCAAAGGTTGCGGGTTCGAGTCCCACTCTCCACAAGGTTGTCCCTGTCCCCCCGCAGTGCAGCTAACTGGGTTATCAAAGGCCGGCCATGTCTCTCACTGTCTATGGTGTGAGGATCATGTAAAAGAACCATTGCTGACTTTCGACAAGAGTAGCTGCAAAGCCGTCAGCGTGTTTCCACCCTGCGATGGCCTGGCGAGCTGTCCAGGGTGTACTCTGCCCTCGCCCTGAGTTGGCTGGGCTGGGCATCAGCCTTCCCGCAACCCTAATTAGGATGAAGCGGTTACAGAAAATGATGATGATATTTATATATTTAATTACATTTATATATTTCACTTTTCATTTGAATTTAAATGGATTTTCTGGCTCACTTCAATAAATATGTCAAAATGTAAAAATCAACACATATATTTAGAGTGAAGAAAATACCTTTATTATAATAGTGCAGAAATCCCAGCCTGTATTTATAAAGAAATGCGAAACGAAATCATTTTACTGGTGAGAGCTGCCTTCAGAGGTCTCCCGATGTCCAGCTGTTTGCAGAATATAAGTTAAACCAATACCATACTCTCTAAAGACTGAGAGCATTCAAGGAAAAAAACAATCAAAGCATGCTTTTGTTTATAGTACTAACTACCCAGTGTGTGTGTGTGTGTGTGTGTGTGTGTGAGTGTGTGTGTGTGTGCGCGTGCGCACAATGACATAGAAGCTGAGTCTCTATCCATCTCTCAACACTTAAAAGCTGTGCAGTCCTCCATTTAACCAACACACATCCAACAGACAGCTCAGGCAGGAGAAATGATCAACAGCTGCCATCCCTCACCCTTAGGATAATAGCCCTGACATACACACACCCACACCCACACACACACACACACACACACACACACACACACACACATACAGAGAGAGAGAGAGAGAGAGAGAGAGAGAGAGAGAGAGAGAGAGAGAATGAAACATAAATGCTCGAATGAGAAAGTGTCCCAGTCTATCGACACTGGTGATGACAGCGCTGTAAATCGACCTACTAACATACAAATGGCCCGATTCTCACCTTCTCATTTAACCTTATCCAAAAATGATGGCACTTTATTTTATTTAGTAGGGGTACAATACTAGAGATGAACTCCTCCCTACAAACTTTCCGTTTAAGATTTTATTCTGTCTCTTGGGGCAGAGTCTGTGTTTTTAGAGAGATTATGCAGTATAGGATATACTCCTTGCTTCATGTCATATCAAAAGTAAGAGAGAGCAGTATTCCTATATCTAAAATGATCCAACCATGACTACAATGATGACATAATGATCACAGTGTGTGTGTGTGTGTGTGTGTGTGTGTGTGTGTGTGTGTGTGTGTGTGTGTGTCTAAGGGGTAGGGGGGCTATTAACCCTGTAGCATGTGTGTTTATTGTCAGAACTCATATTAATGGATTAGTTTGAAGAGATGGTCTCACTGGTCAATTAATCTAATATATATGTGTCTGGACTGTGGGAGGAAACCAGAGTACCTTGAGAAAACCCATGGCAAAAAAAAAAAAAAGAAAAAAAAAAAAAGAAAAGCAAACTCCACATGGAAATACCCAGGCGCAGGACTCAATGTCTAACCACTACACCACCTACAAAAGTACAGCTTTTTATTTACTTTATTTTAAAAAAGGAAGATAGCCAGAATATACGCCAAAATAAAAATTAGAGGAATAATAGCAGGTACAGAAATATATAGCAGCACTAACACTAAAGTTTGCTTACAGTGATAGTTAGACTAAAGAGTTTTGTGTGTGTGTGTGCGTGTGTGTGTGTGTGTGTGTGTGTGTGTGTGTGTGTGTGTGTGTGTGGCCAGAACAAACCCATCTGTCAGGAACTCAGTAAGTGGGCTTCTCATGTTTCTGTCTCTCTCTTTCACTTTATAGTTTATCATGGTGCAAACAGCAAGCTTTAAAACATCCCAGATACTCACTTGTAGCAGCAGTACTGGAGAGAGTGAAGAAAAGAACGTAAAGAAAGATAAAAGTAAAGAAGCGATCAGGGAACAAGTACCATCAACCATTAAATGAATACAAGTTCTCGGTAAAGAAGTACGTACTATTCAAAAGCATAGACAATAATTATCCATTATTATTTTTAAGTTTTATTTTACGAACACAGAGAGATCGATATCATACTTTAGGAGATAAGAGATCTGAATTGTCAACTGTTGCATGAACAATAAAAATCAGTAAAGAAAGAGTACACAGAATATAGAAAATGAAAAAAAAAAGTAGCTGGTAAAACATGAAAAGTGCTGAGGACCGCCTCGCTCTGCGCCACCGTCTCACTCCTTGAGATTTTGCTGTTCAAATTTCCAAACATCAAACATTCGTTCATTTATTTACTGAACGGTGTAATCCATTTAAAGTCACGGGGATGGTGGAACCCATCTCAGCCGACTTTGGAGCAAAGGTTTGGAACAGCTTTTAGAGGACCAGCACATTCACACTCAGACTTAGGGGCAATTTGGAAAACCATTAGTGTAATGTTCATGTCTTTGGACTTTGTGAGGAAACCATGGTACCCGGAGCGAACCCATGCAAACAACGGGAGAGAACTCAACACAAAATGAACCATCTTGTTATGAGACAGATGTGCTTCAAAGTTCAACACCACTTCCATATACAGGGATCCCTCACTTTTCACGGTTAATTGGGACCAAAACCCCCACGTGACCACAATTCCGCAAAGTACTGTAGGATCAACTCTCCCTGACTGATGTACTGTGTACGTACATGTATATGTGTATATAATATTAACAAATACATATTCAATGCTATAAATGCTTATAATAACAATTAAACATTCAAAAATTATGCATAAGATGTAAATAACATATAAATACACACACATACACACACGCACGCAGGGCAGTGGTGATCTAGTGGATAGGGCGCAGGATCACTGATCCTAAGGTTTGGGGTTTGAGTCCCCACAAGGTTGTCACTGCCCCCCCCCCCCCCCCCTCCCAAGTGCAGCTAACTGGGTTATCAAAGGCGGGTCATGTCTCTCACTGTCTATGGTGAGAGGCATGTAAAAGAACCATTGCTGACTTTCGTAAAAGAGTAGCTGCGTGTTGCTACGACGTGGAGACGGATGGGCTCCGCCAGGCCAAATCAGCTCAAGTCTTGCCATGAAGGCGCCCCAACGACATCCTCGGATGTTAAGGGATAAGTGAGTGAAGTGAGTTTTGTTGGGGAGGTTTTGGGTTGGTTTTTTTTTTTGTTTTTGTTTGTTTGGGGGGTTTTTTGTGTGTGTAATTGGCCTTGTTTTGTTGCATTTTCCTTCACCTTTCCCCCAATTCTTCCTTAATTTCCTTATTTTTGATTATTATTTAAAAAAAATTTAATGCTCCGAAGCTACATGAATTGAAGCGCGGAGTACCGAGGGATCCCTGTATTCTTTTTACAAATGGTATTTTTGAATTATCCTTTTAAATGGTAGTGAAATCTTATTTTTTAAAATTCAAGGTTCTTAGAACCGTGATACTGGGACCAGCCTGTCAGCTGATATTCATCCAAAACTGCACTACTGATGTAATTGCTAGGGTTGAGGATGCTCGCACCAATTAGCATGTACAATCTATTTGTTTGCTGTTTGTTTTGTTTTTTATTATGCCTTATATACGGTTTAATGTTGAAAACAAGTTTATATCGTTGCAGAAGGCAAGTACAGTAACAGATTTTCTTTACATGTACAAACAGAAGAGTCGAGGCTTCCATAGCTCGCACTTTGTCTTAGATTTCTGCCATTCCTGTAACTGGGTAACCACTTCTGCATGGTTACATGCCACTTAAGGATATTATCTTCTGTTTAAAATGCAAAGCAGTAAATTTGAAGATATGTGATGCATAACCTGAAATGAGAGGAAGAGAGAAGGCTGCGGGATGGTGACCTCTGTGAAGGACAGTGAGTGTTACTTCACCTCCCCTACAGGAAGTGCATCATAAATCTTCCTCAGAATGAGAGACTCTGGGGATATGACCCATGACACACTGTTCATCAGACATGCAGCTCTCTCTCTCTCTCTCTCTCTCTCTCTCTCTCTCTCTCTCTCGCGCTCTCTCTCTCTCTCTCTCTCTCTCTCTCACACTCACACACTCACACACACACACACACACACACACACACACACACACACACACACACAAGGCAGGGCTTGTTTCCAAATGCTTTATGCAGAGCACATGTGCATCCATGTGTTGAAAGTTCTATGCAGATAGTGACCCACCCACCAAAGTTCCTGAACTACTCCTGTAGGCTCAGGATAGTTGTTTTTATGTTTTTATGTACTATTGCTAGATTAATTAGTACACAAAGAACAGCTTATTCCAGGTTAATCCTCAAATAAATACAGTGGTACCCCACTTCACGAAATTAATCCATTCCAGTGCCTTTTTTGTAACCTGCATTTTTCGTAGGTTGAACTGCATTTTACATGTAAAGCGCGTGATTCGTTCCAAGGCTCCCAATACTACCCCATAAACCCTTTAAAAATTATAAAAGTACAACAATTTTGGATGAAATATGTGTTAAAAGTAAAAGAAAATCTCTCGAACCACCCATGTGACGCTTTAAAGTCCAAGGGTTGCTGGTCTGAAGAACCCCCACCCTTCTTCACGAGGTTCTTAAATATGGCGGTTGCTTTTTCCGAAATAATCGCCTCCTTCGGCTTCAATATCGTCCCGATTGCATAGGAGTTTCGGCCACACTCCTTTGCGATTTCACTCAACCGCATCCCGCTTTCAAATTTTTTTATCATCTCCTGTTTTACTTTTATTGATAACGGAGCCCGCTTCTTCTTTTCACTCTCACCGGGAATCACTTTCTTGGGGCTCATGATTAATAACGAAAAACAACACTGCAATAAGTACACTCAAAAAAACTCACAAAACTCACGGACCAACAGTACAACTCTCCTTCACGCATGTGTGTCGAACAATGGGTCGAAGGCACACGAAAAGCATTATGGGTACAGTACTGTATTATGGAGATTTAGCTCCCTCCTAGCCAGTGGGGCGGGTGTTGGGAGACAACTAATGGGAAAGCAACTCACACATTGTTTGAATGTTTGAATGGCACGTTTGAATTTTTAAGATGGCGCTTTTCATAACGTGACCTTGTTTCGTATCCAGAGACAAAAATTTTCGGAAAATGCGTTTCATAACCTGAATTTTTTGTTTGGTGAGACTTTCGTAAAGAGAGCTACCCCTGTATGCAGAAAGCTTAAACAAAATGTACAGATCAGGTAATATAACAAAGAAAGTGATTTTATAGAATGTTTTGTGTATCTATAATAACAGCATCAAAAAGTCAATATAATAATATTACTGATAGTTAATATATAATAATTACTGATTTACTATATAATAGAAAGAAGGATATTTTTATGTGGTGATGCGGTACAATAGGGTAGTGGTTAGAACATCAGCCTCACAACAGGAAGATTGTGTGTTCAAGTCTGGGGCTCAGCGAGGGCATTTCTGTGTGGTGTGTGTTCTTACTGTATTTTTTTGGGTTTTCTCTGTGTACTACCAATACCGCCACCGGTCCAAAGACATACACAATTGGGGCATTTCTTCGTCTTCTTTTCCTTTTGGTTTTTCCCTTCAGGGGTCGCCACAGCAAACCATTCGCCTTCATCTCACCCTATCCTCTATATCTTCTACTCTTACTCCAACTACCTTCATGTCCTCCTTCACCACATCCATAAATCTTCTCTTTGGTCTTCCTCTCAGCCTTCTGCCTGTTAGTTCCAACCTCAGCATCCTACTACCGAGATACTCACTATCCCTCCTCTGTACATGTCCAAACCATCTCAATCTAGCCTCTCTGACTTTTTCTCCAACATCTTACATGGGCTGTCCCTCTGATGTACTCATTCCTGATCCTATCCATCCTCGTTTCTCCCAAAGAGAACCTCAACATTTTCATCTCTGCTGCCTCCAGCTCTGCCTCCAGTCTTTTCCTCAGCGCAACTGTTTCTAAACCATACAACACCACTGGCCTCAACACCGTCTTGTACACTTTTCCTTTCATTCGTGCCGATACCCTCCTATCACATATCACACAGGACACTTTTCTCCAACCATTCCAACCTGCCTGCACACACTTCTTCACCTCTTTTCCACACTCTCCATTGCTCTGTGCTCCCTGTAACCTCACCTGCACTTTTCCTGCACTTGTTCTCTGCTATCACTACAGATCACAATGTCGTCTGCAAACATCATAGTCCATGGAGATTCTTTTCTAACTTCATCTTTCAGCCTGTCCATCACCATAGCAAACAAGAAGGGGCTCAGAGCTGACCCTTGATGCAGTCCCACCTCCACCTTGAACTCTTCTGTCACACTGACAGCACACCTCACCACTGTCTTACATCTCTCATACATGTCCTGCACCACTCTAACATACTTCTCTGCCACTCCAGACTTCCTCATGCAATACCACAGTTCCTCTCTCGGCACCCTGTCATATGCTTTCTCCAGATCCACAAAGGCACAATGCAGCTCCGTCTGACCTTCTCTGTACTTCTCTATTAACAACCTCAAAGCAAACACCGCATCTGTGGTGCTCTTTCTTGGCATGAAACCAAACTGTTGTTCACAAATGCTGACCTCTGCCCTTAGTCTGGCTTCCACTATTCTTTCCCATAACTTCATCGTATGACTCATCAACTTTATCCATCTGTAGTTGCTACAACTCTGCACATCTCCCTTGTTCTTAAAAATGGGCACAAGCACACTTTTCCTTCATTCCTCCGGCATCCTCTCACTCTCTAAGACCTTGTTGAATGTTCTTATCAGAAAATGTACTGCGACCTCTCCTAGACCCTTCAAATTGCCCCAGGCATGTGTTGGCCCAGTAATAGCTAATTGTTTAGGTTGTACTGTACATTGTCTTTGCCCTAAGATTGCTTTGTGTCAATCAAATGGAATTATACAAATGTCTGTTGCAGTTTGGTACCTGTTAGTAATATTGTGTAATATGGTTTGTGAATTGGTTTTGTGTACTGTATTACCTTACTGTCGTGCCATGTCATGTGACTTGGGTGACCATGTTCCTTCACTGTATGTCACTTATTATAAACTTTGGTTCATGGCTATTCTTAGAGTCCTGGTAGGTACCCAGTTTTCTTTCTCGGTGGCCAAATGTCCCTTAGACTCATGACATTACCCTGAATGTACCAGACCACTTTGCAGTCACACCTTCTGAGCCACTACTTTTGCTTGGAAATTTTTTGTGCTTCCAGGGTTTCTGTCGTCACATACTTTGGGTTGGTGTACCCAATTTACAATGCCAAACGTCAATAGCATTTTGGGTCAATATCATTTCCCCCTTGTCTGGTTTTACCCACCAGCCAAGATGGATTTGCAGGGTATGGTTGCTGCCGTATGCTTTAATCATGTAAAGAACAAAGACTTCTGGATGAGGACGAAATTGGGAAAATGATATTGACAAGTGAGTTTACCGTTACCACCTCAATGTGTGTACCAATATAGTGTGCATAAGATACCAACAATTATACCTTTTAAATTGTTTATTAAAAACAATACATTGTGCTTTTATACACTGTACATTTAGCACAATTATGTTCCTCTTATATCATTTACATGACAACAGAAAGATTCTTTCACTCAGTTTCTCTTGAAGTTAATACAAAAAAAGAAAAGCTTCTGGCTGAGACAGTACAGTCAGCTCCTTTCTGTAGAATTTGCTGTGTCAGAACAAGTTGCAGCATTATTGCTCACAGTTACAAAACTCTGCCACTTCAAACTAAATGCAATTATTAAATAAATGTCTTCAGTATCCAGTGTACCAGTTCACTTTCTCAGGCAACAATGATTTAAAATTTAATATGGTTTAAAATGTAATATTTAATAGGTGTAGATACACAAGATTTTTTGGATAAATTGTTATTACAGAAATGATGTACTAGAATGAGTATATCAATATACTGTACTAAAAGATGTCATATTTTGGAACTGACACTCTTATAAGAGCCGATTGTAATAAAATTAATCAACACCTTTTGAGAATTGTAAGAAATCAAAAACTGCTATTTCATTTATTATTATTATTATTATTATTATTATTATTATTATTATTATTATTATTATTATTATTGTTGTTGTTCTTCAATCACATTCAGAATGCAGTAGCATTATTATTATTGTTCAATCACATTCAGAATGCAGTAGCATTGTCTTGTTGAAATATTCATCAATGTCCATATACTGGACAATGTTTCTTGAAAAAACAAAGCAAAACAAAACCAACAAACAAAAAACATGCAGTAAAAATAGAAGAGCTGGAAAACTGATTCTTCTGAAGGCAGTACAGATTTCCACTGTGTGATGGTCCATTCCAAATCCTCAAAGCTTAGAGAAATCACAGTTTCTTTTCTGCAGTTACATTTTAATTGGTATTTGTGGAACTCCGTATTGGAGTGTTTGTCAAAGGTTTGCCAGAGTAATCCCAAGTCTGTGAAGGTATATCAACAATAAATAAATAATGGTTTTTGATGCAGTGTAAGTCTAAGGCGTAAGAGGTCATAGATGATTAGCTGACTCTTATTGTCCTTACTGAAATTCTTCCAAATTCTTGAATCATTCAATGATATTGTGGGTAAAATCAAAAAGTTCATTTATATCTTTCAATCAGAAATATATATATATATATATATATATATATATCCTTTCGCCTTTTCCCTTCAGGGGTTGCCATAGCAAATCATCCGCCTCCATCTCACCCGATCCTCTGCATCTTCTCTTACTCCAACTACCTTCACGTCCTCCTTCACCACATCCATAAATCTTCTCTTTGGTCTTCCTCTGGGCCTTCAGCCTGGTAGTTCCAACCTCAGCATCCTACTACCAATATACTCACTATCCCTCCTCTGTACATGTCCAAACCATCTCAATCTAGCCTCTCTGACTTTGTCTCCAAAACCACGTGCTGTCCCTCTGATGTCCTCATTCCTGAGCCTATCTATCCTCATTACTCCCAAAGAGAACCTCAACATTTTCATCTCTGCTACCTCCTGTCTTTTCCTCAGTGCCACTGTTTCTAAACCATACAACATCGCTGGCCTCAACACCGTCTTGTACACTTTTCCTTTCATTTTTGCCGATACCTTCCTATCACACATCACACCGGACACTTTTCTCCAACCATTCCAACCTGCCGGCACACGCTTCTTCACCTCTTTTCCACACTCTCTATCACCCTGGATTGTTGAGCCTAAGTAGTAAAAATCCTTCACCTTCTCCAGCTCTGCTTCCTATAACCTCACCGTTCCTCTTGGGTCCTTCTCGTTCATGCACATGTATTCTGTATAAATATATATGTTTGTAAATCTGACTGATGACATCAGTGCCTCACCAGCCAAGAACCTCACCAAACATCACTGACATCTGTGTGTGTGTGTGTGTGTGTGTGTGTGTGTGTGTGTATATATATATATATATATATATATATATATATATATATATATATATATATATATATATATATATATATATATATATATATATATATATATATAAGTTTTTATTTTCACACATCAAATCAAATAATAATAAAGTCTGAAGAAAGTCTGTTGGTAGCCCAACCTCAACCTGAACACCTTGATCTTAAATAACTCACACACAGCTCGACTTTTCATATTCCTTTGTAAATGTGGTCGGTTTTATTGGGTCACCTGGTAGAAGATGTGATAAGTTTCTATTTAACACTGAGAGTAGTGACACACATTTGTTGCAAAAATCTCAAAGGAAGCTTTTCAATTTGAAAGTGACGGAAATGTGATGAAACATTATCGGGAAGAAGAGTTGGCTAATATTCTGTAGTGGGTCATAAGGTGAAGGTCATGACAGAATGGGAAGTTGTGTCTGCATGAAGTCGGAGTTTAAAAATTCATTCTCATACAAAAATGCAAAAGAAATGCTTATTTTTGTAGTTTATTTTTTAAAATACATAAACAGTTTCATTGCTCTGATTATAGAAACATATTAATAAGACCATTTAGAATTCTTTTGTAAATAGTGTCTGCAATTACATTATTTACACATGAAGTGCAGGGTGTGCTGTATGACAGTGAGGTGACATTGCAGTGGTTGGCATTATCCCCTGTCCCGCCAAGGGTTTGGGTTCAGGCCTAATAGTCAACTGGGATCTTTCTATGATGGAATTTGCATGTTCTCCTTCTGCCTGTGTGGGGCTATGCCGGGTAATCTGGTTTTCTACCCACTGTTCAAAGATATATGGATTAGGTGTACTGGCTAAAGTCACCCATGTGACTGTGTGATAATGTCTGTCTATCTTTGTGTTACCCTTCAAAAAGCTAGAGATCCTAAAAAGGGGCATCTCACCTCTTTCTAAAAGTCTGATATGATTGGTTCACCTATGATGCACAAATGCTGAAGAAATGAAGGAATGAATGATGAATGTGATTTGAATAGAAGGTTTGTTTAGGACATAAAATGTTTTTGATGAAGTTGAAAATGTGAAACAGAAAGAACCCTGTAAAACACACACACACACACACACACACACACACACACACACACACACACACACACACACACACTTGTATCTCTATCTTTGTGAGGACACAGTGTATTCCCTGGCCCCTTACCATATCCTTCACAATCACAACCACATAGTATAACCCCAAACCGACCCTAATAATAACCTGAAATTAATTCTAATCCAAATCCTGAAACAGCCCTTTTAAAGAAGTGATGACCACCCAAAATGTCCCCACTTCCAAAAAATCCAAAAAAACCCAAAACCTTAATCTGTTGGTTAACAATACATTCCGGTCCTTGATATGTAGCAAGTACACATCCACACCCACACATACACACCCACACCCACACTTACACCCACCCACACACACACACACACACACACACACACACACACACACAGAGAAAAAAATGTTATGCAATAATGAGAGACGACATTAGTTTTCAAAATACAGTGGCTTACAAGAATTTCTTTGCAACTTCAAAAGCAGAAACCACTACATTTGGTTGAATAAGCTTTTGATTATTTTGTCTCATGAAATGGAGTTATTATTCAGTTTATGAATGAATTAGTGAACCACCAAAATAAGTGAACTTATTATTTTGTTGATGATGGAATTAAGAACTTCTGGTTCTCTGAGGGTTCAGAACTGTGTTAGTGAAAGTCTGTGAGTTGTTCACACGCAAGCATCTTTTGTAATATTACAAGATGTTACATGAAGAAGCTTCGTGCAGTGTGATGTAATAATGGTTATTTTGCCACAACACTGTTAAATTCTTGATTCTGATTAGTAGGAAGGAGTTGCCTAAGTAAGGAATGAACACTTGTGTGTTCTTATCGTAAAACAAAGCAGAGTTACTAAGCTCCATTTTCTAGGCCGATTATCTCAATTAGCGTCGCCTGGGAGGCTGGCAGCCATCTCTGCCAACTCTGGGCAAAAGCAGGGTACACCCTGGCGAACTGTTCAGAGTATACCCCAAGTATAACAGTTATTATCGTTCATTCGTTCATTTTCTGAACTGTTTAATCCTAATTTGGATCACGGGGAGGCTGGCGCCCATCTCAGCTGACTCGGGGTGAGGGCGGGGTACATCCTGGACAGCTCGCAAGGCCATCGCAGGGGCAATATTCACACAAACATTCATAATCACACTCACACATAGGGGCAATTTGGAACAGCCAATTAACTTACTGTGCATGTTTTTGGACTGTGGGAGGAAACTGGAGTACCCAAAGGAACCCACGCAAGCACAGGAGAATATACAAACTCCACACAGCAAAGCCTGAGCTGGGAATCATGCCTAGGACCTTCTTGCTGGAAGGTGGACATGCTAACCACCATGCCGCCTAATTATTATTATTATTATTATTATTATTATTATTATTATTAGTAGTAGTAGTAGTAGTAGTAGTAGTAGTATGTATTATTATTAATAATAACAATTTATTTTTTATTTATTGATTGATTTTCTATTCTGCATAATACAGAGCAGAAGAAAAACAACCTCTCACACAATAACAAGAGAAGAGCACCATACTGTAAGTACATTAGTTTACAATGAATGGCAAAGACATATAAATAGCACTCGAAAAGAACTCTAATAGATCAAAAATATAAACACAGGAGGAAGCCCTCATTTTTAAAGGCATTAAAATAGAAGCCAAAGCCAAATTCTCTTGGATGTATTTTGGAAAGAAAGCAATCAGGTTAAAGGCAATCGTAGGATAGGAAGGTACGGGTCATGACCCCTCATCACCCTTTAGAGGAAATGCGCTTTCATGTTGCCAACACATACCCAGTCAGTCAACCATTCATCGAGAATACGTTTAGGAAGAGTCGTTAGCCAGTCACCTATCTTCAGGCTCAGGGAGTGAGTGCTATCTAAAGTGAGTTTAAAATATAGACAAAAGGGCACCAAGGCTTATGGGAAAGGACATCACATCTCCATTATTAAAAACAGAAAACAATGATGGGCAGAGTGTACCACTTGCACAAAGAGTACCGAGAGGTTCACGGAAAGTTTGTGACATTACACTTTACATGTATACACTTGGTCAGCCAAAGTCACTTTCTATTAATTTAACTTGTATCATACAGTTACTTCGGCCTCTACAGATACTTTACAAACACGTTTATTCAATTAATCACATTTGGAATTATATGGTTAAAAATTATTTATCACTCTCCCACTCACTTGCTGAACCACTTAATCCTATTAGGGTTGCAGGGAGGCTAGAACCTATGTTAGCCGACTGTCTGGGCGAAGACAGGGAACACCCTGAACAGCATACCAGACCATTGTACAGCAAAACGCACACAACTATTCACATCTACACTCACACCGAGGCTGAATTTAGCACAGTCAGTCTTCAAACGGTCCAAGAACATGCACATTACATGAACTGGCTGGTCCAACTTGCCCCCAAGTACGAGTGTTAGTGTGAGTGAGAATGTTTATGTGAGCGTGTTGGCCCTGTGATTATCTGTCTGACAAGCTCTGACTGTTCAGGGTGTACCTTACCTTCGCCCAGTGGTTATTGAGATATTCACCAACCTTCCTATGACCCTAATAGTAGGATTGAGTGGCTCAGCAAGTAAATGAGGAAGTGGATCTTAAACAATGCTTTGTCTTCCTCTCTGTCTGTTTTACATTTGCTTTGGTTTGACGAAGTCCACAAATTATATATTTATCCTACTTTGGTAGTATGATCTAGATTACTTTTTAATTGGTGGTTGGACCTCCTCGGGAATTTCACATGAAGATAAATCAGTGTTATGACAGAGAGATGAAAAGAATGATGACACTACACACTCAAAATAGTCAAAATTGTGTGCAAAATAGTCACAGTGTGTTTAAAAAAAGCTACTACAAGCTCAAAATCCATAAAAGCGCTTTTATTTCCATACGTATACAGTACCAGTGCTTCTCAAATAGTGGGGTGCGCGCGATATGACGCCGGGGGGACGGGGGTGACCCTGGGGAACGTGCTTTTCTGGAATTGTGTACGAGAATTGAGTGTAATTGCACCTCCACTCCACTAGTTGTGCACATTGTGTAGCAGTTTTTCGCACGAGCAAATGATGTGCAGCAAACGACCCCTCAAAAATCAACATGGAAAATTTACTAACAGGAACGTGGAGAGAGACGGCGCTATTAAGATATAAATAAGTTTAGAGTTTAAATAAGGATGTATTTTTTTATTTCAGGCACATTGGTGCACTTTAAATCTTTTCTATTACAGATTAAAAACAATGTTAATGAAGTTTTCTCTTACTGTAAGTTGAACTATATTTCTTTTTTGTTTTTGATGTTAATAAAGATACAATGTTATGCAGATGTGCACGTACTAATAATAATTTTATAGTCTCTCACGAAGGGGGGGGGGGGGGGGGTTTCCTACTTCCTAGGGGGGGCGCCACAGAAAATAACTGAGAAGCACTGCCATACACACAAATGCAGTGGGAACACGACACATTCTATTCTTCAAGTCAAAACATAAAAATACTGTATACCAAATTTGTGCTATTCCTTTAAAGAAATTGAAGAAAAGTGAAGAGTAGATTGTTTAAAAAATATCAGTGTCTTCTTTACAAACTCAAACATTCACTGTAGTCACTGAAAAAATGTAAAATTTTGTTTTGCTTTGAATCACTGAACTAATATTTATTTGTATAAACAGTGTTTCTGAGAATTGAGTCGACCAGCTTCTGCGTGTGTGTGTGTGTGTGTGTGTGTGTGTGTGTGTGTATTTATATTTTATTTACATCTTATGTATTATTTTAGGGCAGTGGTGGTCTAATGGTATAAGGCGCTGGATTGCTGATCCTAAGGTTGGGGGTTCGAGTCCCACTCTCCACAAAGTTGTCACTGTCCCCCCCCAGTGCAGCTAACTGGGTTATCAAAGGCCAGCCATGTCTCTCTCTGTCTATTGTGTGAAGCATGTAAAAGAACCATTGCTGACTTTTGACCAGAGTAGGCTGCAAAGCCGTTGGTGTGTTTCCACCCTGTGATGGCCTGGCGAGCTCTCCAGGGTGTACTCTGCCCTCGCCCAGAGCCTCCCCGCGACCCTCATTAGGATTAAGCTGTTACAGAAAATGAACTGAACTGTATTATTTTTGAATGTTTAATTGTTATTATAAGCATTTATAGCGTTGAATATGTATTTATTGATATTATATACACATATCCATGTACGTATACGTCAGTCAAGGGGCGGGGGGGGTGGGGGGGGTTGATCCTACTTCGCGGAAATTGTCAGTTGCGGGGAGATCTCGGTCCCCATTAACATGCGGAAAGTGAGGGATCCCTGTATTACATTTGTTTGACAATGATGTAGCCCTATGAATCCCTGGAGACCTACTATTTGAACTGGCCAGAACAAAAACTTATATTATACCAAATATATAAATATTTATTTAAAATGCTGTCTTGTGTATTTATAAATATCACTGGCCAAGGAAGGTATATTACGGAAAGGCTACTGCTGCTCTTTGGTGACTGGAAGCTTAAATGACATAAATGTCACAGCGTCTTCTTTCACCACAACATCTGAGCCGGATATATCGAGCCAAAAGGACAGGATTACCCTTATAGCAGCACATCATGTACACTTGATAGCACAAGAGATTTAAAGTGCCAGTGAAAAGAAATGTTACAGAATACAGTATAGGCATTTAAAAGCATTACATCATGGTTACCATGGAATGAGTTAGCCATCACACATGTGCTTAGGATCAATTTGTAACAGTCAGTTAGCCTAATGGGCATGTCTTTGGACTGTGGCAGGAAACCGAAGTGCCTGGAGGAAACCCATACAAGCATATGGGAAGAATATGTAAAACGCAGAAATACGCTTGCTGAACCCAATACTTTAACCCAAGACCGTCTTGCTGTGAGGCAGATGTGCTAACCTCTCAACCACTGTGTTGCCCACAATTAATCCTAAAAAGCCTGATTTGCTTTGTCTCAGCAAGACTGGAAATTTACATTCAGTTCCTCTGGAGTCAATGATAAGATTCTGAACTTTCCACTGATTCAATTTAAGCTTTGTCTTTATTTCTATGTTGTCTATTTTACATGTTTTTCTATTTTGGCCACAGCGAATGATTCGTATGTTTGATTTGGCATAGGTTTTTATGTCGGATGCCCTCCCTGACACAACCCTTTAGCAAGGGACAGAAACACGCTGACGGCTATGCAGCTCCTCTTTATGAAAGTCAGCAATGGTTCTTTTACATGAACCTCTCACCATAGACCAGAGGTCGGGAACCTATGGCTCACGAGCCAGATGTGGCTCTTTTGATGACTGTATCTGGCTCTCAGATAAATCAGGTGACCGTTCTTAACAGAATAACGAATACATAATTTCACTGTCATTTAAATAAAAATACCAAAACACCCCCCCATCAAATAAAACAAAAACAGATGAATAAATCTCACACATTTAAATCTATACATCTATTTTCAATGCCACATGTCACTGTGGAGTACAACGGAGAGCCAATCCGGAGAGCGAACGCCATTTCTGAACCCAGGACTTGAACCCAGGACCTTTTTGCTGTGATGCAATGCTGCTAGCCACTACACCACCATGCCACCCTGATTCACTGTCATACTGTACTTGATGTAAATTAGTTGGGAAATCATTATTCATACATTTTCTTAACTGCTGCATCATAATTAAGGTTGTGCAAAGATTGGCACCCACCTCAGCTGACTCTGAGCGAAGGGATCGTTCAACCTAGACAGTTCACTAGGCTATTGCTGGAAAATTGTTTGACGCGATAAACTCTTGACCTGCGGGGGTTCAATTCTCACAATCAACGGTTGTCACTGCTGCTCCCCACAGTGCAGCTAACCGGGTTATCAAAGGCCGGTCATGTCTCTCACTGTTTATATTGAGAAGCATGTAGAAGAACCATTGCTGATTTTCGTCAAGAGTGGGCTACATAGCTGTCAGCGTGTTTCTTCTTTGCGATGGCCTGGCGAGCTGTCCAGAGTGTTCTCAGCTCTCACTCAGAATCTGTTGAGATGGGTGCCAGCATCCCCGGGACTCTAATTAGGATTAATCAGTCCTGAAAATGAATGAATCAATGAATTAATGAATGAATGAACGAACTCTTGATCTATGGGGCAGTGGTGGCCTAGTGGCATAGGGCAATGGATCGCTGATCCAAAGGTTGGGGGTTCGAGTCCCACTCTCTACAAGGTTGTTGCTGTCCCTCCAGTGCAGCTAACTGGGTTATCAACGGCTGGCCATGTCTCTCACTGTCTATGGTGTGAGGCATGTAAAAGAACATTAGCGTGTTTCTGCCCCGGGATGGCCTGGCAAGCTGTCCAGGGTGTACTCTGCCCTTGCCTGGAGTTGGCTAGGATGGGTGCCAGCCTCCCCGCGAACCTAATTAGGATTAAGTGGTTTCAGAAAGTGGGCAGTGGTGGCCTAGTGGTATAGGTGCTGGATCACTGATCCTAAGGTTGGGGGTTCAAGCCCCACTCATCACAAGTTGTCACTGTCCTCCCAGTGCAGCTAACTGGGTTATCAAAGGCTGGCCATGTCTCTCACTGTCTATGGTGTGAGGCATGTAAAAGAACCATTGCTGACTTTCAAAAAGAGTAGGCTGCAAAGCCGTTGGTGTTTTTCTTCGATTTCCTGGCGAGCTGTCCATGGTGTACTCTGCCCTCTCCCAGAGTAGGCTGGGATGGGCGCCAGCCTCCCTGCGACCCTAATTAGGATTAAGCGGTAATAGAAAATGAACTGAACTCTTGACCTGGTATGCCTTGCTACTTTACGCTCTCTAGTGTTTCAACCATGGAACTGCACTGATTCTGAAAATTAAATGTCCGGAACGGTAGTCTTTTCGCTCTAGTTTCTCACCGGACCTGTTTTTATAAAGGACCTGTATGAAAAGGTAACGCTTTGCAACTACTCAAAGTGTTATTAAGATGTGTTTTCTAGTATAGCAGCTTTTACTTACCAACAGTACTATAGTGTAAAACAAAACAATTCAAAAGATAATATAACCAGCTAGTTGCTTAATGTGAGAATAGGAATATAGACATTTTGTACACAGGAAGCTAAATAGTGAGCGTAGAATATTTACTGGTTGATTAAATCGCATCAGTTTATAAATTACAATCGGGTACATCTTTATTTTGTACATTTTTATGTAGGGGAAAACGTAAGGATCTGTAGTCTTTCATTGCAACACACGGAGGTCTAGTTAAAGTACCAATATACAGCGTTTCACACCCAGCATCAAAACCCATGGTTTTTTCAATACCATGTGACGTCATCATTTGTTTATTTCAAAATGCAGTACCTGTATTTACTCGAAAATTTGGCTTTTCTTCTATTCCGCCATTTTCCAGTTGAGTGCCCCAAAACATCTAAAAACAAACCACATTTAAATAAAAAGTACCTTTGACATTGTTGCCTGAAGGTAACAGGAATTCTAACTTGAATGTTTGATTCGAAATACATGCAAAGCATGCGAGTTGACAGAGATTGAATAATTGATATAATCTTAATTGACTTTCATCCAGAGTACTGTATTACAATTTATGTTCAGTGACTGGGAGTCCACAGGAGCTAATTGGTCGCGCTCTCACGGGAGGGAGGGGTGGAGGGAGGGAGGGAGGAACGGTATACCGTCGCTTCCCTGTCACTCACAATAAACATTCATTTCTTTCTGTCTTAATCCAGGATGCTTATTTAACAAGGACCTCCTGAACGACACCATGGTCTCAGTTGAAGCTGGTCTTTACATTGGATCGGTCTCAGATCTTAAGGATCCTGAGGCTCTGACCCTTGCAGGAATCACTCACATCTTAACTGTGGACTCTGAACAACCAGAATTGTCGGGATTTCACACCAAATTTGTCCATGCATTGGATGATTCCTCCACAGATCTCCTTAGCAAATTAGACAGCTGTATCCAGTTCATCAGTAACGCCCTGAATACATCTTCCTCATCAGCAGCACCATCAGGATCATCTGTTCTTGTTCACTGGTAGGTTTTGGTAGTTTTTGGAGCTTGACTTGTTTGGGTTTCAAACACTAAAAGTGCAAGTTGTTTCAATTGCTGATTGTGATCATTACAAGTAATCACATTGCTTGTTCATCTTCATGTACTCATGTACTCTTTTCCATGTGTTACAGCTTTGCTAAAGGAATTAATAAGAATAATTGTTTTTATACAGTCTTAAGTTTTTATACTGTTATGTTTTACATTATTTACACATTTAGTATTTAGAAAGTTTTATACTGTATAATTTTTCTTTATGTTTCTGAGATTTAATTATTTCCCTCATGGGATTAATAAAGTGCTTCTATTTTTCTCTTTTAATGTGTGTGTAGGTTTTTTTTTTTTTTTAATTGTCTTTTTTGTTTTGCAGTCACGTAGGTCAGAGTCGTAGTGCGGCCGTCATCACTGCTTATTTAATGAAGACACACAAGCTGAGAGCACAGGAGGCGTATGCCAAACTACAGCACATCAAACCAGATGTCAAGTAAGACATTATGGAAATACAGTACTGGTTATTGTACTTTTTTTTTTTTTTAAACACAAAACCATTGCTTTCAGTATAATATTGACCAGCTGGCTACTTTTGTTTTGAGGATGAATGAGGAATTTCTTGATCAGTTGACGCTGTATGAAGCTATGAATTGTGAACTGGACACCAGCAGTGTGTTATATAAGCAGTTCAGACTGAAGAAGGTTACAGAGAAATATCCAGGTATGTGGCATCTTTTGTCTCCGCAGATTGTATTTTACCCCTTTTGACCTCCAGTTTTTGTCTGTTTGTGTTTCTCCATTACAACTTGGGGGAATTTGATGAACGAAAGTGCTTATATACAAGAATACACGTACTGTTGTGGAATGAGAAGAGGAAAAAAGGACATATTTTAGAATGACAGCCCTGAAATGAAACTTAAAAAAAAATAATATTCCGGGAGTATCTGTCAACAACTAATAAAATAAGTATAGCAGATAACGCCAGTAGTGTTGCATATGCAAATTCACTTTTTATGATATTTTTGATATTTCACCCCATGCTGTTTATTTGTGTAGTCCGGCTGTAGAAGTGCACTCTGATTTAATATAGTTTACTTCAAAGGTGGGCCATGTCTGTCACTGTCTATGGTGAGAGGCATGTAAAAGAACCATTGCTGACTTTCGTAAAGAGTAGCTGCAAAGCCGTCAGCGTGTTTCTGTTCCTTGCTTAAGGGTTGTGACAGGAAGGGCATCCGATGTAAAAACCTCTACCAAATCAAATGATTCGCTGTGGCGACTCCCGAGAAAGGGAAAAATCCGAAATGAAAAGAAGACTTTATTCTTTGCTTTTCCATCATTATTTTCTTTAGAGCTTAAAGATGTTCCCAGAGACGTATTTGCAGTCGACCCTGCAAACAGTGTCAATGCCGAGGCTGTCTATAGATGCAGAAAGTGCAGGTGAGATCGTCATATTTTCCTTTTCTCTCTGTTTCACAGCACCCATCTGAACTGTATGTCTGCGTTTTCGTTTCCAGACGCACTCTGTTCCGTCACTCCAGCATCCTTAGTCACTGTTTAGGAAGTGGTGCATCTGCTTTCTCCCATAAGAGGCCGAGGGGAGGACAACTCTCAGGAGATCTGAGTCGGTGCACTTCGTACTTCATAGAGCCAGTGCAGTGGATGGAGGAAGCATTGCTCGGGGTCATGGATGGACAGGTTATTAGCTTCTTATGATCATTCACACTCGTTGTTGTTGTTGTTGTTATTATTGTATTATTATTATTATTATTATTATTATTACTAGTGGTGGTAGTAGTCTGGGGTTGCAGGTGTGGTGGTTAGCGTGCTGGGCTCATGATCAGGGGGTCTGTGCACCCACCAGAATAAATGGGTACCAGTTAAAAAAGTACTGGGAAGGTAACCTGTGATGAATGAACATCCCATTCAGGAGGAGATAAACTCATAATTACTTCATGCTATGGGAACTGGGGATAAGCATCAGCCTGCTGATACTCCTGCTATCACATATGAATCCTACTTATTAAAATATTTTAAATTATTCAATTTTCTAAATTACTGTAGTACATTGAATTAACGAAGAAATGCTTTCTAAACTACTTGATTAAAAAGCTTTATAATACTGTATACCGACTAGCCATAGAAATCGCATATATTTTCATGGACGGCATTTAGTCTTGGTCATAGTTGGGTAATCTCTATGGCATTGTTGCCTCAGCTGGTCCAGTCGAGGATCAGCAACATTAATGCGGCAATAAAATGAGGTCAGCTGAATGGATTGAATGAGCAGGTTATCCCATCAATGGAATTTTTCTTCCCTGAGGGCGTAGATATAAAACGGGAACTCAAAAAGTGAAACTTTATGAAATGGTTCAATGCTGTTAGCTTTGCTTATGGCACATAATCGCCATTCTATCAACAAACTTGAGCAACATAACACTAATTTCCACCCAGTATTGGATTAATTTCCCACTGAGGTCATAGATTGAGGAGGGAAAGACTGAACCACTGTATACAGTCTTTTATAGCATCTCAAACTTTCAATATGGTTAAAGTCAGGACCCTGGGGTGCCAATACATATGAAAATCATTCATCATGATTCCCTGGACCACTTTTTCACTATTTGTTTCCCCATTTTATATCCGTGCCTTCAGGGAAGGAAAAGTTCATTGACGTGATAACCTGCTTGTTCAGCACATTCAGCTCATCAGCTGCTTCATTTTATTCCCGCATTAATATTGCTTGCGCCTTTGCTCCCGAGTGGCACATCAATAAGGTGCGTGACTATTAACTTGGATATTGCAGATATTGCGAGTTCGAATCTGGTTTAATGTCACGGACGTCTGTGCTGGGAGTCCATGGAAGCTAATTTTCTGAGCTCTCACTGGAGGGCGATTGACAGCCAATCATGGGCGTCTGTGAGGTCATTTGTACGAGGGGGCAGATAATACTTTTCCTCTGACTGTGTCACACTGCCCCTAAATGCTCATGTGCTGTAGTTTGAAACAAGGTGGGTGGCTAGCATTGCATGTTACGGAGGGGGCGTGTGCATGCTTTTGCCCCTCTCTGATCAGTGGTGGTTATGTGATCGGGAAGGCAATACCTGATGGATATGACTTGGATACGGCTAAAATTGGGATAAAAATATGGGGGAAAATCCAAAAAATATATGTGTTTTGTTAAAACTCGACTTGAACAACTGAAGCAACAGTGGCATGGAGGTTACATGCTGTCATCAAGGCTAAATGCGCTCCATGAAAAGTGTAAAAAGGTTTTTTGGCTGGGCAGTGTATATTAGTGTAAATAAATGGATCGGATAATAAAACCAAGTATTTAATTTTATTACCATGGTATTTATGTCCCGAGGGTCAGAGTAAGTAGTGACCGAAAGAACAAGGTAGAACTGGGTAGTGACCAAAAGAAGAAGATCACAGATACAAGCGGCTGAAATGAGCTTCCCCGGGTGGCAGGGTTCTCCCTTAGTGATAAGGTAAGAAGCTCTATCATGCGTGGAGAGCTCGGAGTAGATCCGCTGCTCCTCCGCATTGAGAGGGGCCAGTTGAGGTGGCTTGGGCATCTGGTCAGAATGCCTCCCGGCGCCTCCCTGGTATGGTGTTTCGGGCATGTCCAACCGGGAAGAGACCCCGTGGTCGACCTAGAACACGCTGGAGGGACTATGTCGCTTGGCTTGTCTGGGACTGCCTCGGTGTCCCCCTGGGAGAGTTGGAGGAAGTGGCTGGGGAGAGGGACGTCTGGACCTTTTTGCTTAGGTTGCTGCCCCCGCGACCTGACCCTGGACTTGGCGGAAGATGATGATGATGATGATGATGATGATGATGATACTATGGCACAGACGCTCCCTGACTTACGTTCATCCGTTTTACGTTTTTTCGATTTTACATTTTATTTTTTCAAAAAAAAAAAAAAGACCTGAAGTCTGTATAACCCACAGCAAGTACACTACTTTCGCAAGTACACTACTTTCTGTATTGAGCGCCTCACATATTGATTGACTGTTTTAAGCTTCATGTAAAGTAACTCGGTATAAATAAGTGACTTATTTGAAATTAATGTTGATATTACTTGATATATTTGATATTATTTTACAATGTTATGTTTATAATAATTGATTTAGGGGTGTTTTATGAGATACGGTAATGGTATTTATGGATGTATAGTAGGTCGTACGTCACTGTAACAACTTATGTTCAC
Source organism: Plotosus lineatus (assembly GCA_024760905.1). Classification (NCBI taxonomy): domain Eukaryota; kingdom Metazoa; phylum Chordata; class Actinopteri; order Siluriformes; family Plotosidae; genus Plotosus; species Plotosus lineatus. Next base: position 12,800,131 of record CM045747.1, on the reverse strand, counting down.
TTTCAACTTACGTTCGGCCGTCCGGAACCAATTAAAAATGTAAGTCGGGGAGTGTCTGTAATTAATTAATTTATTATTAGCATTAAGAATGCGATTTAAATTGGGGGCCGTGGTGGCCTGGTGGTATAGGGTGCTGGATCGCTGATCCTAAGGTTGGGGGTTCGAGTCCCACTCTGCACAAGGTTGTCACTGTCTCCTCCAGTGCAGCTAACTGGGTTATGAAAGGCTGGCCATGTCTCTCACTGTCTATGGTGAGAGGTTCATGTAAAAAGAACCATTGCTGACTTTCACAAAGAGTAGCTGCATAGCCGTCAGCGTATGTGTCAGGAAGGGCATCCGACGTAAAAACCTATCCCAAATCAAACGTGCGACTCATTCGCTGTGGCGACCCCTGAAAAAGGGAAAAAGCCGAAAGGAAATCTCCCTCTCATCTCAATGCGCTTTAAATCCTTCATTATAAGCCTGATATACCTGTGATGTAAATGTGTTTTTCAAGAGAGTTTATTTATCAGTGATGGCAGCTCAGGCCCTGCTGTATAGCTGCGATGTTGCTTTATAACACGTAATGTAGCAAAGCATGTGCTGAATGCTTCCTTGCAGCTCCTGTGCCCAAAGTGCAGCTCTAAGCTCGGTTCATTTAACTGGTATGGAGAGCAGTGTTCATGTGGCCGCTGGGTGACTCCTGCCTTCCAAATGCACAAGAACAGAGTGGATGAAATCAAACACATCAACATAACATCACTTAAATGACACCAGTCAGTGGCGCATGCTTCACAAATAAAGATGTGTACGTATTGTTTATATTGTTGTACTGTTTTCATTTGTTATAACAGACAGTAACTTTTTGAAGCAGCAAAACCTTTTTGGATATGAAACATGATGGACTTTACAGTCGCACTTCATCCAGTAGATGGTGCTAATAAATATACAGTCCTGCCCTTTGTGTCTTCTCGTTCTGCCCTCATATTTACATAATTTAACCCAAAAGTTCAGAGGGTGGGAGTCGTATATGATCCGGCGCCTCCTATCTGGGTGGAGTCAAAGCAAAAATAAGCAAGGTTTGATGTAATGTTCCTGATTTCATTTTAGTTCATTCTGAAGTAATTATAAAAATAGTATGGGAGCTAGTGTATCCTTTTATCCTTGTAGTAAAGTAAATTAACAAAGTATTGTAAGGAGAAGAGACATGGTGTAAAGGGCTAAAACAAGCAGACAAATTTCATTTTATGAACTGTTTTATACTCTATTAAGATCTCGGAGATGCTGAAGCCCCACACTACTGACTCTGAGCGAAGGCAGAAGTACAAACACCTCACAACTCACACACACACACACACACACACACACACACACACACACACACACACACACACACACACACAGAGCTAACCTTCTCCATTCATATCTAGGGGTTATTTGGAATACCTAAGTGGCCTAATGTGTATGTATTTCAACTGTAGGAGGGAACCAGCGTCCCTAGGAAACCCAAAGCCAGCACAGGGACAGCATGCAAACTCCAGAGAAACATTCTTGCTGAGCCCAGGGCTTAAACTCCGGTCCATTGTGCTGTGAGGCAGACATGAACAATTACACCAGAACCAGTGATTCTAAAAGATCAAATGGTGTGAAGGGAAGTAGAGGAGGAGGAGGAGGAGGAGGAAGCATACCAAAAGCTGGATTGCTGCATATCATGCTGTAGCTTGAGCAAAAAAATGAAATGGTCCATTATTCCCCCTCATACCTGAAACGGAGTTTGCTTTTTAAGGGTGGGTGGGCAGGTCTTTTCAGAAACTATTACTATGTGCTATCTCCTGTTTGTTGATGGTAGATTCAGTAAATGACTGTGTTCCTGTGTTGTAATCAGCATTCTCATCCTCTGCAGACCTACTTAGATGTAAGCATGCACGATTACAGAGTAGTGTTCGGTCTGGTGGGGCAGGTGAGTATAACCGATTAATCCATTGCAGTTCCTTGGGAATGGTTCCAGGTTCTGTCTAAACAATACATAAATAGTGCTGTAGGTGTATTTTGTGTCTTTAGTGTCTGTCTTATCTACAATTTAATGTTGAGACTATCATGCTAAATCAAAACTGTCAGTACAAAGGGATTAAGGAAAAGATTGGGAAGGATGACCTTTAATTCCTAAAAAAAGAAAGGATTAAAATATTGCAAGGAATAAATCATTCAATTCTTTGAGCTGCACTTCCATCAGGTATAATTATTAAAGTCATAAAGAGTCAGATCTGTCAATTAATTAATATGACGTATATAACCAGTACTGAAATGAAAGTGGGCTTTTTCTGAAAAATGTTTTTCAGAAAAGTGGATTTTCTCAAGATTTTATACACTATCACAGTGGAAAAGGTTCCTTGTGTAGACATTTGCTGGGACTAAAACATCTGAAGGCTGAATGAAAATAAAATATGGTCACAGATGCATCCTCTACTGCAGCAAGTTCCATTTTCCAGAGTTTAATTTCTGCAGACCGACGGATAGTCATGGGAATGGAATTTTCTTTGACTGTTCTGTTGGTGGTCAGATAATTATCGAGGTGCTCACTCATTCAACATGTTCATCTGTGATCCCCTTTCTAATTATATTAACCTCCACTCTTCTGGGAAGGCGTTCTTCTAGATTTTGGAATGTGGCCGTGGGGATTTCCTCATTTATCCTCAAGTGCATTTGTGAGGTCTGACACTAATTTTTAATGGCAAGGCCTGGCACACAGTCAGTGTTTATTGAGGTTGATGTCAGTGCTCTACGCAGGACTCTTGAGGTCTACTGCCTTCCTTGGCAAGCCATGTCTCCGTGGAGCTCACTTTGTGTTGTACGGGGGTACTGTCATCATGGAACAGGTTTGGGCTTGACACTTAGTTCCAGTATAATGGAATTCTACATGATATAAAGACAACATCGAACCGTGGACATCATATTCCTTCAGGAGAAGGCTGGAGTGGGATTACAAAAAAAAAAAAAAAAAAAAATGGATCTGCACATACATTTGTGTTCAAAATAATAGCAGTGAGACAACAGTAACCGGATCAATCATTGTTTTGGGGAGGCAATTATATTTCTACATATCAAGTAATTTACTAGCAGGTGTAGTAGAGTAATAGAATTCAACAAACCCAAGAGTCATGACATGTATAGTGCCGATTCTGTGTAATTGAATCACGAATTGAAAGGGGTGTGTTCAAAATAACAGCAGTGTGGAATTCAATTAGTGCTGTCATGCATTCTTTGAAAAGAAGGGAAAAGTGTACAAGACAATGATGAGGCCAACGATGTTGTATGGTTTAGAAACAGTGGCGCTGGGAAAAAGACAGGAGGCAGAGCTGGAGGTAGCAGAGATGAAAATTGTTGAGCTTCATTTTGGGAGTAATGAGGATGGATAGGATCAGGAATGAGGACATCAGAGGGACAGCACATGTAAGAAGTTTCGGAGACAAAGTCAGAGAGGCTAGATTGAGATGGTTTGGACATGTACGGAGGAGGGATAGTGAGTATATTGGTAGTAGGATGCTGAGGTTGGAACTACCAGGCAGAAGGCCTAGAGGAAGACCAAAGAGGAGATTTATGGATGTGGTGAAGGAGGACATGAAGGTAGTTGGAGTATGAGTAAATGATACAGAGGATAGGGTGAGATGGAGGCGGATGGTTTGCTGTGGCGACCCCTGAAGGTAAAAGCCGAAAGGAAAAGAAGAAGAAGAAGAATCAATCTTTGAAAACAGGTACCAATTATGATATAAAGAAGGCAGCAAATGTACAGTACATGTTGGTTGTAGTACATTTCTCTGAAATTCTGGAGAAAATTAATCATTCCAGACATTGGTCAGAAGAACAGCGTACCGTCATCAAAGTAAAAAACTAGCATTCATTCGCACATTGATTGGCCTAAAGAGAAACGGCACTACATTTTGTGGTCTGATGAAAGGTAGATTGTTCTTTTTGGGTCTCGTGGTTGAAGACCGTTTTTCAGACGACCCCCAAACACTGAATTCAAGCCACAGTACACTGAACAGTGAAGCATGGTGGCAAAAGCATCATGATATGGGGATGTTTATCATACTACAGTGCTGGGCATATTTATCGCATACTTGGGATCACTTGAAGAGGTTGTGCTGCTTTATGCTGAAGAGATAATGCCCCTCAAATGGGTTTTTCAACAAGACAACGGCTCCAAACATACCAGTAAACGGGCAACATCTTGGTTCCAGGACAACAAGACTGACGTTATGGAGCGGTGGCCCATCCCTGGACCTTAATCCAATAGAAAATGTGTAGGGTGGCATCAACAATGCAGCTTCTGAGGAAAAACCAAGAAATACAGAAGAACTGTGGAATGTAGCCCAATCATCCTGGGCTGGAAAACCTGTTCACTGGTGCCAGAAGTTGGTTGACTCCATGCAACACAGATGTACAGCAGTTCTCAGAAATGGTGGTTATGCAACTAAATATTAGTTCAGTGATTCAAAGGAAACAAAATCTTACACCAGTTTCAGTTTATACACTGAATGTTTGAGTTTGTAGAGAATAATGCAGACACTGGTATTTTTTTTAAACAATCTACTATTCACGTTTCTTCAATTTCTTTAAAGGAATAACACAAGTTTGATATATTTTTCTTCATGTTTTGATTTGGAATAGAATGTGTTGTGTTCCCCGTGCATTTGTGTGCATGGAAATAAAAGCTACTATTTATTAACTTTTTAAAACACACACACATACATACATACATACATACATACATATATTATGTATGTATGTATGTGTGTGTGTGTGTGTGTGTGTGTATATCTATATATATATATATATATATATATGTATGTATGTATGTATGTATGTGTGTGTATATCTATATATATATATATATATATATATATATATATATATATATATATATATATATATATATATATATATATATATATGTGTGTGTGTGTGTGTGTGTGTGTGTGTGTGTATATCTATATATATATATGTGTGTGTGTGTGTGTGTGTGGGAATGCCTCGGTGTCCCCCTGGAAGAGCTGGAGGAAGTGGCTGGCGAGAGGGATGTCTGGACCTCCTTGCTTAGGTTAATGCCCCCGCAACCCGACCCCGGATTAAGCGGAAGAAGATGAGATAAATGTACAGTGTATATAATATATACACACACACACACACACACACACACACACATATACTATTATGATTCTCTAAAATTAAAAAAAAAAAATCTGCCGTCTCTGATCTAAAGTGTAGTGGAAACTTTTCTCCTTTCCTCTGCTAATATAGATTATAGCCAAAGAGCTTCACAAACTCAACCAGTCTGAATCAATAGACTAATAAATTATATTGGTTTATGTACTGAACTGATTAATTCTAATTAAGGTCGCAGGGAGGGAGGCTGTTGCCCATCTCAGCCAACTCGGTGAGGGCAGAGTACACCCTGGTCAGCTTACCAGGTCATCAGATGACTAATATATTATGTAATATAACTAATTTCCTTCATTCGTTTACAGTGACAGTTTTATTATAATGGATGTGAGGGACCTGCTAGGGACACACCCTGGACGAGACACCAGTCCAACTTAGGCTGTGGCAGAACAACATTTGTAAAAATTAAAAAGTTGTACAGCTTGTATTTTCTTGCAAAAGTAGCACAATTGACCATTGTACAATCCACCTTTTGAAGTAATTAGCAAAGTTCGAGGATTACGTTTAATTTCCTTCAAATGATAAAATGCTTTTTTTAATGGACACAGCTGGTTCTTATGGGGGTGGAAATGTTTTTTTTTTTTTTTTTTTTTTTTTTTTTATAAATTAATGCCAGCCATTTTTATCTCTGCTGTACTGCAGTACGATAAAAAGTAAACAGCCAGACATTTCCATTTGAAACAGACTTCTCGCTCCAAGTGTCCTGTACACCCCAAGAGACAGACTCTAAATGAGATTTTAATCTGCAGTGTGAAGGTAGACTCATTTAGGATTAGTGATGGAAAATACACCTCATTTACAATGACTTCAGTATTTCTAAAAGGATTGTGGGAAACCTGGCTAAGGGAGTGTACTTTAGTCTGCACCTGAGCAAACCTAAAGTTACTGGAAGGATTGCAGTTGTGTTAGCCAGCTATGTAGTGCAGATGTGCAGCTGGCAGCAGTGATGTAATGTTCCATATTACCTTCGACTCTTTAAGTTCAGATTGTGATTATAATGCTGTGATCAAGATATTTCCATTCTGCGAATCAGCTGATGAGGGCAGCACAGTGACACAGGGGGTTGGATTTGAGTCTTGGACGTTTTCCCCCCATAGTGGAGCAGGATTGCTGATCCTAAGGTTGGGGGTTCGAGTCCCCACAAGGTTGCCACTGTCCCCCCAGTGCAGCTAACTGGGTTATCAAAGGCGGGCCATGTCCCTCACTGTCTATGGTGAAAACTGGTGTCTATGGTAAAAGAACCATTGCTGACTTTCGTAAAGAGTAGCTGCAAAGCCGTTGGCGTGTTTCTGTCCCTTGCTAAAGGGTTGTGACAGGAAGGGCATCCGACGTAAAAACCTATGCCAAATCAAATGTGCGAATCAGATGATTCGCTGTGGCGACTCCCAAGAAAGGGAAAAAGCCGAAAGAGAAGAAGAAGTCCAAAGGCATGCACATTATTTTAATTGGCTGTTCCAAATTGCCAATAGGAGTGAATAGGAGTGTGTTGAATTGGAAAGCTGTTCAGGGTTTACCCCACGTTTGCACAAAGATAGGCTCCAGCCTCCATCTAACTTTAGTAAGATTAAATGGTTTGTTGGTGATTAGGTCAGGGGTCACCAACCTTTTTGAAACTTGAGAGCTACTTGGGCACCAATTAATGCAAAGAGCTACCAGGTCGATACATACTACTGAAATAACAAATTTGCTCAATTTACCTTTAATTATATGTAATTAATAATAATTAATAACGCTCATCTATGTGAAGATATTGATTTGATGAAAAAAATAGCAAAAAATATATAAATATATATGTAGCTCAATGGAGAGTGGCGCTATGGAGCTGCGGGCCTGTTCTAAAAATAGCAGTGAACAGGCCCACGGCGACTCCTGTTGTCTTGCGGGCGGCCTGATGCCCGCGGGCACCATGTTGGTGGCCCCTGGATTAAGTACTCCAGCACTTACCTTCTTTTCGCCATCATGAAAAAACCCCAATATTTTGTGTTTTAGCAGGAAGTACAGTTCATGTATTTTCTGGCCTTTTTATTATTTTTCATTTTTTACATTTTTTTTTTTTTGGGGGGTGAGGGAGATCCATAAAGTGTATGTGTACATACCTTCTGAGGATACAGAGGAGATTTTGAAGCCAAGGAATGTTCTAATTTCAATTGCCAGAAATTTGCAATAAAAATACAAATCCAACTACAATGGTTTCTATGCACACAATGCATATTAATTTAATTCCCACCTGTCATGTATTTCCTCCCAAGGCATATTTGACGCAGCATGACACACTCGGATAGAAAGTACTATCTCCCGCCTTGTGTTCATCCTCTCACAGGTGCCCATGATTGACTGGAGATCTCTGTAACGTAAGAGCTCAGTCAATTTTCTCACATGGACTCCCAGACCTGGATAGCTGTATGCATTAACCTGGAACTCACAATCTCCAGGATGATAGCTGTGCACTTTCTTCAAGCACCACTTGGCAGCCCAACCCCTTTCTATATTTCTACATAAATGATTTTTGAAACCTTTTAAAAAAATCAGGTTTTCACACAAGTCGTAAAATTAGATAAGGAAAAATCAACTAACCTATATTGCAATAATAACTGTAAGTAAATGTTTGTGGTAACTGTTGATCGGCCCTGCACATTGACTTGGAGGAATTTTATTCCATTCCCATATACAGAACAGCCTTAATTGCCTTCAGCCTCACATGAATTGCTCAAACATCATGTCAGTTGGACTCGATGGATTTTGACTTGACTGCACCAGAACATTACATTCTACTTTAACTATTCTTTGATACAACAACTTGTGTCATTGGGGTTAACCAAAAGTAGATGACCAGATTTCTTTGCAAACTGTTGCCATCAGTTGCAATTTATGCTGACATACACAGTGTATTACCTAATGTGAATTCATAGAATGTTTCCCAAGCGAAAAACAAATTATGTATGAATATGTGTGCATGTTGTGCTGTGATTGACATGTGGGCTATTGGATTTATCACCAAATATTGTGAGTGGGAAAAATTTAATTGTGGCTTTAATATTACAAAGCAAGCATAAAACCAATAACATACAATAAATAAAATGTAATACAGGGATCCCTCACGTTCTGCGGTTAATGGGGACCGAGACCGCCCCGCGACCGTGATTTCCGTGAAATAGGATCACCCCCCCCCCCCCCCCCCGACAGACGTGTACGTACATGTATATGTGTATATAATATCAATAAATACACATTCAACACTATAAATGCTTATAATAACAATTAAACATTCAAAAATAATGTATAAGATGTAAATAAAATATAAATACACACACATACAGATGTGTGCGTGCGCACACAGATGCATGCACACACACTCAGATACGCACCTCACATAAAAATGTAAATAGTTTTGTTGGGGGGTTTCGGGTTAGTTTTTGTTTGTTTGTGTTTTTTTGTTTGTGGTTTTTTTTTTTTTTTGCACAATTGGCCTTGTTTTTTTGCTGCTTTTTTTATTTTTCAATGAATATTTTTGAAAAACTCGCGATGTACCGAAGTCGCAGAAACAGAAGCACGAAGTGGCAAGAGATCACTGTATAAGCAAAAGCGTTTACCTAGATGCTAATCACATGGCAAAAGAAACTTATTCCGCGTGTGCTTGTAAGCAAGTACAGTACTCACAGTCCACACAGAAGAAGTTTCTGAATTTAAAGCTGAAGCACTATTACAAGAGTAGATGAGGATTAATAGAGAAATTACTTACAGAGAATTTACTAGGGGGCGGTGGTGGTCTAGTGGATAGGGCGCAGGATCGCTGATCCGAAGGTTGGGGGTTCGAGTCCCCACAGGGTTGTCACTGTCCCCCACCAGTATGGCTAACTGGGTTATCAAAGGCGGGCCATGTCTCTCACTGTCTACGGTGAGAGGCATGTAAAAGAACCATTGCTGACTTTCGTAAAGAGTAGCTGCAAAGCCGTCAGCGTGTTTCTGTCCCTCGCTAAAAGGGTTGTGACAGGAAGGGCATCTGACGTAAAAACTTTTGCCAAATCAAATCTGTGAATCAGATGATTCTCTGTGGCGACTCCTAAGAAAAGGGAAAAAGCTGAAAGAAAGAAAGAAAGAAAAGCCACGCAGAATTTACTCACAGATCAGAGTGACTGGAAGTGATGTAGGCAATGATGAGTGAGTCCATGATCAGGGGACATTTCAGTGTTTAGTTTTTAGGTAATCATCATAGACATGCATTGTGAGATGAACAATAACGTTTAAACTTGGTAAAGTTATTCTCAGAGGGCTGGGCATAAACTCTCCCACCTCTTCATTGTGATCTGACAATAATTAGATTTGTTGTGTACAAGAAAATGTCAAGTGGCTTACCTCAAATGAGAGAAACGGGAGGCCAGGAGCCTCACAGCCGTGTTCCGTGGTAGCAGGAATTCAGTTTCAAATAAATGTTTACAGTAAATGTTTTCTCTCATGCAGGGAAACAAAAGCGAGGACCAGAATTTCCATTCTTACTTCATTCTGAAGTCACTAATGGGACCTTTTATGTAACTTGGACCGAATTTTTAACTTTGACTCATCTCGCTTGAACACAAATGTGCATTTTTCAACGTGTTGCTTCCATTATTGTTGTTCTGTGTTTGGTGTTGCTGAGTAGTAACAGACGAAGTGTAATCTTGTTATGGAAGTCCAGGGGGTTTATGTTTATTATGTAATCAGTTTATATATTTGAGGTCTGGGAATCAAATTTGACAGATTTTTCAAATAAACTGAAGTCTGAGATACGTTTCAAATGTCAAATTTCAAACAGGACTGCTAGAAGGTGAATGTTTCTGTAAAGCAGAAACAGTGTCAAGGTTAAGGATAACGCAGGCCACAAGGAACTAGGAACGGAAACTGTACCTGTTCATCAAGCGACAAATAGTGACCTTCAAAGAGAAAACGGTGTATTTTCGTGTATATTTAAATATATTTAGCACCATAATGGCACTTCATGAGACATGAGAAGATAAGGCTAGTCTCGTTCAGTCCCGTCTCCTCATGGGGCATCCTGGACAGTGCCTTTATCTACATATGGGCACGGCTGGAGGGGTTTTGGTAAAGGCAGGATAGGCCTGTGTAAGCCTACCAGGGGTAATGTGAGTGGAGGTAAGCTTGTGACCACTGAAGGGTGGATTTTATTACTTTACCTTAGAGGACCCCCCCCCCCCGTCTCTCTCTTTCTCTGATAACTGATCCCCCGAAAGCTCACAAAAGACACATTCGTGATCTGGTCGTAACCAGACAAAGGTAGGAATCACATACTCCCACTCAGAGACCGACACTGGCCTTGAATCAGTCCAACATGCAGATGACTGAACTACCCCCCCCCCACACACACACACACACACATACACTCTTCATTGTTTGTCTTTAATGAATAAAAACATCGGAATTCAACAAGGTCTGGGAATCAGATTCGACATTTTGATATGTATAAAGTTCCTGTGGAAATCTTGAGAAATTCATCGTAAACGTTTCAATTGAATTTTTCTATAGTAGATACAGTATATTCAATTCCTTACTCACAGCCTGGCTGAGACATCGCTTATCACAGTAAGTCAGTTGGCTGGCTCAAGCGAGTGTATGCTAGTATGCTCCCAAGGTCATATGTTCTAACCCAAATCCTAAAATTGAACTCCACTACGGTAATCTCAATTTGATACATTGTGGGTTGAAAATTCAGTGGACCTTCTTCTTCTTCTTCTTCTTTCGGCTGTTCCCTTTCAGGGGTCACTACAGCGAATCATCTGCCTCCATCTTCATGGAAGTCATATTGATGATTCGCAAATTTGATTTGGCATAGGTTTTTACTTACTTACTTCGGATGCTCTTCCTGACACAACCCTTTAGCAAGGGGCAGAAACACGCTGATGGCTATGCAGCTACTCTTGTCGGAAGTCAGCAATGGTTCTTTTACATGAACCTCCCACCATAGACAGTGAGAGACATGGCCGGCCTTTGATAACCCAGTTAGCTGCGCTGGGGGGACGACGACAGTGACAACCTTATGGAGAGTGGGACTCGAACCCCCAACCTTGGGATCAGCAACCCAGCACCCTATACCACCAGGCCACCACTGCCCCAATATCTACACTTATTACAAATGAAGAAAGGTCCAGTTAATTCTTCCCACAACATGAGAATTTCTTTGTTAGAATTGCAATGCAATTGAAAAGTGTCCGGTGTGACGTGTGATAGGAAAGTATCGGCAAAAATGAAAGGAAAAGTGTACAAGACGGTGTTGAGGCCAGTGATGTTGTATGGTTTAGAAACAGTGGCCCTGGGGAAAAGACAGGAGGCAGAGCTGGAGGTAGCAGAGATGAAAATGTTGAGGTTCTCTTTGGGAGTAACGAGGATGGATAGGATCAGGAATGAGTACATCAGAGGGACAGCACATGTAAGACGTTTTGGAGACAAAGTCAGAGAGGCTAGATTGAGATGGTTTGGACATGTACAGAGGAGGGATAGTGAGTATATTGGTAGGAGGATGTTGAGGTTGGAACTACCAGGCAGAAGGCCTAGAGGAAGACCAAAGAGACGATTCATGGATGTGGTGAAGGAGGACATGAAGGCAGTTGGTGTAAGAGAAAAAGATGTAAAGGATAGGGTGAAATGGAGGCAGATGATTCGCTGTGGCGACCCCTGAAGGGAAAAGCCGAAAGGACAAGAAGAAGAAGAAGAATAGCAATGCAATTGTGTCTTTTTTTGTAATATTTGGTGCAGACAAAATTTAAATTTAAAACGTAACATGAGGACAAGGAATGACGTAATATTCAGGATACCGTGCACACATAAAATCATACACTCTCACATTTTTTCTAGAATTTAGAGCTATGTAACGATGCATTTGGCAGAAAGAAATACAAGGATCTCTCACTTTCCGCGGTTAATTGGGACCCAGATCCCCACGCGACCATCGAAATCCGCGAAGTAGGATCATACCCCCCATCACCCCCCCCCCCCTCCCGACTGACATATACGTACATTTATATGTGTGTATAATATCAATAAATACACATTCAATGATATAAATGCTTGTAATAACAATTAAACATTCAAAAAATAACAAGATGTAAATAAAATAGAAATACATACATACGCAAGCGCAGATGTGCGTGCACACACAGATGCAACAATGTAAGTAGTTTTGATGGGAGTTTTTGGGTTGTTTTTTTTTGTTTGTTTGTTTTTTTTTTGCATTATTCCGCTATTCTTCCTTAATTTCCTTATTTTTTAATTCGATGAATATTTATTTATTTAAAAAAACCGCGATGTACTGATGTCACGCGAATTGAAGCGCGAAGTAGCGAGGGATCCCTGTGCTGACGTATTTACATACTGAGAACACAGAAATGCACAAAGCTGGATCCTGGCAATGCGAGAAAGCAACACAACCTGTTCTATCACAGTGCTGTTTTTGTAATTTCATAAAATTAAAAGGGTCAAAATTTCACCAAACTTTTTCACAACTCACCACATGTGGAACTCTGAGGGAGGAATCAGGAGCTTTTGTGGTTTCACTTAAACCCAAAAATCTGTGAGAAGTTTGTGAAGCTTGTTGCACTTATCTTTTTGAATAAACAGCAATAATCCCGAACCAGCAATCACAAAGCAATAAAAATGTTGTAATTTTATCTATTGAGGTTTTGGTGTATCGGCGAGTTCACAGTCGTGTTCTTACAAAACAAACTGCTGACTCCATAAGAACTGCATATGTGAAGTGGATGAAGTTTTCTGAAACTGCTTCACCCACTTTGTGGCTTGTGTATCAATCCTCTTTTCCAAATCCAGACTTTCCTTTTTCTTCCCTCCAAAAATGGCTTCGATCCCAGATCTAAAAACGGTTTCTTAGGAAACCAAGTAAAACATTGCGGCTGGGACTTAAATTGCTTTGAATCTTGGACTGTAAGACAGACTGTGCTGCTGGGGGAAATGTAGAGATATGGAGATCTTGCTGTAGACAAAGGAGAGGCAACCGCCGAAGATTCGAGACTAGAAATTGAGTTGCAATGGTAGAAGCTATAACTCTGTGGTTGTGGTGCTGATTCAATTTCTAAAATCATGGCACAGTGAACAATTATTTATAAAAATAGAACCATACTTTCCTATGTCCTAATTTGACCCACATGCGTAAGCACAGAAATGCTTTATTTTCTGTTAGCATATGTATATTATTTGTCTTGTACTAGGATCAGAATAAAGTATAAGCAGTTCCTGGGTATCTGTGCAGACGTATGTTTTTTATCAGTCAGGAGTTTATGTCTTGGTCTGGCATTTCCATGCTTGACACTGCAGCTGCCTTTTTGTTTGTCTCTTCTGGTCCTGGGTGGTAAAAATTTGCTGACTGGCACAAAATCTTAACCAATGAGTATGTCCTTGACTCACTTTGATCCTAAGCCTCATGGTAGTAGTCACCAATGACATAAGGCCGGCCGGGTGGTTTTGTCAGTTCACTTGTAACTGTATTCTGATTTTAACAATAGACAAAACCTCAAAGCAACTTTCTGGAAATCCAGCATTAGATTTACATACCTTTATATTTACTGATACTCACTCACTCACTCACTCACTCACTCACTCACTCACTCACATCCTATCTATCTGCCAAACTGCTTATTTCTACCAGGGGTGCAGGCAAGCTGGAGCCTATCTCAGCTGACACTGGGTGAAGGCAGGGTACATCCTGAAGAGCTTGCCAGACCATCACATAGCAAATGCGCACTACCATCCACACTCACACCTAGGGGCAATTTGAAAGAACCAATTATAATGCAGTACTTGTCTTTGGATGGCAGGAAACCTGAGTTCCCAGAGAAAACCCAATACAGTATAAGCGTCCTGAGAACATGTCAACTCTAACCAGGACGTGTTTGCTATGAGGTGGAAATGCTAACCGCTACACCATCATGCCACTGTCCTCCTTCTTCTGCTTTTCCTTTCGGCTGTTCCCTTCAGGGGTCGCCACAGCGAATCATCGGCCTCCATCTCACCCTATCCTCTGCATCTTCTTCTCTTACACCAACTACCTTCATGTTCTCCTTCACCACATCCATAAATTTCCTCTTTGGTACCATCATGTCACCCTGATTCTGGATATTTGATTGTAAATCATTACTGATGCACAAATGTGTACTGATTTCAAGATTCAAAAGCCTATTGTCATGTGTACAACATACTACGCTGGATTTGAACAGTGTCTGTCTGTGTGGACTTTGCATGTTCTCCCAGTACCTGTGTGGGTTTCCTCAGGGTGCTTTGGTTTCCTCCCACAATCCAAAGTCATACTTGTAATTACTCCTCTTAATTGCCCATAAGTCTAAATCATTGTTGACCCTGTGATAGGCCACTGGTGCCCTGTCCAAGGTACCCTGCCTCTCAATCAAAGTCAGCTGGGATTAGGTCATCCAGTTATGAATCAAGTAACATCATCAGCAAGTCTGATGATGCTGGTGATCTTCTGGAAGGTCACATAGTCATGGATGGAGAGCATGTAGAGGTTGGGAAATTCCTGTGTTTACAGTTTTTGTCCTGGATGTGGGATTGGAGGGGAGGTTTAGTGGTCAGCACATCTGCCTCGCAACAAGAAGGTCCTGGGCTCAGTGAGGGTGGTTTTTTTTTGTTTTTTTTTAGGAGTTTGCATGTCCTCCTTGTGCTTCCATGAGTTTCCACCAGGTACTCTGGTTTCCTCCTACATTCCAAAGACATGTACATTAGGCAAATTGGCTTTTCCAAACTGTTTGAATGGTTGTGTGTGCAGCCCTGTGCTTGGCTAGGGGGCTGTTCAAGGTGTACATGCCTTCACTCAGAGTCTGTTGAGATTTTGACATTAGTGGGGTTAGGAGGTTGAGAAAATTAATGTATGAATGTGGTATAGGATAGTATCACCAAGTTGAACAATGTTACGCCTGTTCAATATAAAATCTAAGAGTTGCATAGGACTGTGTTTATGATTACACAAGCAGTTAGTTTTTTTTTGGTAGAGATTTTCCACTGAAGCAAGAGTGAGCACTATTATATTGTTACGTATGCCAAATGGATTCCATCCCGGATGAGCCCCCAATTTTGTTACGTATGGAATTTAGAAGATGAAATTGCCCCGTGAAACCAGCAAAACACAACAGACCACGGCTTAAACTATATACAATTTAGCTCAGTTGGTAGAACGTCTGCTTTATCCTCTGGAAGGTCGGAGTTCAAATCCGGCCATGTCATACCATGAGACGTTAAAATTTGGGAGTTGTTGCTTCCTGCTTGGCGCTCAGCATCAAAAGGATAGAACAACGCAACAACTGGTGCCGTACAGTGGCAACGGGTGCCTGGAACGCAGGGAGCGCTGGGGTCTCATGTGCATTGAGCATACGTGTGTATGAAATTGTGCTATATAAGCATCCACAATAATTTAATAATAAGAACAAAATAATAACTTACATTTTAGAGCTAAACAAAATACAAATTAAACAAAGGGTCCCACAGTCACCAAGCACCCGCAGTAGGGTAAATTTAGAGACGGTGGCGGGGAAAGGCTCGCCATCCCGTGTGTCGACAGGAACAAATGATGACCATCCTCGAGTGGGCTGTGGGTGAACGGGGATGATGGACTTTGGCGATGAAGTCCCAAACGACAAAACTTAGGTGACGCGCGTTCCATGATCCGCCTTGGATGAGATGATCCGCCCCGATGAGTTTGTTTAGCTCATCCGATCTAGAGCTACATCTGCTTTGATGATCCGTGTGCCGAAGAGACTCCTTAGGTGATCTGTGTCAGCTGAAGAGACCCCAAGAGACTCGAAGAGACTGGAGCCAGTCGGCAATAGGCCCTTAATATAGATTCCCTAAAGTTCTGGAAAGTTTCATTCTGGAAAATTCCAAATCACCTGACCCGCCACCAGGGCGCAGGCTAATGGAAAGTTCCAGACCCAATTAGACCATGCAGGTAAAAAACCAACAGTGACCCAAAAACAGCTGAGTTACATTCCCATAATAATTTATTTGTACTATTATATACACTGTAGTTGTGAACTATTTTTTGGAGGAACTGTGTTGGGAAGTTTTAGTGATGAGTATAAGTGTGTACAGTCGTCTGGCAGAAATATTTCACTCAAAGGTCTGTAAGTTATATAGGATTTAATACATTGTCAAGATACCAGGCAGAATAATAAAAGCGGACACTCAGGTTTGTATAGGAGGTCTCACTGTGCTTGGAAAAACCTCATGTAAGTTATATTCATTGAGGTTATGCTCAAGTAAGCATGACCCAATGACTAATGAATTGTGGGATATCTCATGTAAAGGGGCAGAATTCTTGGTGGCTGGACTATGTATCCGTCTTGTCTCTCTGTCTGTCATGAAGTTCCACTGCAGGTGGATGGAAAACCAAAGGGGGCAAAATACTGATTGTATTTTTTTAAATTTACCGTTGTTCGAAACTTTTTCATGGTCAAAGTAGAGACCAGCAGATGTTGGGATATCTTTCAAGCAGAAATGACTCTTTATTGAGAACTCATTGTGTGTCGCTGTAGTCATCCAAGACAAGCTTGAGCTAAATGCTGTAGAATTTATACTTTGCAAGAAGGAGGGATTTTAGAGGTGGAGATGATCTAAACAAAGCATGCAAATACAGTCCTTCTTTTCCTTTCGGCTGTTCCCTACAGGGGTCGCCACAGCGAATCATCTGCCTCCATCTTACCTTATCCTCTGCATCTTCTTCTCTTACACCAACTACCTTCACGTCCTCCTTCACCACATCCATAAATCTTCCCTTTGGTCTTCCTCTAGGCCTTCTGCCTAGTAGTTCCAACCTCAGCATCCTACTACCAATATACTCACTATCTTTATGAGCATGTAAATATTTGTATGAATGTAAATATAAAAATAATGGATGTATAAACGAGTGTAAGTATGTTCAGTTAATGTGCTGTGAAGAGAGTCACATGGTGTGACTCAGCTGTTTGGGTCTGGAATTTTCCATAAGGGGACCTAGTTGCGCATGCGCCCTGGTGGCGGATCAGGTAATTGTGGAATTTTCCAAAATGGAGCAGTAGGGAATCTATATTAAGGACCTGTTGCTGACTGGCTACAGTCTCCTCAAGGCTCTTCCAGTCTCCTCCAGGCTCTTTGGGTCTCTTCGTGTCCATCATCTAAGGGGACTCATCTCGGCGGATCAACTCATCCAAAGTGAACCATGGAACGCACTTCACCTAAGTTTCGTTGGTCGGGAATTCATCGTCAAAGTCCATCATCCACATTCACACACAGCCCACTCGAGGATGGTCATCATTTGTTCCTGTCGACACATGGGATGGTGAGCCTTTCCCCGCCACCGTCTCTAAATTTACCCTACTGCGGGTGCTTGGTGTCTATGGTACCCTTTGTTAATTTGTACGTGGTTTAGCTCTACATTGTAAGTTATGAATTTTGTCTTATTTTGTTCATATTAATAAATTGTATATAGTTTATATCGTGGTCTGTCGTGCTTTGCTGGTTTCACAGAGCAATTTCCATTTCCTAAATTTACCTATCCATAACAAATGGGGGTTTGTCCGATAGAATCCATTAGGCATACATAACACTATCCCTCCTCTGTACATGTCCAAACCATGTCAATCTAGCCTCTCTGACTTTGTCTCCAAAACCTCTTACATGTGCTGTCCCTCTGATGTCCTCATTACTCCCAAAGAGAACCTCAACATATTCATCTCTGCTACCTCCAGCTCTGCCTCCTGTCTTTTCCTCAGGGCCACTGTTTCTAAACCATACAACATCGTTGGCCTCAACACTGTCTTGTACACTTACACTTGTGCAGTCCAGGCAAAAGAATTTCCCCAGCACTGATCTCATCAGCACAACAGTTTCATTTAAATGCTAATCCAAACAACCTCACCGTATCACCAAACCCTCACATTATTATAGAGACAAAAGCACAGTCTGGCCTTGAGATTAGCGCTTTCATTTAACCGATCAATTGGTCAGGATTGTACATAAAGACAAAAGAATGTCTCGGACACTTGGATGACGGACTTGATCTTAGAATGTCATCATCTTTACGTCAAAATGTAAAACCCAATGTACCCATTATCTTTTTAGTTTATATACTACTGCACTGGAACCTAGATTTAACATGTAATAAATTTGTAATCCAACACCACCTTGGGACAACAGTCTGTTTAAAGTGGCTTGAATGAAAACATAATTTTAATGAATGTATGTTTTATTGTGAAAACAAAACATATATTGTTAATTAATTTGCGTTAATCCTTGTAGGGGACAGTGGTGGCCTGGTGATAAAGCTGCTGAATCACTGATCCCAAGGTTGGGGGTTTAAGCCCCACTCTCACCGGGTTGTCACTGCCCCCCCCCCCCCCCCCAGTGCAGCTAACTAGTTTATCAACGGCCTGCCATGTCTCGTCTCTCACTGGCTATGGTGAGAGGCATGTAAAAGAACCATTGCTGACTTTCAATAAGAGAAGCTGCATAGCCGTCAGGGTGTTTCTTCCCTGCTATGGCCTGGTGATCTGTCCAGAGCATTCTGTCCAGTGAGCACTCTGCCCTCGCTCAAAGTCAGCTGAGATGGGTGCTAGCCTCCCCATGCCCCTAATTAAGATTAAGTGGTTCAGAAAATGAATGAATGAATTCTAATAGGGTTGAAGGGAGGCTGGAGTCTATCTCAGCTGGCAAGGTGCAAAGGTGAGATACACCCTGAACAACTCGCAAGTCAATCACAGAGTCAACACACACACACACACACACACACACACACACACACACACACACATACAACCACCCACACTGACTCCTGATGGACAACATAAGCACTGAGATTAAAAACCAAAAAAAACCAAAAACGTAATTCACATTTCAGAAAATGTGACTTATGGGGTTTTTGATCTCAGTGCTTCAATTTGGAACAGCCAGTGAGGCTAATACACATGTCATTGGACTTTGGAAGAAAATCAGAGTACCTAGAGGAAATCCACTTAAACAAATTGAGCATGCAAGCATCACACAGAAACACTATTGCCCAGGTCAGAAGTTGAACGCTGATCCCTTTTGCTGTAAGCCAGATGTGTTAACCAGTATACCACAGTGCCAACCCACATATATAAATGGTTCACAAAATAATATAATTTTAAAATTCTTTTTAAATCACTGTATTACTCACAAAAAAAAAAAAAATCCAACATCTGAAAGTCAAATCATGTCATTGTGATGAACAACCAGCTTTCAGTATGCCACAATTACAAGATGATGGTGCTTGCTCAGGATAGCTTGATCAGACAGATGTTCTGGCTCCTAAATCTTCTTCTTCTTTTACTTTCGGCTGCTCCCTTCAGGGGTCGCCACAGCAAATCATCCGCCTCCATCTCATCCTGTCCTCTGCATCTTCTTTTCTGACTCCAACGACCTTCATGTCTTCCTTCACCACATCCATAAATCTCTTCTTTGGTCTTCCTCGAGGCCTTCTGCCTGGTAGTTCCAACCTCAGCATCCTACTGCCAATATACTCACTATCCCTCCTCTGTACATGTCCAAACCATCTCAATCTAGCCTCTCTGACTTTGTCTCCAAAACATCTTACATGGTCTGTCCCTCTGATATACTCATTTCTGATCCTATCCATCCTCGTTACTCCCAGAGAGAACCTCAACATTTTCATCTCCGCTACCTCCAGCTCTGCCTCCTGCCTTTTCCTCAGCGCCACTGTTTCTAAACCATACAACATTGCTGGCCTCAACACCGTCTTGTACACTTTTCCTTTCATTCTTGCTGATACTCTCCTATCGCACAACACACCGGACACTTTTCTCCAACCATTCCAACCTGCCTGTACACGCTTCTTCATCTCTTTTCCACACTCTCCATTGCTCTGGATTGTTGAGCCTAAATACTTAAAATCCTCCACCTTCGTTATCTCTGCTCCCTGTAACATCACCGTTCCTCCTGGGTCCTTCTCATTCACACACATGTATTCTGATTTTCTGAGGCTAACCTTCATTCCTCTCCTTTCCAGGGCATACCTCCACCTCTCTAGATTTTCCTGCACTTGTTATCTGCTCTCACTACAGATCACAATGTCATCTGCAAACATCATAGTCCATCATAGTCCATCATGTTCTGGCTCCTAAATGTACAGCTGAATTTCACTCCTGGTGCATCCTGCCAGATTTTAGTGATTATATTATGATTTCTTACAAATTTCCTAGAAAATAACTTATGGTGTACACCATGGTAACTAAAATTGTTAAATATACAGTACGTACATATTTACATGAAGAAATCTGGAAAGTTCTAAAAGGTTCACAAACTTTCAAGCACCACTGTATGCAAGCACACGCATGTTTTGATATAAAGTATTGTGAAGATGATGTTAACCGAATCTGACAGTAATAATAATATATTGATATTACTGAGTGCTTTGTTGGGCTTTATTGACACTTTATTACTTTCGTTTAACACTCTGAAGGTCATGTGATGTTTCATAATGGAAAATCAGACCACAGACTGACACTAGAACCACATGAAAGTGCTGAGTTTTATCAGTTGTCTTTTTCACCACGTGAATACTTTTTGAAGACCTATGATCATACAGCAGTTTTAAATTATATTTCAACGACTGACTCTAAAACGCACAATCGATATGGCATTATAGCCTAAAAGTGCAACCAAAGGAATTGAACGAGCCTGTGCAGTCGCATCGCATCAGCTTTTGGACCACATGAAGCTTCTCCAGCATGCCGTTTGACGTTCATATCAACTCTATCCCTCTTTTTCCTTTCCTGTTGCGGAAACTGTGGTCTTTTCCATGCTCACTTTTTGATGGATGCTCTGGAAAGTTGGCCTCACCAGAGCTCCGAGCCACTCCGACTTTTCCGTGCGCTCAAGCTTCTCAGAACCTGGAATGCCAGAGTGTCGGCCTGGAGCTCATCTCCCATATATTTTTTTTTATTATGATTGCATTGTGTCACAAGTATCCAGAGCCTTTCAAATCCATCTGCAATGTATATTAAATGTGGGCCTTATGAAGGGCCTTGAAGGTGCTGTACGTCTGTCTGAGCTGTGGTGCTGAAACACCTGGGATTGTGTTGGTTCTCATTATTCTGTACCATGTATTCACTAATTAGCAAAAGCTGTCTGAATTTTAACCGTACCTCTTTGTTTTTCAGTTTCTTTAAGCTCCTCTGTTTAGATAGTAGGTTGCATAACATAAAATGGCACAGCATAAAAGATACCAAACATCTGTGCTCTGTTGGAGTATTTTGGTGCCTGTCTGGTCATCTGACTTTAGTTTTCAGTAAATATACCTTTTATACAAACAAAATGTTAAGAAAGTGCACATTGCCAAATATATTGAAGATAATATAGTACACATCTCAATGAATAGGGTATGATGCAAAACTGACACACTCACGAATTTGCCAAATTATTTATTTCAACTAAAGTCGCAGGACGAATGGTGCCTATCTTGGCGAGCAATGGATGAAGGCAGGGTACATCCTGAACAGATCACCACGCCATTGCATAGCAACACACATAACCATTCAAGCTCAATTTGGAACAGCTAATTAGCTTAATGTGCATGTCTTTGCACTGTGGGAGTAAAGCCAAAGTACCTGGAGAAAACCCGCCCAACCACAGGGAGAACAGGTAAACTCCACATAATCGAACTCCAATGGAATCAAGGACCCTCTAGCTGTGAGGCGGATGTGCTAATTTGATGCCCTGACCTCTCCCAAGCACAAAACACATCAAGCCATACCACCTGACTGCAGTACACACTTACTAAACAAAATTAACTATGAGATTCGAACAGCTTCCCTTTCATATGTACGTAGGATAAAAGATATTGTCTCACATCTACCAACCTGTGACCTTCTAGGGAAAAACTTATTTGGTTCAAATAAAATTTGGTAAAAATGTAATTATAATTGCTATATTTGGACCCAGGCGGCATGGTGGCATAGTGCCTCACAGCAAGATGGTCCTGGGTTTGATTCCCAGTTTGGGTGTTTCTGTGTGGAGTTTGCATGTTCTCCTGTGCTTGTGTGAGTTTCCCCTGGGTACGCCTGTTTCCTCACACAGTCCAAAAAGATGCACAGTAGGTTATTTGGCTGTTCGAAATTGACCCTAGATGTGAATTTGAGTATGAATGGTTGTGTGAGGGTTGGCCCTGGCAAGCTGCTCAGGGTGTACCCAGCCTCCCCGCGACCCTAAATAAGATTAAGCGGTGCAGAAAATGAATGAATGAATATTTGGAAATGTAATAATATTTGTTAAAAATGCTGTTGATGTGGAAATACTAAGGCACCCAATTCCCCAAGAACAACACTTGAGGTATCATTTTTATTCAATTCATTAATTAAAGGGAACTGGTATTGGTCATACTTACAGCCTAATTGTGCATATGTACGTAATACGTGTAAACTGTACAGACTCTTTTTTTTTTTTTTTTACACATACATTTATGTTAAAATAAGAGTTTTTTCTGCCCCATAAGTGACATGAACTCGTTGATGCGTTATGTCCAGCACAGGTCAATAAAACATCTATTCAATGATCAACACCTTAGTTGTGCAAGAAGCAGCAATGGCTAAAAATTTCAAGGAAATAAGTGTAAATGTTTACCTATTTGAACCAGACAGGGAGAAGTCTTGTAGCGATAGTGAGATGTCACATTCTAGTGACTCCGAGGACGAGATGATGCAACACCCACCCACACTGACTCCTGAGATGAGACATGATGGCAAATCTGAGATGAGCATGATGGTAAATCCAAAATATCTTATGCAGCCAATGTTTTGTCAACTCGGCTTTCCTGTTGTCACTTGGTTTAGGAACACAAAAATAAAGTTTTCTGTATTTTTTGTGCTTGTTGCTTGTGCAGCTCACCACTGGCTGATAATGTGTTATGATATACGGGTTCAGTGATGCAGACCAGTAAATCCAACAAGTTGGCATCACTATCAGGCTGGAACAGCCAATGAGGAAGGCAACATGTCTCTGAGCATGCCCAATGCACACACACACATGTACTTTGACAAGGGGAAAGAACTGATGTAGCCTGGAGGAACTGATGATGTCATACTTGGTAAAGAGCTAGTAACACTAATTTAGTACAGTTATGTAATCTTTATTCTGCTTTGCATTCCTTTCTTGTGGACAGTAGGACTTACTTTCCAGCCACTAAGAGAAGTTATATCAAAATAAGGACTGTAAAGAATAGAATAGCATTACTGAAGAGAATGGTTTTGCCAACTTTCCTTATAAGAACAAACCTGCAAAAACATGAAGTCAGAGAACACTTCAGAACAAAATAAAAACATGCTGCATTCCTGACTTTGGGCTAAGTTTCCACTTTACAAAGATATGATGCAAGTTGTTAAATTTGCAAAGCTCTTCAGTTGTAACCAAGAGCTGATGTCTGGCTCGCCCAAAAAATTAAAAATAGACAAAAAAAATGCATAAAATGATTCTATCCAAGCTGCACTAGCACGTCCATCTCATAGCAAGAACGTCCTGGGCTCAAGTCCTGACTTCAGGTGTTACTTTGTGGAATTTGCATATTCTTGCATGTCTTCTGTGGGTTTCCTCTGGGTATTCCGGTTTCCTCCCACAATCCAAATAAGTGAACATCAGGCTAATTGGCTGTTCAAAATTGACTCCATGTGTAAGTGTGAGTGTGATTGGTTGTGTGTGTGTTGGTCTGGTGAGCTGTTCAGGGTGTTCCCCACCTTCACCATGTGTCAGCTAAGATAGAAACTAGCCTCCCCACGTCCCTAGTAGGATTAAGCAGTTTAGTAAATGAGTGAATGAGAGTGAGATTCTACACTGAATTTACCACAAGATGCCCCACTTACCTATATACTGTATTTATAGTGGTATAGTATAACCGGGGATTTAGCTCAGTTGGTAGTGCATCCGCTTTATCCTCCGGAAGGTTGGCGTTCGAATCCGGCCATGTCATACCATAATACGTTAAAATTTGGGAGTTGTTGCTTCCCGCTTGGTGCTCAGCATCAAAAGGATAGAACAACACAATAACCGGTGCCGCACAGTGGCGACGAGTGCACTGAGCATACGCGTGTATGAAGTATGCGCTATACAAGCATCCATAATAATAAATAATAATAGTGCAGCTCCATATTAATGCAAATATGATAACACAATGAGGTCAGTTTTGTTGTTGTGTTCGTACTGACGTGCCTACCCAGGCGACTGCTGTTAGGTAGTGCATACATACTGTATTTATATTTTTGCCATCTGCTTATTGCCAAATGAAAAAAAAAATATATGAAAAATTATAAAAATTAATAAATATACAGTATGAGTATCACTTTGCTTGTCTCATCACCTGAGGTGAAATCACTCAAATCATTGGCTTGTCACCTGACCGTGACC
Source organism: Plotosus lineatus (assembly GCA_024760905.1). Classification (NCBI taxonomy): domain Eukaryota; kingdom Metazoa; phylum Chordata; class Actinopteri; order Siluriformes; family Plotosidae; genus Plotosus; species Plotosus lineatus. The sequence continues at coordinate 12,775,519 of CM045747.1, read as the reverse complement.
TCCTGTGTTATGTTACTCACTGGATGTTTTTCTGTTTATTTGTATCATTCCTGGTTTTGTTCACTGTCTGTATCTTTATTTTTTCTAAATACATTATAATTCACACAAATTCACCTGTGTGTGTTTTAAGCACTTGTGGTGATGTGATGGATATTGTTAATGTTAAACACAGTTCCTATTTCAGTTTTTCCAGAAGCTAATTTTTATTCTCAGATGTTCTTTGAAGTTTTTTTTTTTTCGTTATGATTTTTCTGCCATCTTTTACTCCCTAAAACTGTTCTCTTACCCCATCATAAAGATAAATATTCATCTATTCATATGTTTGGTTCTAACCTATCATGTTTAGTCTAAGAAACACACCCTACTGTTGTTTATATATTTCTCTCTGCAGCCATAGTATATTGGATTGGAGGATTCAGGACACATCAACAATCTCTAGAACAGGAAACACCCGATTGAGCTTGGCTTCTGTGAATCTTGCCATATTTATTAATCCCAAGATTTAAACTCCAGGTTTTGGTTTACATGAGTTTATTTACAGACTCAACATAGACTAGCCTTGAACTTCACTGGACTCCAGATGTCTCAAGGTTTGTAACACATCTGAATCTGATGGGGTTTCTCTATGGAAACTGACTGCTATAGAATATGATTGGGTCACAAAACAGTATTATACAAAAGAAACTCGTGGCAAAAATAAAAACAATGCAATCTTTTGAACCACTAATTCATATTTTTGATGTGTCTTTTGCACAAGATGCGATTCTAGGAGCTGGCTCTAAGATGTCCTTTTACATTATTAAAGGGTTTGTGGATCATTTTAGTTAATTTTCTGTAACCGCTTAATCCTAATTAGGGTCACAGGGATGCTGGCGCCCATCCCAGCCACCACCTCTGGGGGAGGGCAGAGTACACCCTGGACAGCTCGCCAGGCCATCGCTTTTACTCTTGTCAAAAGTCAGCAATGGTTCTTTTACATGAACCTCACATCATAGACAGTGAGAGACATGGCCGGCCTTTGATAACCCAGTTAGCTGCACTGGGTAAGGATGGGGGGGGGGGGGGGGGGAGTGACAGCCTTGTGGAGAGTGGGACTCAAACCCCCAACCTTAGGATCAGCGATCTAGCGCCCTATACCACTAGGCCACCACGGCCTCGGGTTTGTTGTGGATAAAAAGGACAAAATAGATCCTGTGATCTGTAGACTATATTATCCCGTTATGTAGTGGTTAACAAGGCGCAGTGGTGGTCTAGTGGTATAGGGCGCTAGATCACTGATCCAAAGGTTGGGGGTTTGAGTCCCACTCTCCACAGGGTTGTAACTGTCCCCCCCCAGTGTGGCTAACTGGGTTATCAAAGGCGGGCCATGTCTCTCTCTGTCTATGGTGAGAGGAATGTAAAAGAACCATTGTTGACTTTCGTAAAGAGTAGGCTGCAAAGTCGTCAGCGTGTTTCTGTCCCTTGGTATAAAGGGTTGTGACAGGAAGGGCATCTGACGTAAAAACCTCTGCCAAATCAAATGTGTGAATCAAATGATTCACTGTGGCGACTCCTGAGTAAAAGGGAAAAAAGCTGAAAGGAAGACAGACAATGTCGTGGTTAACACATGTTATGTTGATGCAAGGGCTGGGCTCTGGGCCTTCTTTCTGTGTGGAGTTTGCATGTTGTAGCTATGCTTGCATTTCTTTTCTCTGGGGACTCCGATTTCCTTTCACATTCTATTGTGATACAGTAATTGGCTGTTCCAAGTGTGTGTGTGTGTGTGTGTGTGTGTGTGTGTGTGTGTGTGTGTGTGTGTGCATTAGCCCTGTTATGGTCTTCCAAGCTGTTCAGGATGTACCCTGCTTTTCCCACTGTTGGCTGATGGGCTCAGCCTTCCCCAAACATGTTTGACAAGTGAATAAGTACCGTAGTGAGTAGATCCTTTTGTGAAAATCTACTTTTTTTTTTTTTTTTTTTTTCCCCCCCACTAATGCTGTTGAATTATAAAGTGATTCTCATCGACTTGTATTCATGAGAAAAGTGAACACATTATAAAGATTTATAGCTAGTTCTAGTGAGAATACTAAGTATGTGTTTGACTCTGATCTGTGTGTGACTTGGTGGCCTGGGGTTTTTATTACTGCTGCTTTCAGCACTATTTTTAATGAGTCAGGTCAGTTACTTGGATTCACTCTCTAGAACCGGAATTCTCATTACTAATTCTTTGACGGTAAATAAATATCCAACCAAGTAGCACTGCTGTTTTTAATTTGCAAGAGTTTAACCAAATTGTGTCTGATCCTGTTGGGCCTCTCCTGCAGTGGGTACCAGGAACTCATAACATGGTGATGACGACAGAAGTGTCGAAAGCAATGTCCTTCACACTGTTTGTGTCAAAAGTGTTACAGACGAAAGAAATTCAGTTTATTTCAATTTTACTGTCATAGAGGTTTTAACAATTGGCATTGTCAGAAAGCAGCTTCCAGAAAAGCGGCCTTTGATTTTTTTTTATGCGGATTCCTAATGAGCGAGCCAAAGACAAAAGTAATAATAATAATAATAATAATAATAATAATAATAATAATAATAATAATAATAATTAATAAAAACCTCTTGTAGGCAAGAGAAGGAGGAAACCGTAAGCAGATTCACACTCAAATGGAAGCTCAGCTACTTTATGGATTGGAATGGTGTGATTTGTGCCTATGAGAGAATAGAGCTGGGTTATTTTCCACCAACAGCACTTCCATACAGGTCCCTGTGAATTAGCTTTTAAAATAGAAATGAGAAAGTATTAAAATGAACACATTAGTATAAAATATAAGATACATAATCATTAAATCATTCATTCATTTACTGAACCGCTTAATCCTACTAGGGTTGCAATGAGGTTGAAGCCTATCTCAGCCAACTCTGGACGAAGGCAAGATACACCAGGGCGGAGGTACATAGGGCCAACACATGTAACTATTCACACCTATACCTAGGGGTAACTTAGAGCAGGGTCCCCCCCCCGGTCCACGGACCAGTACCGGTCCGTATATCATTTGAAACCGGTCGGCAAACAAAATCTTGCATGGTACAAATTGTAGTATTTTTTATTCGAGCTTCCAGGTCTTACTTTAAAAAAACAACTGTTTTTGACATTGTCACAGAAGCACTGAAAGCCCTTCCGTTTCCAACCTCATATCTTTGTGAGGCGGGGTTTTCTGCGGTGACACCCACCAAAACAAGGCTACGGAGTAGACTCTAACCGGTCTGCGGAAACATTTTCATATATAAAACCAGTCCCTGGTGCAAAAAAGGTTGGAGACCACTGATTTAGAGCATCCAAGTAATTTAATTTATGTGTCTTTGGTCTATGGGAGGAAACTGAAGCACTCGGCGGAAACTCATGCAAGCACAGGAAGGAAATGCAGAACCACTCTTTGCGAGCTCTGGACTCAACTGCAAGACGTTCTTGTTGTGTATGCTTTTGCACATTGGCAGACACACTGACCATCCATTCAACAGACCTCATAGTATAACCATGTTTAACTGTAATGGATATTCATTTCATTCTGTTCCTTCAACTTTTCTCCCACTGATAAAAAACAGAACCTTTATATCCATGTTTATGCCTCATTAACAGGCAGCTCTTGATCCACACCAAATGTGTTTAGAAATGAATGAATGTGTTAGAGTTCTTCTTGTATTTTTATAAATAAAACGAATATCTATCCCACGAAGCGAGGGACGGGGTGCAGCCAGATGTGTTAACGGGTTGGGTAGCCTAACTCACCATCACTCCCTTCATGGGATCTTCTTTTTATTTATTCATTATATTAATGCTGTTTTGTCATAGTTTCCATTTACAAAAATGACAACAATACAGAAATATATGAAGACTTATTTTAATAAGGAGCCTGCTCAACATTCTTTTAAATAATATTAATGCTTAATACTGCACTGACCGCCCCTTTCTCAGAGTGGAGACTGAACAACACCCAGTCTTTTATTTTGTCACTGGTAGGAGGGTTATTTAATTCGGAGATTGCTGTGCATAAACCAAATTTCATCCACCGACTCTTACTTCAGCTGTGATTTCCGTTCCTGGATTACAAACCCCAGCGGTGGGAAAAATCTCTCTCGCTCGGATGGCGAGAACACTGCTTGCCATGAGCACAAGGGTTTGTTGACTTGCTCCCTCCACCAACACAGGAGATCAAGAACACTGAGATTCTCATTGTAGCTGATTAATATAAACGTAGCCATGTCAACAAGAACACACACACAAAATCACCCCGCCCACACCAAATAAATATCCACCCGCACCCATGACTGTGAATTTTCATCTATGTCATTTTCAACTCTAAAAGAGCATTTTTTTGCAAGGTTACCCGCTAGGTACCTGTGAGTACCTGACCGTTACAGGACTCTGCCTTAGGCAGGTTCCCCCATCATTCAAGTAAAAGCTCGTTTAACGCTATACCCCTAGAGTGCTTCCGTGTGAGTAAATAAGCGGCATTTTCTTTTTGCAGTTGTTTTTGGTGATGCAGTGGTTTTTGTAGATCAAGCTCGTTTGCACCTGTCAGCCATTGTAAAGTACACATTCATTATTTTTAAAAGCCATGGAGCCACATCAAGGAGGTGAAAGAGCCGCATGCGGCTCCGGAGCCACTGGTTGCCGACCCCTGGACTAGTCGGATCTGGCCATGGGTTAGCATTGGTTTGAGGTTAACTACAATGGGATGTATGTTACATTAAAATGTATGCAAATAAAATGTCATTAATATATCAGTGATCTGCCTTTGTTACTGTTATGTTTAACACATTTCTGCTTTAAAACAAACAATTAAAGACAAAGCAAAGCACTAACAGAAAAATTAATTAGCATGTACATATAGTGTAAGGACCTTGACATCCACTCTACTGGTGATGAAGTGAATCCACACAATACAGGAAGCATGAAACTGTGTAGGCAGTAATATCTCTCTCTCTCTTTCTCTCTCTCTCGCTCTCTCCCTCTGTGTGTGTGTGTGTGTGTGTGTGTGTGTGTGTGTGTGTGTTCATGGCAGGGAGCATTTAGATTCAGCTATGGTGAAACCATTAACAGTAGACTGAATGTGCTTATATAACCTATTGTTAGTTTTTCTCTTTTCCAGTCAGTTTTATGACCCGGCTCTCTGAATCTGGCAGTACTCTCTATCCATAAATACTATAATCATTCTTCTCTCACATCAGTTATCTGTTAAATGGCCCTATGGCTTCTCAACACAAAAAGCTGTCCATTTTAAGCATTATGGTTTCCTAGGATTAAATTTTGGCTTTTTCTATTTCAATTTCAGAGTGACCTGTCATTCTTTATATTCATAAGCATTAAAAGGCTACATGAAAAAAAACATGCTGTAACTTAACCATATCTTTATGATAGACTCACAGAAAAGTTTTGTTTTATTTAGAAATTTCACCGGTGACTGATTACTATAAATCCATTATTATAATAATAAAAAAAAAAACCTCATGTTGGATGGTTATCAAAAATAGATTTGTTTTTAGTATACATATCTAATAATAAATGCATTGACCACTGTCCTTACTTGTTAATGTTGCAATCACTGGACAAATAACACTGTTTAATTTGAACAAATAATAATATTTTTATTGTTATCTCCTGGAAAGAAAATGAAATTGCCTATAATGCTTATATGAAACCATTTGCATACAATACTCCTGTATACAAGTGTCAAAACCCCCTGCACTGATTACAGTGATATTAGTTAACATTCACTTGTTTTTCTTATTTCTCTCAAAAATTACAGGCCTTTTCCCATTTACAAATTTCTCAAACTTGTGCAAGATCACACAGGGTTTTTATTGTTATTAAACTGATAATGAAAGATAAAACACCTAGGTGAGTGAATGGTCACTTTAGTGGTTGTTTAATGATTTTCAAGAAGGAAAATATGGGATATTACTTTCAGTGGGTAGTTTCTCTGCAGTATTTGTAGTTTATTTGATCCAGCCTGCATTCCAAAGACCACTGATTAAATACAGATTAAAGCAAACACACACACACACACACACACACACACAAACAAAAAACAAAAAACTAAAAAAAAACCCAACCCAGATATTGAAAGCTATTTTGCTCTTTTTTTTGCTGGATATATACAATACTTTCTCTATGCGATACAAATGATATCCATGTGCGGAATATGACTACACAGGAAGTGAGCTCATTAGGTCACTGGTCCATTTGACCTTGCAGCACACATCTCTGGTGATGATACTAAAATCAACAACTTTTTATGGGCCCTGACAGACTATAAATATTTATTAAAACATATATATATATATTTTTTTTTAACATTGAAAGTACCTTGTTCTTCTGTGCAAGATAGTACTTTTTGCTGTTCATGTCAAGAAGCATACGAGACCTCATTAGTCATGTTTATCACTTGTGCCAACTTGTAAGTGTATCCTTAAGCTGTGGAACTTCCTTCTGTGAGTTCCTTTCACGACGTTGCAGGCCTATCTTAACCCTTGCACTTTTTCTATTACATCATGTGCTGCATTGATTTTAGTGTTTCATATTGCTCACAAGCTGATGGGGAAATGAGCATGGGCAGGGACTGAGGAGTTGCCGAGGCACAGTTAACACTCTGCCATGGGGAGATCAGAGTGTCCATATTTTGTAATCAAGAAATACCACTGCTTAAAGAACTGTAGGGTATCATTTCTCACTAGCAGATGGGAAAATCACATTTTTCAGCTTTTACAGGCAAATTGTTTACAGGTTCACTTTCTCCAATGTTCACTGTAGCTAATGGGTACATTGTCAACAGTTATTTTCATCAATTTGATTTCTCTGGTTTATTAATCACAAATGCTATGGAAATTCATCAGTTCAGTTCATTTTCTGTACCCGCTTAATCCTAATTTGGGTCACGGGGAGGCTGGTGCCCATCCCAGCCAACTTCAGGTGAGGGCAGAGTACACCCTGGACAGCTCTCCAGGCCATCGCAGGGTGGAAACACGCTGACGGCTTTGCAGCCTACTCTTGTCGAAAGTCAGCAATGGTTCTTTTACATGCCTCACACCATAGACAGTGAGAGACATGGCTGGCCTTTGATAACCCAGTTAGCTCCATTGGGGGGGACAGTGACAACCTTGTGCAGAGTGGGACTCGAATCCCCAACCTTTGGATCAGCGATCCAGCGCCCTATACCACTAGACCACCACTGCCCCGCTATGGAAATTTAGTCTCTTAGAGTGTTTAGTAAGTCCAGCAAAACCTCCCGAACAATACGAGCACAAGAAATTTCAACTCAAGAAATTCTCTGAGTCTCTGCCTTATCTCTAGCAATACTTCATTACGTCACGTTAATACTGCTTCAATACCGTACTACAATAGTTCGTAAAATAATATAACTCAGGGTCACAAGCCTTATTTCCAGAGTGCTGCCTTTCTTCAGGTTTCATCCCCAGCTAAAATCTAAAAGATCTCTTTTCGTTGAACAAGGTGTTTTCAGCTGGTCAAGTGGGCAAGATTATGGTTTCTCAAATTTCCAGATACTGTAAATTATTTCTGAAGTTATCGACTTACCTTTTAGCTTATCGCAGTGGTTCTTAACCTTGTTGGAGGTACCGAACCCCACCAGTTTCTTATGCACATTCACCGAACCCTTCATCAGTGAAAAATAAAAATATGATTTTTTTTACAAATTCAAGACATAGGTACTGTTGTGTTCTTGTATTCCCCATCTCCATGCAGTTTCACGAAGTGTTCCTTTAGTTTTGCCGGTGCGAGGCTAGAGTTGCTCAACTTGGCATTACAAATCATTCAGATAGGACGCTGAGTCCCATCACGTTCCATGATGCATGTGAATCCATGTTGTACATATTCGTCCAACCACTTTCTTTTTTTGCTCGACATAGTTAGTTTGGATTAAAATATTCCAAAAAAAACCTCACGACGTCACACATTGACTACTGAGCACGCTAAATTCCCCGTGGCACTGATTGGCCAAGCAATGTAATGTGATCATCTGCAGTCAGTGATGGCCAAGTGGGGCGTGTCATCACTAATTGACATGATGAGTCGGGTGTGTCTTGACCTCCGTGGCAGAGACTCCGCCGTACCCCTGAGACCAACTCACCGAACCCCTAGGGTTCGATCGAACCCAGGTTAGGAACCACTGGCTTAGAGGCAGCGTTCGCCTGGTGGTTATGTTAGCTGGATCATTTATCCTAGAGTTGGGGGTTCAAGCCCCACTCTCAACAAGTTGCCACTGTGACCCCCCAGTGCAGCTAACCATGTCTCTCACTGTCTGTGGTGTGAAGCATGTAAAAGAACCATTGCACACTTTCGCTAAGAGTAGACTGCATAGCCGTCAGCGTGTTTCTAATCGGGAGTCGGAGTCCCCTCAGGCAGTTCGTTCACAGTAACATTCTGGCAACTCCTGCAATGGCACTGGAACCCAGTTGTATCGGCTTCTGCCCTTCCATTGGATGCTTCCGGTGGCGCCGAGGGGGCGGAAGGCTTGGGTAACAGCCTGTCCTCCATACTTCCTACCCAGGCTCTACTCACTGGAGAGTAACACCAGCCAGAGTGCAGCCAAAGTCCTTCAAGACTGTCGGAGGCCTAATAACTTTTAGCTTAAAAGCTCAATGGACTCCATTAGAAATGGAAGAAAAGGGTTTATTCCATAATCGCACTTTATTCGTGGCAATTAATATATGATCACACTTGCACCAAAACTAATGTATTTATTTATTTTTAATTTAAATATTTGTTCTTCCCATGCATGCATAGCTTTCCTCCAGGTACTCTGGTTTCCTCCCAGAGTCCAAAGCCATGCAAATCAGGCAAATTAATAGTTCTAAATTTCCCCTCGATGTGATTATGATTGGTTGTGTGTTAGTCCTGCAATTGTCTGAGCCATTCAGAGTGTACCCCACCCTTGCCCAGAGTTGGCTGAGATGGGCACTATCCGCCCTTCGACACTAATTAGGATTAAGTGCCTTAGAAAATGAACAAACTATGAATTTATTTATAAATGTGTTAACACTAAATTATAGATAAACTTGTAAGTTTTGTGAAGTTTGACATCTTACAGCAATAGCAGGTAAAAATAAGTCATATAAGTGTTGTGAAAACTTTCTTTCAGTCACATGCTGAAGTGAAACAAAAATTGGAATGGAGCATTAAAAAGACAGCCATATGGATGTAGTCCATATTACTCACAAGTTGTACCGCTGGTGTGTTTACATGACCGGTAACTAAAAAAAAAAAACAGAAATCTGTTGGTGAGAATCACCATTAAGAACTTGTGTGGTGTTAAGTGCTTATTTTTTAATGTTATATTACATCACAGTTTTCCTATGATTTTCTATGATTTTATGTACATACACACAAGATACAGGGCAACACCACAATGTTTATACTGTCTATAATATTAACATGAAATTGGTGCAGTGGATCGGGTTTTGAGCAGTAACACATTACAGTACATTATTTTTAGTGTTTATTTTAAAATCACAAATGATTTCCATTTTTATGTAAACACTGAGCATAGAGCGATGAAAAGACGACACTTCCATAAAGCATGATGATGATGCAAAGACTTAAAGTTAATATTAGCTGCTGCTGTTACTGTTGCTATGCTTTCTTTCATTTGTTTTGAACATGACTGTGTTACTGTGCTTCAGGCATTCAGGCGGTATTACTGCGATAAAATTACTCCGTGCTCCAATGCAGCAGTGTCGAGCGATAAAATTTCTCCACCACATGTTATACACTTCTCAGACTTCACACTTTATTGGTGCCAAGTTAAAATGTCCCACAGGGTTTAATAAAGTGCATTGTAAAGCTCAAACCTGGAGAAAGAAGTCTGTCCTGTGTAAAGCTATGGCATTATTCAGTTTAAATTCCTTTTAAATCAATCAGTCTCCTGAGCTGTGCTGCCTGGCTTAATATAATTCTTACTGAATTCATTCATGTTAGTGTCTATAATGTCTTTATATTAGGCTAATTTTAGGAGTATGTATATATATATATATCATATATATATATATATATATATATATATATATATATATATATATATATATATATATATATATATATATATATATATATATATATATATATATATATATATATATATCATATATATATATATATATATATATATATATATATATATATATGTATGGAGCCGGTGGTGTAGTGGTTAGAGTGTTGGGCTCATGATCGGGAGGTTGTGAGTTCAAATCCCACTGAGACCCTCACTGTGCTAAGACCCCTGGGCAAGGTCTCAACCACAAGTGTGCCTCTGTTCACCCAGCAGTATAAATGGGTACCAGTAAAAATATACTGGGAAGGTAACTTGTGATGGACTAGCGTCCCATCCAGGAGGAGTTCAACTCCTGATTGCTTCACGCTACGGAAACCGCGGATAAGCACCGGCCTGATGAGCCACTAGGCTCGGGTGTAAAAACCCAAACAGTTAATCAATCAAAAAAAAAAAAAAAAAAAAAAATATATATATATATATATATATATATATATACTGTATTATATTCAGCAGAAGTCACTACCCATCAACTCTGCACTATTCAGGAATATACTTTATTTTATAGAGTATCCCTTTATGTATTGTATAGGGTTGCAAAATGATGAAAGCTGAACATTTTTAAAGTTGAAAACATTATATGAAAATATGAAGAATTAAGAGGAATATATTGAAATTTAAAAGATAAAATAAAAAAATTATCTAAATTGCAGGTGAGCATATAGCAATATAATAATAATAATAATAATAATAATAATAATAATAATAATAATAATAAACCTTCACCATAGAATTGGATAAAATTTTTAAAATAAGATTTAATGTGCAGTGTGTGCAAATATTAATTAGAAATAAAAATATATTAAATGAAAGGTTTTATATATATGTTTGTGTGTGTTTTTGTGTGTGTGTGTGTGTGTGTGTGTGTGTGTGTGTGTGTGTGTGTGTGTGTGTGTGTGTGTGTGTGTGTGTGTGTAATACATACATGGGTTTGTTATTCATGTTTGAGTAGATTAGCTTAAACTTTGGTTTAATTCCTATTAATTCTTCTATATTTCTGGTAATTTTATTGGAAATTCCCATGTCCAACTTGAACTACTGTATTTACAAAATTCCTCATCTTGACTTACCATAAAAAAAGCAAAATTATATGATGATATCCTCCTCTTTGCAGCCCTCGTTCTGCAAACTCTCAATTTGTTGTTTGCATTCACTCTGACATTTATAGGTTTTAACTGTAAAGCATTTGGAATTACTTTGTGAACTGAATGAAATAGGCAGCGCTGGCCTGGTGGTAAGATTGGGGGGGGGGTTCAAGCCCCACACTCAACGGGTTGTCACTGTTCTTTCAGTGCAGCTACCTGGGTTATCAAAGGCCAGCCATGTCTTTCACTGTCTATGCTGAGACGCATGTAAAAGACTATGGCTATGGCCTGGCGATCTGTCCAGGTAGCACTCTGCCCTTGCCCAGAGTCAGCTGAGATGGGTGCCAGTCTCCCTGCGACCCTAAGTAGGATTAAATGGTTTAGAAAATTAATGAATGAATGAATGAACTGCATGGCATGTGCTATAAATAAAAAGTTTTCAAATATTAATGTTATTATTATTATTATTAGTAGTAGTAGTAGTAGAAGGTGGGCAGTGGTGGCCTGGTGGTAAAAGGTGCTGGATTGCTGATCCTAAGGTTGGGGGGATCGAGTCCCACTCTCCACAAGATTGTCACTGTCCCCCCCCAGTGCAGCTAACTGGGTTATCAAAGGCCGGCCATGTCTCTCACAGAAACATAACATGTTTTGGATGACATTTTGAATAATGGAAAACTTTTTTTTTTTTTTTTTTTTTTGCTGAACTTCCCCTTTAAAAAAACCTGTAAAGTCCACTGAAATCATGCCTGTGATTTGGACTTAATGAACAAGTTCAGCTTCACTTGACTTCTTTGTAAACTGAGCCAGTCTAAACTCCTGTAATACATTTATTTATTTTAAGCAGCTAAAGGATTATTAGAAAGATTTTTGGAGGCTTATATAATATCTATTGTTTATGTCTTTTAGATATTTATTTGTCGTTTAACACACACATATAGCAAAAGAGGGGGACTTGCTCTGTCGCTGTCTGTCTCGGTACACAAAACTCTGAGGAATGGGTGTAGAGAGCCTGGTGATCAGGAAGGACTGATTTTCAGCAATTCATCAACCTCATGTTGATTCAGCTGCCTGCACAAGAGCGCTGACCCACAGTCAGGGGGCTCGCAATGAGTACACCCATTTCCTGCTCTTCTGACAGCTTTGACAGAAATGTGAGTAGTGTTTTGCATGCACAGTGAGGTCTGTAGTATGGAATTAACATTTACGCCTGCACTGAAATTTCAGAAGACAAGACTTTGATTTAGATTTAAAATTAAATTACTTGGTATGGCTAATTTCATTTCATGAACATTGTGTTAGTATAACTTATTTGTCTGATTAAAATAAAGAGCTTCTCTAGGATTTTGTGTTGTTACACCACAACTGGGAGGAACCCGTCCCCTTCAGACTCTCACTTGACAGTGGTTTTATAGATTATATTATTATTGTGCAACAGTATACTGTAATGTCCAACAATGCCGTGTTAAAATGATGTTGCATTTAAAATATTGTGAATAAGAGTCCTGAGATGAGCCCAGGGCAGGACAGCAGTTCTTGCATGGAAATTCCAGGTTTATTGAGACTGTTAAGTGGCATAGGGTGCTGGATGGCTGATCCTAGGGTTGGGGGTTCGAGTCCCACTCTCCACAGGGTTGTCACTGTCCCCCCGAGTGCAGCTAACTGGGTTATCAAAGGTGGGCCATGTCTCTCACTGTCTATGGTGAGAGGTTCATGTAAAAGAACCATTGCTGACTTTCGTAAAGAGTAGCTGCAAAGCCGTCAGTGTGTTTCTGTCCTTTGCTAAAGGGTTGTGTCAGGAAGGGCATCCGACGTAAAAACCTATGCCAAATCAAATGTGTGAATCAGATGAGTCACTGTGGCGACCCCTGAAAAAGGGAAAAAGCTGAAAATAAAAGAAGAAGAAGATTGAGACTTTTAATTAAAGCAAAGATGAAGTTCACTTATTCAATCATTTTCTGAACTGCTTAATCCTAATTAGGCTTGTGAGGAGGTTGGCGCCTATGTCAGCCAACTCTGGCTAAGGGCAGAGTACACCCTGCACAGCATACCAAGCCATTGCAGACTATAAACACGCTGGTTGCTATACAGCCTACTCTTGAAAAAAGTCAGCAATATTTTTTTTACAGCCTCTCACCATAGACAATGATAAAAATGGCAGGCTTTTGATAACCCAGTTAGCTGCAATGGAGGCAATGGTGAAGTTTGTGAATAAAATGTTTTGAGGAAGTGCAAATCTTTTGGACCAGACACCAAAACATCGAACAGATTTAAAAGAAAATTTCTATGTCCAGGTTTTACAATAATAAAGAATCACTACAGTTAGTTTCATTTACATATTTGTAAAAACTGATGACACCTAATTGCTTGTTTGTGTGGAAATAACCTACTTGACTATTTAAAAAAACAGTACTAACCCCCCCTCTCCCGCCAATCTTTAGTGCATCACTCATTTTGCACAAAAGCATTTTTTATGAAATTACACTGTAATTCACCAGGTGAAGGCAGTGTACATCCTGAACTTATTGCCAGACCATTGCAAGGACAGTCATGTTTAGGGGAGTAGCCCAGTCCACTCTCATTCTAAACACTGGAACACCACAGGGGTGTGTTCTTAGCCCCCCTCCTCTTCTCCTTCTTCTCAAATGACTGTTCCCTCACTCACACCAGTAACGGCATTGTCAAATTCACTGATGACACCACCATCATAGGTTTAATTACAGATAACAGTGAGTCAACCTACAGGAAGGAGGTTCTACAGCTGTGGCGATGGTTTGATAACAACAATATGAAACTAAACACATCCAAAACAAAGGAGATGATAATGGACTTCACGAGATCGAAACAAACTGAGCACTCTGCCTTTTACGTTGATGGAGAGGAGGTAGAGACGGTGAAGAAACCACAACAAAGGATGCACTTCCTTAGAAAGCTCTGACAAGTCCGTCTACCCCGACACCTACTGATTAACTTTTACCACCCTGCCATTGAGCTACTGCTGTACAGTGTGGTTCAGCAGCTGTACTGCAGAGGACAGGAAGGCCTTGCAGTGGGTAGTGAAACTGGCAGAGCGGGTAATTGTAACTACACTACCCCCCCCAGGACATGTACACTGAAAGACTTCAGAGGAGAGCCAGTGCAATTATCTGGGACATCACACACCCTGAACACCCTGAACACCCCCTGTTCTCCCCCTGTCCCCTCCGGAAAAAAAGTACAGGAGATTAAAAAGCAAAAACTAACAGACTCAAGAACAGGTTTTCCCCACAAGCTGTTCAACGTGTAACCCCACCATCACTACATTATAGCACCATGCATCTTATAATTAAAAGCTTTAACTCTTACCTGGTGTATGTCATGCACTTTTGACATGTGGCTCACCCACCTGTGTATGTGTGAATAAGTGCGAATCTGTGAATAGATATACATGTGTAATAGGATATATGTACGTATAATTGTCTGTATGTGTACATATAACGTATTCAACGTGATAACCGCCCAGGGCACTTAAAAAACTACCTTCATGTCCTCCTTCACCACATCCATCATTCTCCTCTTTGGTCTTACTTTATGCCCTCTGCCTGGTAGTTCCAACATCAGCATCCTACAACCAATATACTTACTATCCCTCCTCTGTACATGTCCAAACCATCTCAATCTCGCCCCTCTGACTTTGTCTTCAAAACATCTTACATGGGCTGTCCCTCTGATGTATTCATTCCCAATCCTATCCATCCTTGTTACTTCCAAAGAGAACCTCAACATATGTATGAAGGTATACGTTCATGTATAGCTTAGTATAGTTTCATAGTTGTTTTTTTGTGCATTTTCTTTTTATAATCGCACCTAAGCAAGTAGCTGCTAAACTGATTTGCGGTTCACACAATAGTTGACCATAAAGATCTCTTTATCTTTGTCTTTAATATGCATGTTTGTTACAGAGCACAAGAAGAATATACAAACCCTACACAGGAACACCTAAGCCCGGGACCTCAATCCTTGGACCTTCTTGCTGTGAGGTGGACGTTTTAACCACTACATCACCTTGCCATTTAAGTTTATTTTTAACAATCCAAAATTATGATTCAGGTGGTCCTCTGGGATGAAAGTGGTAACATGTTTGCTATATGAGTACTGTATATATTTTGCATTGACTCTATTGTTTATCTTTGGGATTTGTATTTGTGATTTGGAAGATCTGCTTAGTGGATGATTAATTGGATGAACACTCTGAGTTCCACATGCTAGTGAATTCCAGTTAGAGGAGATGAAAGACTCAGTTCAGAGTCAGATGAACAGAACTGGCATGTTTCTTTGAAGCTCCTCTTTAGGGGGTCTCCACTACAGCAGGCTACACAGAGATCTAAGAAAAACTCCAGATAATCTCTGGGTGTAGACGTCTGTATGGAAAATGCTTTTTTTCATGCGAATAGATTTTCCATACATTAGTCTTCGATGTTATCTGGATTCTTAAACCCATCACAATGAGATCAGCTTAAAGACATCTCACTTTTGGAGGAATAGGATTGAGACGCAGATAAATAACTTAATGGTTTGGTGAGTGGTTATCCAGTTCATGAGCTGTTGTTTATAAGACGATGAATAGTGTCTGTGTTTGATGTAATGTCTTATTGTCATGTAAAGGATCTTTTATTTTAGTGATTGCTGTATTTATGCCCTGTTGCCCCCCCCCTTTTTTGTATGCAACCCAGATGTTTCCCATATGACCTTCCTGCATTCCTCCTATACCTATTTTGTTTGTTTACGTCTCATTAGCACTGGGTATGGCATACAAGTTCAGGAGAAATGTTATTTTATCTCACTGTGCTACACACTTATATACATGTACTGTACAGCTGTGATGAAAATCTTCACATTGTTAATGTATGTATTACTGGATATTCACAATTATTTGCTATCACAACACAATGCAGTAGGACGTGCTGGATCAAGTGCTATTTTATAAGATGCTGTATAATGTGACCGGATTTCATCTTGTTAAATTGAAGTAAATTTGCATTATTGAGCTTTAGTTAATACTACACGAGAACAGCGCAGTCTGAATTGAACGCGACCGGTGGACCAAGGTGCGCAGACATTTGCTCACAGGACAGATGCTCACAACCTTAATGAAAAACGGACATTTGCTCACAACATCTTTTTTTTCTTTGTTCTAATAAATGCATAATACAAAAAGATCATGATGTGTTATAAAAATTCTATATTCTTATAAATACATAATGCTAAATTAACTCATTATACATTAGGGTTAGGGTTAGGGTTTAGGTTTAGGGTTAGGGGTTAGGATTAGGGTTAGGGGTTAGGGTTAGAGTTCAGGGTTAAGGTTAGGGTTAGGGTTAGGGGTTAGGATTAGGGTTAGGGTTAGAGTTTAGGGTTAAGGTTAGGGTTAGGCTTTGGGTTAAAATTGAACAAAATAATTTTATGTTGTGAGCAAATGTCTGTTTTTTTCATTACGGTTGTGAGCATTTGTCCTGTGAGCAAATGTCCTGGTACCAACTTAGGTGTTTATAATGCTAGCATCAAAGTAAAGGGGAATCACAGTTTGTTATGGTCAATCGGAGTAAATGCTGTCATTATTGTCATGCTTTAAAATGAAAAAAATTCCACATAGTATATACTTAAACTAGTGGCACAGAGGCGTAGTGGTTAGCAAGTCCACCTCACAGCCACAAAGTACTGGGTTGAAGTCCTGGTTTTGGCGAGGGGGTTTCTGTGTGGAGTTTGCATGTCCTCCCTGTGCTAGCATGGCTGTCCTCCAGCTTTTCTAATTTCCTTCTTCAGTTCAAAACCATGCAAATTAGGCTAATTGACTTTTACAAATTGCCCCTAGGTACGAGTGTGAATGGTTGTGTCTGTTGGCCCTGTGATGGATTGATAAGCTTTTCAGAGTGTTCTTCACATTCTGCCAGAGTGGGCTGGGATGGGTTCTGGCCTACCTATGACCCAATAGGATAAAATGGTTCAGCTCATGAATGAAAGAAAGAATGAATGAATGAATGAATGAATGGTGGAATGAATGAAAAAGTAAATCACAAAAATCACATCTGATTGTATTTTTTGGCGAATATACTGTGAATTGTATATATTAAACAGATTATTTCCTCAATTGGTGGAATTGCCACTCTGACTCTGGGACTACTCAGCAATGTCCAACAATTGTTTTAGTATATATCAATTTTCACATTTTATGTAGGGATATAGTGGAATAAATTGGCAATATACGAGATCATTGGGAGCAGTGGTAGCCAAGTGGGGCTCAGAAGATGAATGAATGAATGGATTAGACCGGTAGTAGTGTTTTTGATTGTATAATTGAGCTTGCAGCCCTTTAACTGTTGCCCAAGGCTGTAGTGGTGTCTCTCTGGAAGGCGAGTTCAAAGAAACAACTAGTAGGCCATAACCTTAACCATTGAGTTAGCATTATTATTTATATTCAGGTCCATGTATGTGTTATGTAAATACATACAAATAAAGTCAATAAAATAATTTAATAAATGTCTGAATATTTAGTAAATGGAATCATAGCAGGCCTATCCCAACCTTAGCTATGTTTCCAGTGTTTAATTCAGAATCAGTTACCTTCCAACTTTCCAGAGATTTAATGAAAAGGCAGATGTTTTTATTCATAACAAAATGCTGAGTTGATTTAATTTTTATCCCAAATCATATTAAGTGTAATTATAGACTGAAGAATACATATTGAAATTATTATGATATTTTAAAAAAAAGCCAAGAGAAGGAAAGTGAAAAATCCTCCTAGGTTAGATTTCTATGCCAAACTACTGTCCGTCAAGCTCTATCCTTGAGCTTATTTTTGCACAACTTCCTCAAAGAGGAATTAGATTTATATATAGGTCCTTCTAAAAAAATTAGCATATTGTGATAAAGTTCATTATTTTCTGTAATGTACTGATAAACATTAGATTATCATATATTTTAGATTCATTACACACAACTAAAGGAGTTCAAGCCTTTTATTGTTTTAATGTTGATAATTTTAGGGGATAATAAGTGGGGCCGGTGGCGTAGTGGTTAGGGTGCTGCGCTCATGATCGGGAGGTTGTGAGTTTGAATCCCACTGAGACCCTCACTGTGCTAAGACCCCTGGGCAAGGTCTCAACCACAAGTGTGCCTCTGTTCACCCAGTAGTATAAATGGGTACCAGTAAAATATACTGGGAAGGTAACCTGTGATGGACTAGTGCCCCATCCAGGGGGAGTTGAACTCCTGGTCGCTATGGAAACCAGGGATAAGTACCAGCCTGATGAGCCATGAGGCTCTAGGCTCGGGTGTAAAAAACCCCAACAGACTTACCTACTGATAAACATGAAACTTTCATATATTTTAGATTCATTACACACAACTGAAGGAGTTCAAGCCTTTTATTGTTTTAATATTGATAGTTTTGGCAAAAAAGTAAAGAAAATACAAAAATTCCTATATCAAAAAATTAGCATATTTCATCCAACCAATTAAAAAGTGTTTTTAATACAAAAAAGTCAACCTTCAAATAATTATGTTCAGTTATGCACTCAATACTCTCAATACTAAATACTAATACTAAAAAATAGGTCGGGAATCCTTTTGCAGAAATGACTGCTTCAATGCGGCGTGGCATGGAGGCAATCAGCCTGTGGCACTGCTGAGGTGTTATGAAGGCCCAGGATGCTTCGATAGCGGCCTTCAGCTGCTCATCCACAGTGTTGGGTCTGGTGTCTCTCAACTTTCTCTTCATAATATCCCACAGATTCTCTATGGGGTTCAGGTCAGGAGAGTTGGCAGGCCAATTGAGTTTACCAGTGGTTTTGGCACTGTGAGCAGGTGCCAGGTCGTGCTGAAAAATGAAATCTTCATCTCCATCAAGATTTTCAGCAGATGGAAGCATGAAGTGCTCCAAAATCTCCTGATAGCTAGCTGCATTGACCCTGCCCTTGATAAAACATCACTGACTGTGGGTACTTGACACTGGACTTCAGGTATTTTGGCATTTCCTTGTCCCCAGTCTTCCTCCAGACTCTGGCACCTTGATTTCCGAATGACATGCAAAATTTGCTTTCATCCGAAAAAAGTACTTTGGACCACTGCGCAACAGTCCAGTGCTGCTTCTCTGTAGCCCAGGTCAAGCGCTTCTGCTGCTGTTTCTGGTTCAAAAGTGGCTTGACCTGGGGAATGCGGCACCTGTAGCCCAGTCCACTGCTTCCACAGGTCCCCCAAGGTCTGGAATCGGCCCTTCTCCACAATCTTCCTCAGGGTCCGGTCATCTCTTCTGGTTGTGCAGCGTTTTCTGCCACACTTTTTCCTTCCCACAGACGTCCCACTGAGGTGGCTTGATACAGCACTCTGGGAACAGCCTATTCGCTCAGAGATTTCTTTCTGTGTCTTACCCTCTTGTTTGAGGGTGTCAATGATGGCCTTCTGGACAGCAGTCAGGTCGGCAGTCTTACCCATGATTGCGTTTTTGAGTAATGAACCAGGCTGGGAGTTTTTAAAAGCCTCAGGAATCTTTTGCAGGTGTTTAGAGTTAATTGGTTGATTCAGATGATTAGGTTAATAGCTCGTTTAGACTACCTGAACATGATATGCTAATTCTTTGAGATAGGAATTTTGGGTTTTCATGAGCTGTATGCCAAAATCATCAGCATTAAAACAATAAAAGACCTGAAATATTTCAGTTGGTGTGCAATGAATCTAAAATATATGAAAGTTTAATTTTTATCAGTACATTACAGAAAATAATGAACTTTATCACAATATGCTAATTTTTGAGAAGGACCTATATATATATATATTTGCACCTTTTACACTGTTATACACTGATGTGTTTCAGCCATCAGTCCTCAGTGACTAGAAGACTATCCCATAATATCATCCTGGATGACCATAATCACACTGAATTGAAGGAATCACCTGAAAAAATGTTGAGCTGTGTTCTCTGTTTCTACATGAAAGTGCTCCAGAAATTCCTGGTGTGTTTCATGGTACTGCAAATGCACCGATGCAGTTTCCCATGGTTGTAATCTTGAGAAATCAGCATTGAGTTCTGGTCTCAGCTTCACAATGATGCTATTTAGATTGTAAAAAGCATACAAGGGTAACAATCCTGCAATTAGTCCCATTCAAACGGCCTTCTAAGGTCAAGCCTGATTTGCAGCTTTATTTCAACGCGATGAGTACTCAGGAGAATAGAGCACTGCATTTGGCTCTCATGGTGTGCCAGAATAAGATCCATGAGAACACCAGGGTAAAATGTACCGTGCCCAGATTTCAGTCAGTGCATGTTTTATTTGAGCTTTGAAAGAACTCTTTAATCTTCTCAGTGCTGTTCGGAATTTTTTGGTTAAGTTACAGAGTTAACTAAATGGGGCCATAAGGCACGGTGGTAGGGTTCTGTATTAATGGTCCTAATGCTGGAGGTTCAAGTCCCTATCAACGGGTTGTCACTGATGTCTCCCCAGTGCAGCGAATTGGGTTATCAAACACCAGCAATGTCTCTCACTGTCTGTGATGAGGAACATGTAAAAGAACCACTGCTGACTTTTGTCAAGAGTGGGCTGAAAAGCAGTCAGCGGGTTTCTGTCCTGTGATAGCCTGGTAAGCTTAGATCTCCTCCAGAGTTGGCTGAAATGGTCGCCAGCTTCCCCTCGTCCCTAATTAGGATTAAGCGGTTCAGTAATGAATGAATAGATAAATTTAATAACTGTGAAAAGTCTATCAAGAATATCCAGGCTTTGACATTCCTCTGGTACTTTGTTTTTTTTCCTACAATCCAAATGACATGCAAATTAGGCTAACTGGTATTTTCAAATTGCTCACAGGTATAAATGCTTGTTTGTGTCTGTGTTGGAAGGGATTCACGTTCAATAGGGGCAGTGGTGGTCTAGTGGTATAGGGTGCTGGATCGCTGATCCAAAGGTTGGGGGTTCGAGTCCAACTCTCCACAAGGTTGTCACTGTCCCCCCCAGTGCAGCTAACTGGGTTATCAAAGACGGGCCATGTCTCTCACTGTCTATGGTGAGAGGCATGTAAAAGAACCATTGCTGACTTTCGTAAAGAGTAGCTGCAAAGCCGTCAGCGTGTTTCTGTCCCTTGCTAAAAGGGTTGTGACAGGAAGGGCATCCGACGTAAAAACCTCTGCCAAATCAAACGTGTGAATCAGATGATTCGCTGTGGCGACTCCTGAGTAAAAGGGAAAAAGCCGAAAGGAAGACAGACAGACAGACAGACAGACAGTGTACCCTGACTCTCACCTGAAGTAAAATGGGATTGGCTCCAGCTTCCTGGTGAACCTGACAATCAAAATAATTTGTTAATTACAAATAAACATGAAGTTTCCATGTCTGCATTACAACAACAAGGTCCTGTGTTTGATTCCCAGGCCTGGATTCTGTGTTGAGTTTGTATGTCCTCGTGCTTTGCATGGAGTTCCTCCAGGAACTCTGAACCCCTTATGCAATCCAAACACATGCACGTTGTCTTACTGGCTGTTTCAAATTGCCCCTAAGTGTGAGTGTGAATGGTTGCCTTTAAATGTAAAATAAAAACATTCAGCAGAAAGCTTAACAATTATTCAGCCTTCTTTTGTCTTTATAACAGTGAGTGTTCATTGTTTTTACATGTTTTTCCAATTAAAATCCTGTATTTGTTCAATTTATTTGAGTCTGGAATCTTGGCAAGTTCATCATTTCCAGTATTCCAGATTGCTGTTTCTTGTTGAAATAATCTCTGCAAAATTTTAATGTCATGCATTTGTGATCACTTGGTTTCTAATGTATAAATTCACAAATAAAATTTCTTTCAGTTCTTTAAATGAATTTATTAAACATTGTAAAGATGTAAGCCATCATCTTAGTACATAAAATGTGATAAAAAGATATTATTACATTCATCATCATTTTCTTCATTTTCTGTAACCGCTTAATCCTAATTTGGGTCGCGGGGAGGCTGGCGCCCATCCCAGCCAACTTTGGGCGAGGGCAGAGTACACCCTGGACAGCTCGCCAGGCCATCGCAGGGTGGAAACACGCCGACGGCTTTGCAGCCTACTCTTGTCGAAAGTCAGCAATGGTTCTTTTACATGCCTCACACCATAGACAGTGAGAGACATGGCCGGCCTTTGATAACCCAGTTAGCTGTACTGGGGGGGGTGACAACCTTGTGGAGAGTGGGACTTGAACCCCCAACCTTTGGATCAGCGATCCAGCGCTCTATACCACTAGACCACCACTGCCCCTGTTTAAATGTTACTGTAGTAAAAAAAAAATACAGTGGTCTAGGCTTTAAGAATACAAGAATTTCACAATGTCCCAAAAGCGTCTGCCCACGAGGGGGTGTGTCAGTAAATACTACAGATTTTAGTAGATCATTCAGGTGGCTTTTTAGGAAAAACTGTAATCTAGCACTGACCTGGCTGCATCTTTTCTAGATAGCTTTGCAGAATCTGAGTGTAGAAACTTATCTGATGTCACAAGATGTGAAATTTAATAAATGTTTTAAAAGGGGGAGAAAAGTCCTTTATTTTAAAGCAGCACCCACACCTTGCCTGATAGTGTTAATATGCAAATATTTTGATCCGTTCCTCTCTGTTCGCGTGGATTTATTGCCCATTTCTGGTTCCACAAATGTGTTCCTTGTCAGACAAGATTCTACGGTGGACAGTTTTTCACTTACTATACACAAAACTTCCCACGGACTCCACCAGGCAAAGGTGTCCACTGGTTGTACGACCATTCTGCCCCGTCAGTGTGTTCCTCAACCTGTACTGTACTCGTATTCAGTGATGTCCGGTGGACTTGACTCCTGGACACACTGCTGCTTGGCATGTGAAACAAGGGTTCACAGGACATCTTTAGGATAAGTCCTGTAGAACTAATATGTAGGGCAGTGGTGGTCTGGTGGTAAAGGTGGTAAAGCGCTGGATCGCTGA
The DNA here is from genome assembly GCA_024760905.1 of Plotosus lineatus. Classification (NCBI taxonomy): domain Eukaryota; kingdom Metazoa; phylum Chordata; class Actinopteri; order Siluriformes; family Plotosidae; genus Plotosus; species Plotosus lineatus. The sequence goes on along the minus strand of CM045747.1, from coordinate 12,752,393 downwards.
TCCTAAAGTTGGGGGTTTGAGTCCCACTCTCCACAAGGTTGCCACTGTCCTTCCTGGGCAGCGAACTGGGTTATCAAAGGTGGGCCAAGTCTCTCACTGTCTATGGTGAGAGGTTCATGTAAAAGAACCATTGCTGACTTTCGTAAAGAGTAACTGCATAGCCGTCCGCGTGTTTCTGTCCCTTGCTAAAGGGCTGTGTCAGGAAGGGCATCTGACGTTAAAACCTCTGCCAAATCAAACATGCAAATCAGATGATTTGGCGTGGTGACCCCGATAAAAAGGAAAAAGCCGAAAGGAAAAGAAGAAGAAAGAAGACTAGGCAAAGGCATGGTACAACCTGAAGAATCACCAGAGAATCACAGGGCCAACACACATGTGCAATCATTCATACCTATAGACAGTGTAGTACATCCATTTCGCCTAATGTGGATGTCTTTGAATCATGGGAGGAAACCGGGGTACTCTGAGTAAACCCACACAAGCATGGGGAGAACATGGAGACTCCATAATGAAATGCATAAGCCCAGACTTGAATCCAAGATCTTCTTGCTATGAAACAATGATCACAGTATCATGCCACCCTCATTTTATTTGCCTTTATTTCTATTTTTCTTCTTCTTTTTTTCATTACAGTCTTTTGTAGTCTATCTTGTCAAAATTATATACAAGGTATTTTGTATTATGTATCATCACTGGTAAATTATGCAGATCCAACCACATTCCAATCCGCCCCTCCAAAACTGCTCTTTGAATGAATCTTAACTGATTATCAAAGCCTGAAACATACAGTATTTTGCATCTCACACATACTGCAGTGTATAAGCACTTATTATAGAAAGGATAGTGAAAAGATGGATGCAGTCATTGACAAATGTACAACCTTAAAGTGAACTGTTCCATGATCTGATAACTTTACAGCAACTGAACATAAACATTTCAATAATCTCCTTTGCTTTGTAGACAAAGTGAGTCTGGTTGTACCTCAGATCATCCCTTGACTGATCTATTGAACAGTTGTGCAGTGCCTGATTTCCCGAGGCTCTGTTGCAGACCACTGAATACTCAGTCACAGAGACCACTGAATACTCAGTCACAGACCAGAGCTGAAAATGTGGAAAGTGTAGATGAGCTTGACTGGAGTGGGTGGACGCTAGAGGCTGGGAAAGAGTAGCAGGACCAAAAGGCTATGTTGGAGAGTTTTCCACATTTCATTTTTTTTTTATGATGGCACAGTAAAAAGATTCACATTTGGTTAAGCTATATATAATAAGTAGAATACTATACAATGTGAGTTTTATTAGCCAGTTAAAAAAAACATGCTTATTTCTACACTAGTGCATACTCTACAATTTGGTCATGGTCATGATTCCCATGAAAATTAAATTCTTCAGTAATTGCATTGTCAAATTGGTATCCTCACACATCATGTTCAGAAAATTAAATAACAGTCATCAATAAATTAATGGTAGTTGAATATATTTTATGCACTGCAATGGCTTGGCGAGCTGTCCAGGGTGTACTCTGCCCTCGTCCAGAGTCAGCAGAGATAGGTGAAAGTCTCCCTGTGACCCTAATAAGGATTAAGCAGTTCAGAAAATGGATAAATGAATATATTTTTGTTACACAAGTAAAAATGAATGCTTTGTACGTGCATAAAATGTGCTTGCAGTTCAACTACAAAGCAGATATCTGATGGGTTTTTGGTTGACTTACCATGAGTTCAAGTTCTAATGGCCAATTGTGATTGGTGTCCAAGTAATCATAACTACCGTAACATTTCTCTTTTTTGTATTATGAAAGATTATAACCATTTATGTATATGTTTATATAAACTTATGGTGTTAAAGACTGACAACAGTTGTATCTACTTATGTATACAGTAGGCCCCCATTTTTCACAGGGTTTAGTTCTGGCCCTTCCCGCAGATCAAGAAATTCCACAAGTTATTTACCCGGAAGTAAAACCCTATGTATCATATTACATGCACAATTATTAACTCAGAAGTAAAACCTATGTATCATATTACATGCATAAATTATTACCGCGGAAGTAAAACCCTATGTACAATATTACATGCGCTAAAATATGCTTCTTAAACACATTCTATGGACAGTCTTCTTCATTGCGACAGTAATAATGAAGTAAAATGTAGTTATGATTAATTAAAAAAAAAAAAATTGTACTGTGATAATATTTATTCATAATAAAATATATAAACAATACAGAGTGTATATATATATATATATATATATATATATATATATATATATATATATATATATATATATATATATAGAGAGAGAGAGAGAGAGAGAGAGAGAGAGAGAGAGGATTTTCTGAGTAGATTTTTTTGGTAGAGCAAATAACAAAAATAAAAGGACAGGACAAAGACTTTCTATTGAAACTCCATTTATCACTACAGATCTGTTTCGAGGGGTGGTGAAACCATCCTCTCTCTTCAGGTGATTACAGAAGAATCTATATATGTGTGTTCTTCTATAATCACCTGAAGAGAAAGGATGGTTTCACCACCCCTCGAAACAGATCTGTAGTGATAAATGGAGTTTCAATAGAAAGTCTTTGTCCTGTCCTTTTATTTTTATATATATATATATATATATATATATATATATATATATATATATATATATATATATATATATATATATATATACAGGGATCCCTCACTACTTCGCTTTCAATTAATGCGGCTCCAATGCGTCACATTTCTTTTTTTTAAATATTCATTGAATTAAAAAATAAGGAAATTAAGGAAGAATAGGGGGAAAAGTTCAGGAAAATGCTGCAAAAAAAAGGCCAATTATGCAAAAAAAAAAACCCCAAAACAAAACAAAAAACCCTAAACAAACACAAAACAACAAAAAAAAACAACCCAAAACCTCCCATCAAAACTACTTACATTTTTGTGAGGTGCACATCTGCTTGTGTGTGCACGCATCTGTATATGTGTGTATTTATATTTTATTTAAACCTTATGCATTATTTTTGAATGTTTAATTGTTATTATAAGAATTTACAGCATTGGATATGAATTTATTGATATTATATACACACATATACATGTACGTTTCTGTCAGTCAAGGGGAAGTTGGGGGGTTGATCCTACTTCACGGAATTCGGTGGTGGCAGGGGGATCTCGGTCCCAGTTAACTGCAGAAAGTGAGGGATCCCTGTATGTGTGTGTGTGTGTGTGTATATATATATATATATATATATATATATATATATATATATATATATATATATATATATATAAATAGATAGCTAGATAGATAGATATTCATTCATTGCATAATGACACCCTACTGTCGCATAACATTTTCCTTCCTGTATCATATCAAGCAGTTCTACTTTTTCATGCAGCGTCATTACCTTTTTCTGGAGCTTAGGCTCCTTACCAGAAGCCTGTGAAAATAAATGGCGTCTGGGTTGCATCATAGAGCTTAACTGGTAATTAAAAACACACAAAAAAATATTTACATTGACAACTTGTGCGCGAATGAGAAAAGAGGGATGTATACATTATCTCAACCAACCAGCAGGAGGGACAAACAAAAGCTTTCAGCCATTGGCTAAATTTTAAACACTTACCAGTTTCTTCTGGATTTGTCGGCAATCCGTGAGTATGCGGGGGCGCGAGTGCAAAACCACAAATGGCCAAGTCCTACTGTTCATTTATTTCTTGAAATATCTGTAGCTTAATTTAGATTAAACTCTAATGTTGGTTCAGGAACATCACACAAGCAAGAGTCTGGATAAGCTGAAAAGAGTACGGCTGTGTTTTGGTCATAGCTGTTTGCAGCCATAACAATATTTAGAAGAACATCAGTTATGAATACTCAGTCATTCTATGAACCAGTGAATACTAATTAGGGTTTCAGGAAGGCTAGCATCCATCTCAGCTAAGTCTGGGTGAAGGTAAAATACACCCTGGTCAGCTCGCCAGGCCATCACAGGGCAGAAACTTGCAAAGGGCTATGTAGCCTACTCTTGACAAAATTAGCAATGGCCCTTTTACATGTCTCTCACCATAAACAGTGACAGACATGGCCGGCCTTTGATAACCCAGTTAGTTTCACTGGGGGGACAGCAGTAACAACCCATTGATAGTGAGGCTTGAACCCCCGACCTTGAGCTCAGTAATCCAGCAGTCTTCTACTGGGCCACCACTGTTTTCAAAGGCCAGCCATGACTTTCACTGCCTGTTGTGAAAGACATGTAAAAAAGCTATTGCTGAAGAGTGAAGAGTGTTCTACATAGTCGTCAGTGTGATCCCTCTGATGGCTTAGCCAGCTGTCTAGAGTGTATCACACCCTCGCCCAGAGTCGGCAGAGATGGGTACCAGCCTCCCCGTGACCATAATAAGAACTAAATGGCTCAGGAATTAAATGAATGCCCATTGGATTGATTTTACTGATTGCTTGGTGATATTTAAAAATAATAATAATAATACTAGTAACCAGCAGTAATTCCAACTGACTCTCACCACAAAGTCAATAAGGATAAATGAAAAAATGTGCTGAGTCATTAGGAAAGGCTCTGTATTATTGATCCAAAGGGTTGATTTCAGGAACCATTCCCACCAGTTTGCCATTGTGGTGCTTTTTAGCACAGCCTGAATCCTCAGCCGCTCAATTGTATACATAAGATATGGTGTAAGTTGCCATAAATATAAATGGATCACATATTAAAAAAAGTCATGGACTTGGTATATCCTTCAAGCTTGAGATACCATCGTTCTCTCTCTCCCACTGTTGTTGCAGTGGTGCTCTCACTGTGTTCCCTATGATATAGGGAAAAAGCATCCTAGGGAACAGTGAGATCGCCACTGCCATCTACTGTAGAGGATGTGCAATTACACTTTCCTTGTTGACACTTGTAGCGTGCACACGGACAAAATTTTCCTCCCCCTCCTCCTCTGTTACGCACCACCTCCTGCCTGCCCAAGTGATCACCGCAGTCGATGATCGAAAGGGTTAGTTGACTTATTGTTTATTCTGTTTTATTATTATTTGTTACTAATTATTATTAACGTTAATGTACATGGACTATTTATGTTTTTACATGTTTATCTTTAATATATTAGGTCAAATATACATGTTTGTGGCAGGTTATATGAGTTGGGGAGCTGGTTGGAACGGATTAATTGGTTTTCTGTTATTTTCTATGGGAATTGTTGGGCGGGGGTGGGTTTTTTTTCTTCCTATAGGGGGCATCACAGAATATAATTGAGAAGCCTGCACAAGGCGTTCTCGGAGTGCAGAGGAATACACACTGAAGAATACGAGGCTAATCGGCCCGGAAAAGCCATTTCCCCAGCAGAGCTCGTAAATCAAAGTTTTGCTCGTTAGATAGGGCAGATTTTTTTGGGCATTGAAGCTCGTATCCTGGAAAACTTGTTATAAAAGACACTTGTAAGGCAAGGTACCACTGTATATGCATAGATATGGATTATTCTGAATAATATATTTGTATTTGGTTGCATCTAATATACTGTATATACCAAAATGAAAAGTTTTGTTTATTCTTCATGCACCTGTGAAGTTGTTTGAGCAGCAGTTTGATGTGACCAGTTTATCTCTTGTATGTCACTGCAGTATTCTTATCGGGTGTACATAAAATGTATAATTTCATTATTCAAGGCTGGTGGTGGTTAGCTTATACTTATAATCAGGTTATTTTCACAAGCCCTTAAAAATTAAACATAGCTAGCATAATAATGGTTAAGTCAAATGAAGTAGTTAAATAATATATGTCATTTTTAGTTTCAGAAAAATTCATCAGGTTTAATAAAGCTGAGAATACTTCCCTCTGAAAATAACAGCCGAAAAAACATTTTAGAAGCTTGTGCAGACTTGAAGCGCACATCCACATTAACAATAGACATGTGTGTCTTTGGCTGTTCACACTCCTTTTAGAATCCAGATGCAGGAGGTTTTTTCACAACTTTAAATCTTTCATACAAGTGTAATATTGGTTTGATTGAACTGTTGAAGTAATCTGAAATAATTCTTTTGTCAGAGTAAATTTAGATTTAGATTTAGATTTAGATTTATACATTAGAATTAGAGCAGCACATTAGTGTTAGCACATCTACCTCACAACAAAAGGGTCCTGGGTTCAAGTTGCAGAATTGGTGAGGGCATTTCTATGTGGTATTTCTGTGAGTTTACATATTCATCCCATACTGGTGTAGATTTCCTCCTAGTTCAAAGACATGCAATTAGAATCTTTGGTTATTTCAAATTCTCTGGACATCAACCTGAGTGTGAAAGCTTGTGTGTGTGATGGTCTGGTGAGCTGTTTAGAGTGTACTTTTGCCAGACGCAGTTTGGATAGACTCCAGCCTTTCTGCTTACCCAGTAGCATTAAGTTTTTTAACAGATGTATGGATGGTATGGATTATAAAGTTATTTTACCATTCTTCTACATTATTGTTTGATCAATATTTCATTTAATTTTCTGAGCTGCTGTATGTTTTATTAGGGTGGCAGGGAGGCTGGAGCCCATCCCAGCTGACTCAAGGCAAAGGCAAGGTACACCCAAAACGGGTGCTTTTCAAATAGTGGGCGCGCCCACTATTGATGCCGGGAAGGGGGGGGGGGGGATTGGGGTACGATGTGATGCCAGGTAGAGCGCCTATGACCCTGGGGAACATGCTTTTCTGGAATTGTGTATGAGAATTAAGTATAATTACACATCCACTCCACTAGTCGGCAGTGGTGCTCTCATTGTCGCGCTATGCTGTAGCGGTTTTTCGCACGAGCAAATGATATGAAGCGCAATAAACAACCCCTCAAGAAACAACACGGAAAATTTTCTAACAGGTGGAGAGAGAAGGAGATATTAAGGCATAAGTAAGTTGAATAAATTTAAATAAGGATGTATTTTTTTTTGCATTTTTAATGTGGCAGTTTTTTTTTTTTTTTTTTTTTTTAGTACTTAGGCTCAACAATCCAGAGCAATGGAGAGTGTGGAAAAGAGGTGAAGAAGCGTGTGCAGGCAGGTTGGAATGGATGGAGAAAAGTGTCCGGTGTGATGTGTGACAGGAAGGTATCGGCAAGAATGAAGGGAAAAGTGTACAAGACGGTGATGAGGCCAGCGATGTTGTATGGTTTCGAGACAGTGGCCCTGGGGAAAAGACAGGAGTCAGAGTTGGAGGTAGCAGAGATGAAAATGTTGAGGTTCTCTTTGGGAGTAACGAGGATGGATAGGATCAGGAATGAGGACATCACATGTAAGACGTTTTGGAGACAAAGTCAGAGAGGCTAGATTGAGATGGTTTGGACATGTACAGAGGAGGGATAGTGAATATATTGGTAGTAGGATGCTGAGGTTGGAACTACCAGGCAGAAGGCCCAGAGGAAGACCAAAGAGACGATTTATGGATGTGGTGAAGGCGGACATGAAGGTCGTCAGAGTAAGAGTAGAAGATGCAGAGGACAGGGAGAGATGGAGGCAGATCATTTGCTGTGGTGACCCCTGAAGGGAAAAGCCGAAAGAAAAAGAAGAAGAAGGATGTATTTTTTTTTTTCATGCAAATTGTTGCACTTTAAATCTTTTCTGTTACAGATTAAAAAACAATAATGAAGATTTTCTTTGTTGTAAGTTAAACCATATTTCTTTCTTTTTTATTTTTAATGCGAATAAAGATACAATGTTATGCATGGTCTACTAATAACAGATTTATAGACAAATGATACTATTTATACTCTTTCACGCGGGGAGGTGAAATATTTTTTTCTGCCTGGGGGGGGGGGCACAGAAAATAATCGAGAAGCACTGCCCTAAACAGCTCATCAGACACACAGACACAAGAGGAAACCCAAGTAACAGAATAAGAAAAAAACTCTAAATAAAAATATCCTTGTCGGATACAGGTCTCAAACCTATGACCTTCTTGCTATGAGGCAAAAGTGCCGACTTGTACACCACTGCTTTGCCTTGTTTAAGCAATATAATGCCCCTAATATCACTTTCTTTGAGTTGCCCTGTCGGCTACTGAGGAAAGATTATGCTAGGAATTTCCTCTGTGATTATGCCAAGTGTTTATATCTCTAACAAAGACCCATTATTACCCAACACAACGCTATAATTCCTTTCAGATATTCCTAACGCTGTATGCAAGAGCAGTGAAATATAAAGCAGGAGTAATGTTTTAACCATCTGCTAAAGTTTCGTAATGTTTTATGGCTCATAATATAAATAAGTGATTGTTACATTTAAGTTTCAAAAACTATAGAATGCAAAAACCATGACCACACTCAATAGCACAAAGCAGACTACTGGCAGTCACGGTTGACACGACAAGAGCCCATGAGAAGATGTAGTAAAGTAGAGGCAATGGAAATCAGCATTGATAATTAATTTGATTTAAACATAGGAACCACTATACCAAAAACATGACATGGAAGCTAGTAAGATAAAGCTGTTGGACAACACTAGTAATAGAGCATGAAACTCAAGTTCTTATGTGGGGATCAAAGAGACAGACTACATAGAGAACAGAATGTGAGACAGGATCTGTTTCATTGAAGCAAGCAGAAAGGAAGCATGAAGCAAGCACAGGACAATTTGAATCCGTAGATTTGACAAATTGTTTGCAAGCTGTTGCTGGAGTTGGTAGTGCTCCAGGGAAGCAGTTTGCCTTTTCAGGACCTTGGCCACATTTCCACTGTTATAAGAGCTGAATGATGTGAGAGTTTAGTAATGCATAACTAACAATACTGGAATTTTGCAAGATGGCATTGAGTCCTTGAGAATATACTTCACCACCTACAGTCAAATCTGTCTCCTTCCACATTGCAGACGTTGTACATAATAATACTCAAATTGAAAAAATATGCATATTTTATTGCTTTAATAGATTATTCTGAAATATTTTCAAATCCTCTTTTAGTTGTTGGTGGCAGTTGTGGCCTGGTGGTAAAGGGTGCTGGATCGTTGATTGTACGGTTGGAGTTTCGAGTCCCACTCTCCATAAGGTTGTCACTGTACCCTCCAGTACAGCTTGTAACTGGGTTATCAAAGGCCAGCCACGTCTCTCACTGTCTATGGTGTGAGGCTGTAAAAGAACCGCTGCTGACTTTCGACAAGAGTAGCTGCATAGCCGTCAGTGTCTTTCTGCCCCTTGCTAAAGGGTTGTGTCAGGAAGGGCATCCGACGTAAAAACCTATGCCAAATCAAACATGCGAATCAGATGATTTGCTGTGGCGACCCCTGAAAAATGGAACAAGCCGAAAGCAAAAGAAGCAGAAAAAAGATTTTAGTTGTTGGCCTTGAATAGTTTCAACAGTTTCGCATAATGTTTAGACTAACAGTGTTGTCAAAGAGGATAGCTTGGTGATGTAGTGGTTAGCATATCCACCTCACAGCAAGAAAGTCCTGTGTTCAAGTTCTACAAATATAAACAATGGTGTTTCCATGTGGAGTTTGCATTTTCTAACCATGCTTGCTTGGTTCCCTCCAGGTTCTCTTGTTTCTTCTCAAAGATATGCACATTATCCTAACTGACTGTTCCAGGTTGCCCATACATGTGAGTGTTAGTGTGATGTGTATGTGTGTGCGCGCGCATGTGTGTGTGTGTGTGTGTGTGTGTGTGTGTGTGTGTGTGTGTGTGTGTGTGTGTGTGTGTGTGTGTGTGTGTTAGCCCTGCAATGGCCCTGCATGCTGTTCTGGATGCACCTTGCTTTTTCTCATTGTCTGTTGAGATAGGCTTGAACCTCCCCATGACCGTAGTAAAATAGCAAAATCAACAACTTGGTGATTGAATGGTGAGTGAGTGAATGAGTGGGTGCTTTAAAGGCTGAATAAATTTTGTATTGGAAAAAAATGGTGGAGTAATTGTGGCGCTCTTTGGAGATCAGCTATTTGGTCATAGAAACCCAAGCTCAACAGGTTGGAGCTCCACCAGAGTCTGGTGGCCTAGATCTACAACTACAGGAATTCATCAAATCAAAATAAAAATAAATGATATCCAGAAAGAGCTCCCTACCTGAAATCCTTTCTATGATATACAAAGTAGTAACAAATATCAAGCATGCAATAACAACTGGATTTATGAAATTACTTTTGCCACTTCTGAAGGAGTTTTCTGACTCATAACCTCCCTACTATTCAGTGACTTCTATTCAAGAGTTTTAAGTGGAATTTTGGAAGAAGACTTGGTTTTCAGGGTTGTCTAACAGAAAATAGAATCTGTCCAGAGCTCCAGTTCAAGCATTCAAAGACTCTATCTTTCCCTATTATACTTTCACAATCACTCGCCATACCACTTATGAGGTCTGTACTGTGTAGCTTTGAGTTCTCATTCCAAGATTGAGTGGCAACGAGTGGCAGAAGTCAAAGGATCAGAAGCTGGAAGAATACAGGGTTGAATACAACTGATCATCTTTGCCAAGTAAAAAAAACAGGATTAGTTGGGACCAAATCGGGACCAACTTTAAAGATGTTCAATTACAGATCGAAACCAAGTCCAAATGAGGCCGACTCTGGGCAAGGGCAGAGTACACCCTAGACAGCTCATCAGGCCATTGCAGGGCAGAAACACGCTGACGGCTTTGCAGGCTACTCTTGTCGAAAGTCAGCAATTGTTCTTATACATGAACCTCACAGTATAGACAGTGAGAGACATGGCCGGCCATAACCCAGTTAGCTGCAATGTGGGAGATTTTATTGTCATTTCTCAAAATAGAGAAAGTACAAAAAGTTCATGAACAGTATGCATTATATGTATTACGTTTCTGGTCTTGGTGGTGTAATGGGATTAACTGGGTGGTGTGATGTGATTAACTGGGCTACTGTCTTCTGAAGTCATCAATTATACTGTCTAATACTAATATACTGTCTTCTGAAGTCATGAACTACAGAGAAATCTGAAGGAAGTTAAAGCAGGGGTCTGATAAGGGCTGGGTATCTATATAACTTAAAACAAACATGGAAATCATACAAAATTCTGGGGATGATTTGGCATTATTTGTTTTTTTTTTAATGTTAATCACAAACTTCCCAATGAAAATTAAGAAATGAATGAATGGTGATGCCATTACGCCTTGCCTATAGTGTATCTCAGACACTTCCCCAATACAGTCGGCCCTCTACTTAAGAAAATCTCTGAATACGAAAAATCCAGGTTAAGAAAAACATTTTCCTAAATTTTCGTCCTCTGTATACGAAACAACCTTTTTTTACGAAAAGCGCCAAACACGCCATTCAAAAATTCAAATGCGCCATTCAAACATTCAAACGTGCCATTCAAACCTTAAAAAGTGCCATTCAAACATTCAAACAATACACGAGTTGCTCTCTCTCATTGGCTGCCTCCCAACATCCTGCCCCGCTGGCCTCCCATTGGCCAGGAGGGAGCTGAACGGTACCCATTTCTGTACCCATACTTCCTGTTTGTCACACGCGTGAAGGAGAGTTGAACAGGACTGTTGGCTCGTGAGTTTTTTTTGAGAGTGATCATTGCAGTGTTATATTTCATTATCCATCATGGACCCCAAGAAAGTGATTCCCGGTGACACCGAAAAGAAGAAGCGGGCTCCGTTATCAATTGAAGTGAAGCAGGAGATAATAAAAAAATACGAAAGCGGGATGCAGTTGAGTGAAATCGCAAAGGAGTATGGCCAAAACCCCTCCACAATTGAGACGATATTGAAGCAGAAGGAGACTTTAAAAGCGGAGATACAGTGACGGAGGCGATTATTTCAGAACGATATTCAAGCAGAAGGAGGCATTAAAAACGGAGATACAATGATGGAGGCGATTATTTCGGAAAAAGCAACCATCATATTTAAGGACCTCGTGAAGGAGGGTGGGGATGAGGGTTTTTCAGACCAGCAACCTCCGGACTGTAAAGCATCGCATGGGTGGTTTGAGAGATTTTCTTTTACTTGAAACACATATTTCATACAAAATTGATGTACTTTTATAATTTATAAAGGGTTTATGGGGTAGTCTTGGGAGTCTTGGAACGAATCACGTGTTTTGCATGTAAAATGCACCTCTACTTACGAAAACTCCAGGTTACGAAAAAGGCACTGGAATGGATTAATTTCGTAAGTAGAGGGCCGACTGCACATGTCTTATAGGGAACCACTAATGCACTGTAAAGAAGATTTGTGCTTACTTCTATGTAGCCACTGCAGACAGACGGAGATCTGTGCCAAAATAAACCTCTGCTTCTGGTGTAGCTCATTTCCTTTTCAGGATTTTTTGCAGATATGGCAACTTTGCACGGTAAATAGGTTAAAAAGTTGCATCAGATCTGAAACATAGCCACAGCAAATATTATTTGGAATATTTGCTCAAGAAGTAATTTTAAATGAAAAAAAAAATTATAAATTGTCAAATAAATAAATAAAAAAAATCATATAAGGGGTAGCACGTTATTAGATTTTTCTCACATATATGTACATGCACACAGCATATTCCTCTTGGTTAGTTCCTGAAGATTTGTCTGGCAAGAAAGCTTTCCTCTTGTCTCGCCAGGAGTTCCCAGAGGTTTGCTGGTTCAGTACAGAGAAGGAAACAGAGATTTCTGTCCAAAATGAAGTGATGGAAAAACATTTGCTAACTGACAGAACATTGAATTTAACACTGGGCCCCAAAAGATAAATCGATGAAACACTTTTGAATAATTGATTTTGACAGACCACTTACATCAAGTGAAGTGGATATCACGGTCATCCCAGTGCTCAGTTGCATTAATTGCTGTTGTGGGAATCCAAATACTGTAGTTATTAGTGTCTCTTAAAGTTGATATCCTGTTTGGTGTCATTGTAGTTTTCTCTTTTTAGTGAAACACAGCTGCACAAATGTACAACCTACAAACACCTTCATGAGATTTATTAAAACTGGAGGTTTTTTAGTCATAATCATAATAATCATCATCATCATCATCATCATCATCATCATCATCATCATCATCATCATCTTCCCCCATTTCATCAATAATGTCAGATACGGTGCTTCCACCTGTTCAGTGTCCAGCAATCACATTAAGTCTTTTTTTCACATAATTGTTCTCCTTATCTACAACAATAAATCATTCACTGAAAGTGTTTTCAGTTGTGGACTCACGATTCTGGAACATGCTGACTGCGGCAGTCAGGAAGATTGAATTATCAACCAAATTTATGTCAAATATCAGCACAAATATTTTTAACAAATAGATTTCTAAATAGTGATATGTGTTGTTATTAAATCTTATTTGTGGTGAGCAGCAAGGTGGAGTAGTGATTAGAACATCCACCTGACAGCGAGAAGGTCCTGTGTTTAATTCCCAGGATCAATGTAGAGTTCTCATATTTGTCCAGACTTGCATAATTTTTCATCGGGTATTCTGGTTTCCTCCCATAGCCAAAATACATGCACGTCATGCTTATTGGCTGTACAAAAGTTATCCTAGGCGTAAATGTGAATGATTGTTTGTGTTTGACATGCGATGACCTGTTCAGGGTGGGCTGATACAAGCTCCAGCCTCCCCGTGACCCTAGTATATTAAAGAGTGGTTCAACCAAATGAAAACTGGTTCAATATAAATAACTCCAATATAAAAAAAATCAGGGATAATGCTCACAATATGATTCAAGTTCATATACAGGGATCCCTTGCTACTTCACGCTTCAATTCATACAGCTTCAGGGCATCGTGGTTTTTAGAAAATAAATAAATAAATATTCATCTAATAAAAAAAATAAGGAAATTAAGAAAGAATAGGCAAAAAAAGTTAAGGAAAATGCCACAAAAACAAGGCCAATTATGCACCCCCCCCCAAAAAAAACAAACAAACAAACAAACAAACAAAAAAAAAAACCCTAAACAAACACAAAACAAAAAACAAACCAAAACCCCCCATCAAAACTACTTACATTGTTGCATATGTGTGTGCACACGTATCTGCGTGCTTGCGTATGTATGTGTCGTCTTCTTCTCATGCAATACTATCTGTATGTGTGTATGTTTATATTTTATTTATATCTTATGCATTATTTTTTTAATGTTTAATTGTTATGAGAAGCATTTATAGCATTGAATATGTATTTATTGATATTATATAGATATATACATGTACATATACATCAGTCGGGGGGGGGGGTGATCCTACTTCGAGGATTTCGATGGTCAGTGGGGATCTCGGTCCCAATTAACTGTGTAAAGTGAGGGATCCCTGTATTCATTTTTGTTTATTTATTTATTTATTATATTTTTGCATTTAACCGCAGACCTTATCCACATCTGTAAAAATATCACCATATATCTTTTTTGATTATTGCTCTCAGTCCTTCAGTTGAAGTTAAACCATGTAATACTCATTCAATGTAATTTTAATATTCTATAAAAGCACTATGACCTAGTTTAAGCGTAATATCTGTTATCATTATTATTATTATTATTATTATTATTATTATTATTATTATTATTCATTCATTTTCTGAACCATTTAATCCTAATTAGGGTTGCGTGGAGGTTGGTGCCCGTCTCAGCTGACTCTGGGTGAGGGCAGAGTACACCCTGGATGGCTCGCTAGGCCATTGCAGGGCAGAAACACCCTGAAGGATATGCAGCCTGCTCTTGACGAAAGTCAATAATGGTTCTTTTATCGCCTCTCACCAAAGATACTGAGAGACATGGCCAGCCTTTGATAACCCAGTTAGCTGAACTGGGGAGACAGCAGTGATGGCCAATGATTAATTGTTATTTATTCTACAAATGTGCCCAACATATTTCAGTTGCTGTTTGTAATATAATGTCTTAAAAATTGTAGCCTTCGCTATCTCATGTAGAAGAGCATTTAATATTTTTAAGCTCCAATCTACTCTATTTAAGTTTGAGTTTTTTTATTCAATACATTTACATTTCTCAGGGACATTCTTTTACGTATATTCTCCCTTTACCATTGATTTTATCACTGTCATTTACAGATGGTTGACCCGTTTGTAAACTACAAAGTAACTGACAGCAGAGACATTGAGTAAGACATTTCACTCTTTTTCTAAATTGATATAATTGATATGTACACTTTACATGCATTATTATTATTACAGTTTCTGTGATGCAGAACCAATCATATCATGAAAATGGAGTTTTATTGGATGGAAAAAATGCTTAGTCTTCCTTTACTCTGATAATTTGTATTCTCCTCTGCCCTGTAGACTTCTGACGTTGTTGATATCAACACAGTAAAAGAATGTACTTGTGGCATACATGGTTGTGCTTATACTAGTATTGTATATGTTGAGTCCCCCAGTGCAGCTAACTGGGTTATCAAACTATGTCTCTCACTGTCTATGATGTGAGGCATGTAAAAGAACCATTGCTGACTTTTGTCAAGAGTAGCTGCAAAGCCGTCAGCGTGTTTCTAATCGGGAGTCGGAGTCCCCTGAGGCAGTTTGTTCACAGCAACGTTCTGGCAACTCCTGCAGTGGCACTGGAACCCAGTCGTATCGGCACTTGCCCTTCCATTGGATCCTTTCGGTGGCGTCAAGAGGGGGGACTTGCTGCTTGGGTAACAGCCTGTCCTCCATTACTCCTCACCCAGGCTCTGCGCACTGGAGAGTATCACCAGCCGGGATACCAGCCAGAGTGCAGCTATAGGCCTTCGGGACTGACGGAGGCCTACCATATGTGGAGTCCACTTGCAAAACTGCGAAGTCAAGTTTTGTAAACAAATGAGTTATTACCTTTAGCCTCTTTTTCAGGCATTGTGAATGTCCTCATAGATCATGTCTGGAAGAATAATAGTTTGAGCGTATTGAAAACAGGAATCTATGGAAGATAATTTGTATGCCTATGAAAAGGAAAATCCTATTTCTATTAAAAACTGACCAACTTAATTTTGCAGGTTTTGCAAACGGACTCCTCATATTCTTACCTTCAAGTTGTGAGTGAATATCCTGTATGCAAGCCACGAAGTATTTTACAGTAGATTCCCTTGGGATTTGTCAAGGAAAATGAACAAAGCCAAACTGGCTGTGTGGTAATGGGTTTCTCAGAAGTTTTCTTTTTTAAACGGGGAATTATTTGTAGCATCTGTGGTCTTGAAAAAGCACTTTCTGCTAAATAATGGCTTTCACATTTATTCTCATCATCATCATCATCATCATCATCATCATCATCATCATCATCATCTTTCCCCACTTAATCCAGGGTCAGGTCATGGGGGCAGCAGCCTAAGCAGTAAAGTCCAGGCATCCCCCTCACCAGCCACTTCCTCCATCTCTTCGGAGGAGGAAGGAGAGACACTGAGGTGTTCCCAGACGAACCAAGAGATGTAATCCCTTAATCGTTCCAGCGTGTTCTAGGTTGATCTCGGGGTTTCTTCCCGGTTGGATATGCCCGGAACATCACTCCAGGGAGGTGTTCGGGAGGTATTCTAACCAGATGCCCAATCCGCCCCAACTGGCTCTTCTCAACAGGGAAGAGAAGTGGGTCTACTCTGAGCTCCTCCCCAATGGCTGAGCTTCTCACCCTATCTCTAAGGGAGAGCCCCGCTACCCAGCAAAGGAAGCTCATTTCAGCTACTTGTAACCACAATCTTATTCTTTCGATCACTACCCAATGCTTGTGATCATAGATGAGGGTTGGAATGTAGATTGACTGGTAAATTGACAGCTTTGCTTTGCAGCTCAGTTAGCTCTTCACCGCAACGGACCAGTACAGGCTTCGCTTTACAGCAGAGGCTGAAGCGATCCGCCTGTCGATCTCCCACCCCATATTTCCCTCACTCGTAAACAAGACCCTGAGATACTTGAACTCCTCCACTTGGGGCAGGACCTCACTGTGGACACGGAGGGTGCATTCACCCTTTTCCAGCTGAGAATCATGGCCTCAAACTTGAGCCAGTGCAAGCAAAGGGTGCACATGCAAACTCCAAACAAAAACTCCCTCAACAGGCGGATATATAGGCCACAAATGTCAGACCTTCTTACGGAGTGGTGGAAGTGTAAGCCATTTTTTGCAGCCATTATAGCTTCATTCATCACTCTACATAGCTACAAGCGTGGGATTTATTTAATTTTTTTTTTTTTTTTTTTTACATTATTTACAAAATACATATAAATTTTTACAAGCCGTAACAATAACTTTGTCATTAAAGTCCTCGGTATATTTGATGGAGAAACAGCAATGGTCTTGTCGGAACAATAAACCACCTTCACAAGCTGGTGTACTCTGAGTGTTTGTATTACATATGAGTGCTCCATTTGTGCAGGAAGAAGATCGCTTCTTACTTCTCAACATCGTTCTTCTTTTCTGGGGCACTTCAGTTGAAATGAACGATCACAGGCATGATGGGCAAGTCAAGCCTTTGCACGATGACTGTTTGCTTTGCAAATGCGTCATATTTTTGTGAAAGCCAGTTTTACGGTATCATCACATGAATGAACCTGAGACCTCAAGTTAGTGTACATATTCATCATGGAATGTTAAGCACATAGAGAAACATGCCCTTTAAACAATGCAATAAAATGAACAAACTAAAACAAAATAAAACAGTGGCAGTTATAAAAAATACAGTATATACTGACCACGTAGACTGATCTACAATCCACTGAGTCTTGAAACTATTTTACAAAAAGTGCAGAAAAGCTACTAATCTGGGTATTATCTAGATGTCCTCTCATACAGTGATTAATACGCAAATATGACATCATAGGTCACTTGATGGCCTTTGTCCCAGGCATAGAGCATGCGGTCCTTTGGGTTATAGTCAATTTGTGTGGTGTAAGTATAATTGTTTACAAACGGCAGCCGTGGCACCATTTGAGTGTGTGTATGAGTGTCAAAAGCATAGCTAATAGTAGCGTTTATGCGTTCATAGCTGTCCACAGCATACAGGACACCACAGATGACGAAGCTATTCCCATAATTGTTTCTTCTCATGCCCGTCCTCCATGTGTTCTCCTTCTGTAGATCAGAAGGATTGAGCTTGCTCAGGATAATCACTTCCTGCTGGAAGCCTTCTTCATCAAGAGCTGGATATACCAGCCATAGCCCACTCTCATCCACAGCAAAGTCTACATCCGAGTGTCCTCTAAAGCTCCAGGGGGCCTCCTCATCCTCGTGTTCAAACATGGCATCATGTAGTGTAGTCCAAGCTGCCACGTAACGCAGACGCAGGTCATATTTGATGATGTCATGAGAAAATGCTCGGTTGTAGTAGAAGGCGCCATTGTAGACCACATGACCTGTGCCAATCCAGTTGTAGGGGAGTTTGTAGGAGTTTGTGAAGCGTCCTGTGAGGGCAGAAAATTAAAAACACTGATATTATATCCTACAATGTTCAGAGTTGGATGCATTTTAAATAAGGGCAGCTTTACAAAACAAGACATGCTATTATTGTCGCTTCACAGTATTACAGTTGTGCCCTATATAATTTTTCACCAGTAAGAACCAAAACCAAAAGCACACCAACTCAAACCCACAGGTATGACCATTATATTCCTAGATTACCATAAGAGTACATAGGGTGTTTTGTGAATTCTAACAGGTACCAGGATTTGCATATTTTATTAATGCTTTGTACAATTACTCTGTTAATGAGAATATATTTTTGTATAACAGAGTAAAAATTATAATTGATCGAGGTGTCACATGGTCTGGAAAACGCAACTCAAGTGACAATATTCATATACGTCCCAGCCTCAAAAAACGTTTCGGTACTGTGATATTTTGTTTGTTCACCATTAGCCTTGATTAAGGTTGCAAAAGTTGCCATGGCATTATTCTGACAAACTTAGGCAGCATCACAACATTTATTTCCATATAAGGTTGTCTTAATTTTATCTAGAATTGATGATGGGAAATTTGAACCACCCCATAAAGTCTTCTCCACACATCCTAACACTTTCAACAGGATTCTGTAGTGCCAGTTCATGAGTGAAAGTTATTCCTCATGCTCCCTGAACCACTTTTTTTTACCATTTGGGCTACAGTTTAACATCTGTAACTTTAGGGAAGAAAAACTTGTTGGAAGAACATTCAGATCTTTAGCAGACTATTTTACTGCCATATTATGTTGATGAGTCCTCGCCTGGCCAACCAAAGCAACCCTGCATTTGCAATTACATGCTGTTATCAAGGTTAAAGGCTGTCCGATAAAATATTAAAATTCAGGACTTTTTTGGCTAGCTAGTGTGTGATACATTAGAAATTGCTTTGATTTAAGTAGTCATCTTAATTTTGTTATCCCTCAGAACTCAGAACATCTAAATTAAAAAGGAAGATTCTCTATTTATAAAGGCCAATATTGGGATAAAGTAGCTATTTATTTATGCTAAAATTCAATTGCTTTATGGTGCAGTGGCTAGCATTGTTAGATCACAGTAAACAGGGTGTGGTTTTGCATCTGCTGGTCAAACGAGGATTTTACACATAACTGTAAATTATTATTGTAAATACTTGGTCTTAAATTTTCTGTTTGGTTTTCTGTATGATGTTCAACATTTAGAATTAAACTAATTGTCTTACAAAAGTAAAATAAGTACATTAGTCTTTCTAATGTAATAATCACCTTGCTTAAATGTATCCATATCACGGAATTCCAGGAGGTGTGTGCCATAGTAGTAGTTTGTGACATAAATGGTATTGCCATTGCCTTTTGGGTCCTTCATCCAGGCACCTTCATTGCGACCATAAGTATTGCGAGTTACAGGGTCTGTGATTGTTGCTAATGTGTCTTTGCATACACCTACAAATTAAGAAGACAGAATAACACAGGAAAAACAGGAAAAATTCATCTTTTTGATAAAAAAAAACAAAACAAAACAAAAAACAATATGAGAAACAGACTGGTTCCAATTATCTGGCACCTTTGAGTGAAGCAGGTGCCGGAAAATCAAATTTGCCAATGTATCAGGACCTTCCCACAAATACATATTCTTGTTTTCCTTCCAGCTGTTTCCTTTCAGGGGTCGCCACAGCGAATCATCTGCCTCCATCCTCACGGAAGTCAGACTAATGATTCGCATATTCGACTTGGCATAGGTTTTTACGTCAGATGCCCTTCCTGACACAACACTTAGCAAGGAGCGGTAACACGCTGATGGCTATGTAGCCTACTCTTGATGAAAGTCAGCAATTGTTCTTCTACATGCCTCTCACCATAGACAGTAAGAGACATTTCCAGCCTTTGATAACCCAGTTAGCTGCACTGGGGGCTTCCCACAAATACATGTCAATTAAATTAAATCTAGAGTAAAAGAATGAAGAAATAGTGTTTAAATTAATGAGCAGTATTGGTAGCCTGATTCAATCAGAGTATGGTGGTATAGGACACTGCAGCTAAAGTCTAAATATCAGACTTATCCTGAAATTAGTTTTCCTAAATATATTTGTTACCAATTTGGTGTCATTTCATTCCTATGTTCTGCCTCCAAAGGTCTCAATGGGAAATTATTTTAAAAATGAGCTCATATTGTATTTCCATATCATTGAAAGAAAGTAGTGACACACTGATTCATTTGCCTAAGACTTCACTAGTCACAAATAATTGTCTGTTTATCTGTGAAATTAAATGTACATGGTACCTTGCACTCAACTTTAAAGACTACACTTGCTGATGCTGATGTACCTTCAAGGATTCATGTACTTCATTCAACACTGGTTATAGGCAATCGTTTTAAAAACAATTAAAAAAAATTATAATTTTATTAGATTACTTTTATTGTAGGAACAGGTTATAGTACCTCCTCTTAAAATTTCAGCAAAGCAAAGTTTGTAGTTTGATTTGTTTTGATAATTAATAATGAAATATTTCCAGATTAGACGCATTATGCCATCAGGGCATTAGAGCAACAGTGTACTCTTGGTTCACATCAAGTATTATGTGGAATATTTTTTTATGAATGCAAATATAAGTTTATGAGAAAGTTCCTAGACCAATACTTAATACCTGTATATAAAAGTGTGGCCATGTTTATGGAACATGTCATTATTCAGAAAGTTGAAAAATCATTTTAGTTTTCTTCAAACTATTCCTTTACGGTTACCTAAAATATTTACTGCTTCTGTGTTTAAATCATATTGTTAAATTTGTATTAGTCTATAAAATGTAATTGTACGCTGTGTTGTCTTGATGAACAAGTTCAATATCAGCAGATAAACATGTCCAGATGTACACCATAATATTTAATAACAACATACCAGAATTCTTTGGCGAATTTGTAGTGAGGACAGATTCTTCATCCCAACTGAGCCGAGATTTCACTGTGCGTTTTCTGGCTGCAAATGTGGAGTTATGCTGCGGTTTTGGAGCTTTAGCTGGGGCAGAGATGGATGTTGATCTGTTGGTGGTCAGTGGCTGTGTGGTGGTGGTGGTTGTGAAGGTCGTTAAGGAAAGGGACGTTGCTGTGCTGGTTGTAATCATCCTTTCAGTTTCCTGTGCGTCATGTTTAGGCTGCTTTGTGATGGTCAGCACGTTTGTGGTGGTTTCTCTGTGCGGTTTTGGTGCCATGGTGGTTGTAGTGTAAGGAGTTGTAGTGTAGTGTACTGAAGATTGAGTGTCTTGTTGCTTCGGTATCTGGTCCTCTATTATTAAATCCACGGAACCATCACCACTCAGCACATCGTCTGTTCCTGCTGTGAAGGTTTACCAGGTTTACCAGTTGTGGGTAGAATAGCTTAATAAAACGGTCTATGAAAGTATTCAATCACCAAGTATTAGACAGAAAATGAAAGGCATGATGAAAACCCAAAAATCGTCTAAACACAAGAATTGTCATCTTAATCAATAAGCTTTTTCAGTGTATGCCAAGAAATTAGTTCTACTATAATCTTATGCTATTCCGGTATGGACAACAACTACAAAAAAAATTCACGAGTTCTGAATGAAGCTTGAAATTCTGCAGTTGTAAGTACGTGGTATAAACCAGAGCAGCAAACAGTGATATTGATTCAGGAAAGTCTTATGAAAAAAACCTGAAATTATATTTTAGCACTCGAAATTAACTAAAACTGCAGTAGAAAAATAAAATTCAATGAAAAGTAAACTTTATTAAAATTCTTTACAATGCGTAGTATACACAAATTAAAAAGATATATAAAATATTTTCTAATTAAATTAAACCCACATAATGGGTATAATAAAATTCAATTGAATAACACTGTGCATAGTAGCTAAATCATGGGTCGGCAACCCGCGGCTTGAGAGTCATATCCGGCTCTTTAGTGCAACCCTAGCGGCTCCCTGGAGCTTTTTCAAAAAATGTATGAAAATGGAAAAAGCTGGGGGGGGGGGGGGGGGTCTCTAAAAGGACAAGCCTGACAAAAAATATTCTTAACGTTTTCCAAGGTTTTAAAATTTTGTAGAAAAAAATAGTCCTACATTTCAACATTTCTGTCAACAAAGATTTGCATCATAGCCTGCGACACATTTTTCAGCGTGACACATTGCCAGGCAGTTTATTGTGAAAAGAAACTGGGGGGAGATTGTTGTCATGGGTCATGTCTCCAAAAGGAAAAAGAGAAAGATAACTGATGAGAACAGAGGATTCAAGGAAGAATGGACAGAATCATTTGCTTTCATTGCCAATGTGGAAGGATTGTCTGCATGTTTGCTTTGTAATGAGTAGCTGTCAAATAACAAAAAGAGTAATTTGGAAAGACATTTCTACGGAAGGCATGCTAAATTTGCAGCCGACCACCCAGTTGGGATTGAGAGAAAAAGTGCAATTACGGTATAACTGGAGAAATTAGAGGGGCACAAAGATAGATTTAAGAAGTGGATTGCATCTTCAAACTCCATTACTGCTGTTAGTTTTGTTGCAACCCGAGAGATAATAAAGCGTGGAGATGATGCACAGATGTAGATCACATGAAGAATTCATTATTAAACTATCAGAGCATCTATTTTCAGACTTCAAAAACAAAACAGAGATAATACAGAAAATTAAAGACATGTCTCTCCGCAAAGACAGTGAAGGAAAGGGCCATTAAAATGCAGGCAACATCACCAATCAGCAAATCAACAACATTAATTCAGCTCCAGCATACAGTAGGCCCCAGTTTTTCGTGATGGTTCGGTTCCGGTCCTTTCCGCGGATCAAGAAAATCCGAGATTTACTGGCACGGTTTTCAAACCCTCTGTATGATATTACATGCACTAAAATATGCTTCATAAACACATTCTATAGACAGTCTTACTCATTAATACAGTAATAATGTAGTAAACTGTAGTAATGATTAAGTAAAAACTTTTAAGTTTTGTACTTTTATAATATTTATGAATAAATAAAGCTAAAATAAAAATTTATGAATAAATAAAAATTAATGTTGGAACTATGCAAGGAAAAGATAGGGAGCTGGCTGACATGATGCAGAGGAGGAAGGTGGACATACTGTGTGTTCAGGAGACAAGGTGGAAAGGTAGAAAGGCTAAAAGCTTAGGAGCAGGGTTTAAACTGTTTTATAATGGTGTGGATGGGAAGAGAAATGGAGTAGGAGTCATCTTGAAGGAGGGGTTTGTCAGGAATGTTCTAGAAGTGAAAAGAGTGTCAGACAGAGTGATGAGTCTCAAGTTAGAAATTGAAGGCGTGATAGTCAATGTTGTTAGTGCTTATGCCCCACAGGCAGGATGTAAGCTAGAAGAGAAGGAGAGATTCTGGAGTGAGTTAGATGAAGTGATGCAGAGTACCCCAGAGGTGAAAGAGTGGTCATTGGAGCAGACTTCAATGGACATGTTGGTGCAGGCAACAGAGGGACGAGGAAGTGATGGGCAGGTTTGGTATCCAGGACAGGAACACAGAAGGACAGATGTTGATCGATTTTGCAAAAAGGATGGAAATGGCTGTGGTGAATACTTTCTTCCAGAAGAAACAGAAGCATAGGGTGACTTATGAAAGCGGAGGTAAGAGCACACAGGTAGACTACATCTTGTGTAGGCGATGTAATTTGAAGGAAGTCAGTGACTGCAAAGTAGTAGTGGGTGAGAGTGTTGCCAAACAGCATAGGATGGTGGTGTGCAGGATGACACTGATGGTGAGAAAGGTGAAAAAGGCAAAGGTAGAGCAGAAGACAAAGTGGTGGAAGCTGAAAAAGGAAGAGTGTCGTGTTGTCTTCAAGGAGGAGTTGAAACAGGCTTTGGGTAGTCAGGAAGTGCTTCCAGAGGACTGGACAACCACAGCCAATGTGATCAGGGAGACCGGTAGGAGAGTATTTGGTGTGTCCTCTGGAAGGAAAGTAGATAAGGAAACTTGGTGGTGGAATGAGGAAGTGCAGGAGTGTGTACAAAAGAAGAGGTTAGCCAAGAAGAAGTGGGACATTGAGAGGACCAAAGAGAGTAAACAGGAGTACAGGGAGACACAGCGTAAGGCGAAGGTAGCAGTGTCAAAGGCCAAACAGAGGGCGTATGATGACTTGTATGATAGGTTGAACAGTAAGGAGGGAGAAAATGATCTATACAGGTTAGCACAGCAGAGAAATAGAGATGGGAAAGACGTGCAGAAAGTTAGAGTGATAAAGGACAGAGAGGGAAATGTATTGACTGATGACAGAAGTGTGCTGGGAAGATGGAAAGAGTACTTTGAAGAGCTGATGAATGAGGAAAATGAGAGAGAAAAAAGAGTAGAAGGGGTGACCGTTGAGGAGCAGGAAGTAGCAAAGATTAGTAAGGGAGAAGTGAGGAGGGCATTGAAGAGGATGAAGAGTGGAAAGGCAGTTGGCCCTGATGACATACCAGTTGAGGTATGGAAGTGTCTAGGGAGGTAGCAGTAGATTTTCTGACAAGAATATTCAACAAGGTCTTAGAAAGTGAGCAGATGCCAGAGGAATGGAGGAGAAGTGTGCTTGTGCCCATTTTTAAGAACAAGGGCGATGTACAGAGTTGTGGCAACTACAGAGGGATAAAGTTGATGAGCCATACAATGAAGCTATGGGAAAGAATAGTGGAAGCAAGACTAAGGGCAGAGGTCAGCATTTGTGAACAACAGTTTGGTTTCATGCCAAGAAAGAGCACCACAGATGCAGTGTTTGCTTTGAGGATGTTAATAGAGAAGTACAGAGAAGGTCAGAAGGAGCTGCATTGTGCCTTTGTGGATCTGGAGAAAGCATATGACAGGGTGCCGAGAGAAGAACTGTGGTATTGTATGAGGAAGTCTGGAGTGACAGAGAAGTATGTTAGAGTGGTGCAGGACATGTATGATAGATGTAAGACAGTGGTGAGGTGTGCTGTCGGTGTGACAGAAGAGTTCAAGGTGGAGGTGGGACTACATCAAGGGTCAGCTCTCAGCCCCTTCTTGTTTGCTATGGTGATGGACAGGCTAACAGATGAGGTTAGACAAGAATCTCCATGGACTATGATGTTTGCAGATGACATTGTGATCTGTAGTGAGAGCAGAGACCAAGTGGAGGAAAATCTAGAGAGGTGGAGGTATGCCCTGGAAAGGAGGGGATTGAAGGTTAGTCTTAGTAAGACAGAATACATGTGTGTGAACGACAAGGACCCAAGAGGAACTTTGAGGTTACAGGGGCAGAGATAAAGAAGGTGGAGGATTTTAAGTACTTAGGCTCAACAATCCAGAGCAATGGAGAGTGTGGAAAAGAGGTGAAGAAGCGCGTGCAGGCAGGTTGAAATGGATGGAGAAAAGTGTCCGGTGTGATGTGTGATAGGAGAGTATCGGCAAGAATGAAGGGAAAAGTGTACAAGACGGTGATGAGGCCAGCAATGTTGTATGGTTTAGAGACAGTGGCCCTGGGGGAAAGAGAGGAGTCAGAGTTGGAGGTAGCAGAGATGAAAATGTTGAGGTTCTCTTTGGGAGTAACGAGGATGGATAGGATCAGAAATGAGTACATCAGAGGGACAGCACATGTTAGATGTTTTGGAGACAAAGTCAGAGAGGCTAGATTGAGATGGTTTGGACATGTACAGAGGAGGGATAGTGAGTATATTGGTCGTAGGATGCTGAGGTTGGAACTACCAGGCAAAAGGCCCAGAGGAAGACCAAAGAGAAGATTTATGGATGCAGTGAAGGCGGACATGATAGTCGTTGGAGTAGGAGTAGAAGATGCAGAGGATAGGGAGAGATGGAGGCAGATCATTTGCTGTGGCGACCCCTGAAGGGAACAGCCGAAAGGAAAAGAAGAGGAGAAGAAGATGAATAAATAAAGCAATTGGGCTCCTTACCAGAAGCTAGAGAAGATGCGAGGCATTTGATTGACATCATAGGGCTTAAATAATCATTAAAACACACTAAAAAACATGAATTCACAACCCAAGAAGTCACATAGATGACATGTATGCAAAGGAGAAAAAAGAGGTGTACACATCATCTGCAACTACTCGCAGGAGATAGAAACAAAAGCTTTCAGCCACTGACTAAATTTGAATCACTTGCTAGTAACTTCCGAATTTGCCGCTAATCCATAAGTATAATAATAATGCAGTAAAATGTAGTAATTATTAAGTAATTTTTTTTAAATTTTGTACTGTGATAATATTTCTGAATAACTAAAGCGCTTATGCTCCTTACCAGAAGCTACAGAAGATGTGGGGCGTTTGAGTGGCATCATAGGGCCATCATATGGCATCATATCATTTTTAATATAATCATTAAAAACGCACTAAAAAATTACTTCGCAATTCAAGCAATCACGGTGATAGCTTGTGCGTGAAGGAGAAAAAAAAAAAGAGGTGTACACATCATCTGCAACCAATCAGCAGGAGGAAGAAACAATCTTTGTATTCAATTGCCTGTGATGAGTCATGTGATGTGATTGACATTGAACAGACAGCGCTGTTGAGCAGGTATGTAAACTCTGATGGGCCGCTGCTTTCTTTATTGAATTTCTATAATTTCATCAATGCAACAAAACACAATACAATAATATAGTAATGGACGTTAAAATTAAAGCACAAAATATTGTACAACAGAGTAGTCACGTGGTGTCGTTCTCTCCAGGACACGCTGCAGGGAAAATAAACATTTAATAATAACCTAGTCATTTTGATAGGAGGATAATATATACATTTACAGCCTCTGTTGCCTTCATATAAAGCTTATATGAGGGTTTTATTTATTTATTTATTTTTGCGGCTCCAGACAGATGGTTTTAGTTTTTTTTTTTTTTTTTTTGGTCCAATATGGCTCTTTGAACATTTTGGGTTGCCGACCCCTGAACTAAATGAACACAGTCTTGAGTACAAGTGGCAGAAAGGAGATTTCTTGACAGTTTCCTGGGCTGAATGAAGAGATTCAATTTGAGCATTTTAAATTTTCCCCATGAACAACTCCATTGAAATATGCAGTATATCAGCCATGTTCCACTGGACATATCAGGGCAGATCTCACACCCTTTAACTAGACTGTACCTCATTTATCTTGGGAACATTCAGAGTTTCCACAGGAAATCTGTGACCGGTAACAGAAAAGTCTAGTCTGATCTTATCCATGTATTATCATAATATTTAGGATTTTGTTGTTGTTATTGTAATGAAGATTTGGTGGGAAAACATTCAGTTCTCAGAAAATGATGGTAATAGAGATTAATCCTACTGCAGGGAATGACAGCAAGTCGGTATTAAGTCACTATTAAGACATGCGGGGTAAACTCACCATTCAGTTCTCCATCATCATCCTCTTCAGGTTCAGCCTTATAGAATGTCATGCTCCTGATGTTCATCCCATTTGGTCCCTTTTTGCCTTTAGGTGACTTCTGTTCTTCACCGTTTTCAAAATGACTCTTCTTCAGGACCATGCTGGAGTCCTGGCTTCCTACAAACCTCTCCTCATACTTCTTCTGGAAACAAATAATTTTGGATAACTTGTAGATCTATGAAAAAAGCTTTTTGAAGGTGCAGTCAGTGACTATCTCCTCAAGTGTCTGCTAACTGACCCTTCTCGTGTAAAAATCTCATGTTTGCGTATAATCCTTGTCTTCAACACTATTTCAACCAATTGGCAAAAGGGGCACCGTATACTCTATGGCTGGTAAGCTGAGGTGAGATCAGTGGTCATGATGTTGCCTTGGCAATGAGTGCCATGAATCTGGGGAAATAACTTTTGAAAGAACATTACACTGATGTGTGGCTGTTAAATTCAACATTATGTGTGTTGGTGGACAACATTGTCCTCATGATTTGTGAACAATTACTCAAACCATTGACTCATAACTGCTATCAACTAAAGATGTACACACAAGTGTATATCGATTTTCATTTTCCATTTTCAGTTTGTAACTGTACATTATTATTTATAAAGAATTGTTTTGCTTCTTTTTCTGAACAAGAAAATGTAATACAGTACAGGAATTCCTCACTTTCTGCGGTTAATTGGGACCGAGATCCCCACGTGACCATCGAATTCCACGAAGTACGATCGACACCCCTCCCCCGCCAACTGATGTATACATACATGTATATGTGTATATAATATCAATAAATACATATTCAATGCTATGGATGCTTGTAATAATAATTAAACATTCAAAAATAATGCATAAGATGTAAATAAAATATAAATACACACACATACAAACACGCGTGTACGCAGATGCGCATGCAGGCACTCAGATGCACACCTCACAAAAATGTAAAATGTAGTTTTGATTGGAGGTTTTGGGTTGTTTTGTGTTTGTTTAGGGTTTTTTTTTTTTTTTTTTTTGTATAATTGGCCTTGTTTTTACGGCATTTACTTAAATTCTCCCCTCTTCTTTAATTTCCTTATTTTTTAATTCAATTAATATTTGAAAAAAAAAACTGCGATGCACTGAAGCCGCATGAATTGAAGCACGAAGTAACGAGGGATCCCTGTACTATTCCAATTTAAACCGTTACATGGCAATTACAGAGACTGAATGAACAAGTGCTGCAAATACACATGTACACATGCAAATACTGTATGTACCATGAGCTTCATATTACACTGCTTTTTCCTGCCTCTTTATATTAAAAATGAACAGCATGCTTTTCATACCTATATTTTCTCATATATCATGTTTGTTCAAAGTACCGGTACATTATCTGGCTAATCAAAATTTAGTTTTATTCAGCGACATCCCTAGTATACACATGACCAAATTCTCTTTTATGCACTGCCCTTCATTAGTTTTGCTCTGGAGCTGAGACTAATGCGGGCTGGCATTTACTCATACCTCCAGTACATACTGTATATGAGAAAGCAAATGTCATGAGACTACATGCTTTGATTGATTCACTACATTTTGGTCAAGGGCAAACTATGCATTTATTTATTTTACCTAAACTAGTCCCTTAATAAATTATGAAATAATTATGATTATTTACATTGTGAAATGAGGAGGACTTTGTGATGTAGATTAATGTTAGGGATAGGATATGGGAAAGCTATCTTTGAACTAATAATACAATATTAAAGTTTGCCAGGCTGACACAGCGAACTGGGCTGAACTTTCCACAGAGCTGAAACTTGGTGTAATACAGTGGTACCTCACCTTACAAAAGACCCAACAAACAAAAAAAAAAATATCTGGATACGTCTCTGGATAAGAAAAAAATTCACATCACGAAACACGCCATCTCAAAAATTCAAACAATGCGCGAGTTGCTCTCCCATTGGCTATCTCCCAACGTCCTGCCCCGCTGGCCTCCCATTGGCTGGGAGGGAGCTGCAGCTCCATAATACTTTTTTAATACTACTTTTCATGTGCCTTCGACCCATTGTTCGTCACAGAGATGCAGCTCCCTCCCATTGGCTATTATGGAGCTGCGTCTACATAATACCCATGATGCTTTTCGTGTGCCTTCGACCCATTGTTCGTCACGGAGTCCTAACACGAGTAAAGGACAGAGTTACTGTTGTTTCGTGAGTTTTTTCGTGAGTTTTTCGAGTGTGCTCATTGCAACTTTATTTTTCGTCATTCATAATGGGCCCCAAGAAAGTGATTCCCGGTGCGAGTGCAAAGAAGAAGCGATCTCGTGGCAAGCGGTTGATTAATGCCGCAAAGGAATATGGCCGAAACCCGTCTACTATCAGTACGATATTTAAGCAGAAGGAGGCCATAAAAAGTATACTTTTATAATTTTTAAAGTGTTTAGGGGGTAGTATTGGGGGCATCGGAACGAATTAGGCCTTTTACATGTAAAATGTTAGTCAACTTACGAAAAAATCAGTTTACGAAACCACTTCTGGAACGGATTAATTTCGTAAGATGAGTTACCACTGTATATGTTATTATGTTCAACTATAATAACTGGGATGTTTACACTTTAGTAGACAGTGAATGCTGGTTGCCATATGGGTTAGGGGCTCAGCGTTCAGTGTAGAGCATGCTGGGAAATGTAAGATTCATTTATTCATTAGGCTCCAGTTTCCATGTGACTAGCTGTTCATGTTGGCTCTGCAATGGACTGGCGAGCTGTTCAAGATGTACCCCACCTTTGCCCAGAGTCAGTTCGGATTGACTTCTCCATGAGCCTAGTGCGATTAACTGCTTTGGCAAATGAATGAATAAATAAATGTATCCTGGGTGAAGCAGTTCACTCATTCATCCATTTTCAAATATGCTTAATACTATTTAGGATTGCAGGGGGGCTTGTACCATCTCAGCTGTCACTGGGTGAAGGATAGGTACACCGTGAACAGCTCTCCAGAGCATTGCAGGCCCAACACACATACAACCATTCAGACTCTACCTCACACCTAGGATCAATTTGAACAGGTAATTAGCTTCCTGTGCATGTTTTTTAGACTGTGGGAGGAAAGAGGAGAACCCGAAAGAAAACCACACAAGCAAAGGGAATGTGTAAACTACACACAGAGATCCCCGAGCTTTGGAATTGAACCCAAACCTTCTTAATGTGAGGTGGATGTGCTAACCACTATACCACCGCCCCACCTTGTGAAGCAGTTAGTGTTGAGTAAATGAGAAATAAATTGATTAGTCATAGCATTATGACCACACACAGGTAACGTAAAAAAAAAAAAAAAAAAACTTTAATTTCTCATCACATCTGCAGAAAATTAAGAGTTGATGTGTTGAAAAGTTTAACTGCGTGAAATGTTCAACTCTGTATTGATTGGATTGTGCCTCACTTTACAACTCCTGAACATTTGAATGTAAATGTATCAGAGGTGGGGAAGTGGTGGCCTAGTGGTAAGGTGTTGGATTACTGATACCAAGGTCAGGAGTTCAAGCCTTATTCTAAACTTTTTGACAGTGCTGTCCCCCAGTGCAGTTCAGAAAATGAATGATGAATTAATGTATCAGAGATATATTTGTATTGTTTTCACCACTTTTGCTACGGCCAATTTCTTCCCAATGGCTAACTACCAACTAGAAATCTTAACGCTAACACAGACATAGCATGCATGAAAATCTACATCTTTTTAAAGAAGAGCTCTAACTGCCAATTATATATAAATAAGTTAATAAGTAATGGGGGAAAGCCTTCATCCATCATGTGAGACATGAAGTATATTATTCTTGACAGGCTATCACAGCCAAAGCTCTCATGGGTTGCTTGTACTGATGAGAACACAGTAATTGCACTCAGGTATGGACCAAAACAATCTGAGTGAGATGATCTCACGCTAGTTTTTATCCAAGTCTGGCACAGGTTTTTGTCGTTAATCTCGACTTTGCAAGCAGATGTGTAGTCCTGCACAAATCTCATGTGGTATGTTAGAACAAACCACTTTATCAGGAAGATTTTGGATTTTTTTTAATCCAGCATCCTAGTCCAACCGATAAATAGATCAAACTGCTATACACGACAGTCCTTTTGTTTTCACCGCAAGCAGTTTCATGTTGCTATTTTAAGTGCATTACAGCATGAAAATGATCCTTACAGACATACTCTAGTGTCTCTTTAGTTCATGAGAGAGTTCATGAAAATTCTTGAAGAAGTCTAGTTGAACAGTAATGCCATGCAATATGAAATGGAAATGTTTTGTTACGTATAAATGTTTGAAATTTGTTCTCTAATACAATTCAATTTGTATGTCTGGTGTGAGTAGCTTCATGATGGTGTAGTGATTAGCATGGCCACCTCACATTAGGCTGGTTGGTTGTTATTCATTTTCCCTTGATGTGAGTGTGCATGTGTGTGTCTTGGCTTTACAGTGGACCGACGAACTAATCAAAGTGTACCCTGCTTTTGCCTAGAATAGGTTAAGATGTTCTATAGTCTCCCCTGGTAGGATTAAGTGGTCTGGCAAGTGTGTGTGTGTGTGTGTGTGTGTGTGTGTGTGTGTGAGAGAGAGAGAGAGAGAGAGAGAGAGAGAGAGAATATATAACTATATATATATATATATGTACACACACACACACACACACACACACATATATATATATATATATATTACCTCTGTATGTGAGAAAGCTGCAGCCACTTTATTCTGCAGCGAGGGTTCGAGCTCACTCAAAAGTCTTTTCTTTTCTAGGTGATGGTGGACATTTGAGTCCTTCTCTTGCTCTTTTTCTTCTTTCATGCTCTCTTGCTTCTTTGTCACATTTCCGGAAAATGCCTGGTGAGAAAAGATTTACTCAGCAGTGGACCAGGGTGAAAACATATTTAACTCAGATGTCCTTTTGTCTCATAATGAAAGAAAAGGGTAGAGTAAAAATTGAGAGGAAGTTCGATTCATTTTCTGTAACCGTTTAATCCTAATTAAAGTTGCGGGGAGGCTGGCACCCATCCCAGCTGACTCCGGGCGAGGGCAGAGTACACCCTGGACAGCTTGTTAGGCCATTGCAAGGCGGAAACACGCTGACGGCTTTGCAGCTACTCTTGTCGGAAGTCAGCAATGGTTCTTTTACAGGAACCTCACACCATGGACGGTGAGAGACATGGCCGGCCTTTGATAGCCCAGTTAGTTGCACTGGGGTGGGGGTGGGGGGTGGGGGGGGGTGGGGGCAGTGACAACCTTGTGGAGAGTGGGACTCGAAACCCCAGTTCAATAAATCACCTTTTTTTCTGGATTCAGATTTGGTGTGGAAATTTTTCTAAAAGTGACAGTGTTGTTTTATTGCACAACTGTGAAACTATTCGTTCATTAATTTATTTGCTGAACAGCTTTATTTGAGTTGTGGGGTGGCTGCAGTCCATCTCAGTCAACTCTCTGTGAATTTGGTGTGCACCATGAATAGCTCACCAGTCCATTGCAAGGCCAACACACCCCATTCACACTTACACTCCTACCTGGGGCAATTTTGAATAATTTGAGGTTATAGCGTTAACAAAGAGTATTTACTATATCGATTATATTTGAAATACTGTATACAGTATAGATAGTGAGCGATATGGCTGGCCTTTGATAACCCAGTTAGCTGCACAAGAGGGAGACAGCAGTGGCAACCGTTGACAGTGGGGCTTGAACCACAACTTTAAGATCTGTAATCAAGCACCTTACCACCGGCCACCAGCCATGTATCTCACTGTCCATGGCGAGATTTGTCTAAAAGAACTATTTTTGACTTTCGTGAAGAGTAGGTCGCATAGCCATCAGCTTACTTCTGCCCTGCGATTGCCTGGGGAGCTGCCCAGGGTGTATTCTGCCCTCGCCCGGAGTTGGCTGGGATGGACGCCAGCCTCCCCGCGACCCTGGTTAAGTGGTTACAGAAAATGAACTGAAATTCTTTCCTTTAAAAAAAGGAATAACATTTACCTTTTCGATATTGTCTACCCGTGCCAGGAGTTTCGTAGTGACTGAATGCAACTTCAGCAGATCCATCCCATATAAAGCCCCCTCAAGTAAGTCCATGATGATGGAAAGCTGGTAAAAGACACAGATCTTTATCAAAACATACTTTATGATCTGCTGGAATTATTACATAATTTAATAGAGAACCCAACATGTATCTGACCAGATAAAATACATTTGGTGTCACAAATTTGGTCCAAAAAAGTATTTACATGCACATGGCTTAGGATACAGTGTGATTTCCTGTAATCTTTAAATAAATAATAAAAAACTTCATTGTATTATTAAACACTGTAGCAGCCTTTAAATATAAAAAAACTGTTAATTTGATAGATAAAAAATAGAATGGATTAAATATTTGTATTGCTATTCATTTTTCCATGACGGTAAAGTAACAGAAATTGTGTGTTCCCACTTGCACACACACTTGCATATGCCTCCAGAATGTAGAATTCATTCAAATTTTATGCCAAATCTGCACATTGTTTCTTTCCTGGGTTTAAATTTACCGTCTGTAACTTTAACAGTAAAGTGGTATACATATTCAAATTATATAAATATCAGTAGTTGATGTAAACATGTTTCTCATGGACGACGCCAACTAAATTTCTCAGCTGAAATTGTGTCAGGTTATACAGATTTTATATATAAATATATAATATAAATATATTATATATAATTTATATAATATAATATAAATAATATATATATAAGATATAGCTTATTTTAATAACTTGAGCTTGCTAATCTTTTAATGATCCTTGCAGTTCGAAGAAACATGATTTTTTTTGTGGGTTTTTTTTTTTTTTTTTTCAGAATTAGGTTGGGCGTGTATTTATGAAAATGTCTTGGATGAAGTAGACTGTCTTCATTTGTCACATTATTATTGCATGTCCAGTTTACAACTTTATATGGACGTCAATGTTCCTCAGCACTATTCGGTGAAAGTATATACAGGGATCCCTCTACTTTCCGCAGTTAATTGGGACCGAGATTCCCCTACGACTGCCAAATTCTGCAAAGTAGGATCGACCCCCCTCCCCCGACTGATGTATACGTACATGCATATGTGTATGTAATATCAATTCAGGGATCTCTCACTTTCCGCGGTTAATTGGGACCAAGATCCTCCTGCGACCACCAAATTCCGCAAATTCCGCAAAGTAGGGTCACCCCCCCCAACTGATGTAGTATATATGTATATATATATATATATATATATATATATATATATGTGCAAATTATATATATTATATATATATGCAAATGTATATAATATCAATAAATACATATTCAATGCTATGGATGCTTATAATAACAATTAAACATTCAAAAATAATGCATCTGATGTAAATAAAATATAAATACACACACATATAGACGTGCATGCACACAGATGCGCACCTCACATACACATGTAAGTAGTTTTGTTGGGGGGTTTTGGGTTGTTTTTTTGTTTTTGTTTGTTTGGGGATTTTTTTTTTTTTTTTTTGAATAATAGACCTTGTTTTTGCGGGATTTTCCTTAACTTTCCCCTATTCTTTCTTAATTTTCTGATTTTTTAATTCGATGAATATTAAAAAAAAAAAAAAAAAAAAAAAACATGATGCACTGAAGCCGCATGAATTGAAGCGCGAAGTAGCGAGGGATCCCTGTATTTAATTTTCAACCAGGCAATGAACACAGCAGTACTACAAAGATTATATTAAATTGACCTTTTTCAAACAAATTCATTTTGTTCCTATTTTTTACCTTGACATCATCTTTCCCAGCTTCTTGGAGCTTTTTAAACCTGAAGTCTCCTTCACATGGGTTGAGGGCAGATGGAGGGGCAATGCAGGCACATTTTTTACAGTTGGGTCCTGAGGTCACTGTCTCCACTGTGTAGAAATCCTCAAGCTTTCCAGTCCCTTCTTCAATACGCCTGCAGGCGCTCCGGCTTAACGGCCTGACCACACATTTACAGCGGCAATCTGGGCCCACTGACAGAGTCTTCACTTTATCATAGTCGCCTAGGAGCTGAAGGGTTAAATCCACAGTGTTAGATTAAGACTTCCAGAGAAGATATGAGTCACTGTGAACTGGTGTGAACCTTTATATTCTCTTTATGTTGCCTTAACTCTAATAAACATTTGAATTATATGTGGACACATGATTTTGGACATTTTATTGTACATTTTATGAATTTAAAGTAGTGTCTTAACAGCTGGTACTTTAGAATACAGTCAAACTGAAATCCTGTTGTTTCTTTCTGTAATACATCAGTCCAGTGGCACATTCCATGCATCATGTTAGAGCATGATTTCTACAGATAACCTTATTATTATCATTGAAAATTGAAAAGCAGGATACTTGAAGAAAACTGCTGTAGATTAATTAAAACACCGAGGCGGTTGCTCACATTACATGTAGTTGCTTTTTGCAGGATTTCATAGTGTAGCCTTTTTTGTGCATTTACAAAAAAAATAATAATAATAATAAAAAAAAATTTTTAAAACACATCTATTTTAAATAATTTTGAGCTTAATGACAAGTTTGTGCCATAAACCATCAAAGTTACACAGACTAAAGGATTTCTCCATGAAAACAGGCAGTCTAGACAACAGGCAATTTTCTAATTTAAAGACCGCAGTTTCTTCACTCAAACAAACAAACCCCAACTTTTTTTTTTCTCTTTGTTTGTACATTCCTAATTGGTATGGTCTGGTACTTTACCTTGATAAAATATATCACAACATTTAAATGTGTTATTCCTGTTGTACTTTTTTTTTTTTTACTTAATCATCAGTGAAATCTTTCAAATACAACCTTCAGCAACTTTACCTGCGTCAAAATGTTCTCCTGATTCTCCAGTTCCTCCTCCATCAGTGCATCTTCAAATTCCTCTGAAAAGACCTGATTTTGGTGGGATGCACTCTGCATCACATCAGTCCATGCCACTGGCACAAAGCAAAATGTACCACTCCAAGCCAACAGTAACAGCCTCAGTGAGTGCATCTTCATTCTGTTTATACCAAAGTCCAGAACTGAGTGGTAAAGGGTCCTAATGTGATCTTGTCTTAATTACAATCCAGAACGTTTTGCATGAACTATTGAACTAAATTGAACTAATATTTTGCTAACTCCTCCAAGGTGATGAATTTCTGTGATGTAATACACAACCTGTTTAATTATGGGGGAGATGCTGGTATTCTGCAGGCTGTGCAGAATGTGCTGTAGCCTTGGATTTTCTCTGATGAATGGATCCCTAAAAGGTCAGCTGGATAGGAAGAAGGGAGATGGGAAGGACTTGACTTCCTTACTGCAGTTGGGGAGGAGTCAGAGGATTACAGACTGGAACACATTTTGATCTCACTGTACTGTACATTTAGTGCTTCTAGCTGATCCTGTAAACCAGGGTTTTTGTTTTTTTTACTGAAATTGACCAGCTTATGTGTCACATGCACATTACTCAGCAGTAGCGAGGGCACTTATCCTTAGTTTCAAGTTTAGATACTGAAAAGAAAAAAAGAAAGATCAGCAAAAAAAATCAGAATATGGCATAGAAATGTCCCATACTTGGCCAGTGGAATCAATTCCAGGTATGATCTTTATAAAAATCAAAAGCATCTGTATGTGGTTTTATTATTTAGTTCATTTTATTATACTATAATTCATTCTGATTTCTGAATGAATCATCTGGGAATTAGGAGAAATTTCATGCTCCATTCATACAACCCACTGCCATCGCCAGACTTTATACTATTTCAAGAAAGTAGCCAAATGTTCATCAGTATATAACTTATACTGATCAAATAATAAACATGCAATCTAATGCAACATTCATTCATTTTCTGAACCACTTAATCCTAACTCGCAGATCTCAGGAAGACTCATGCTCATCTCAGCCGACTCTGGGTAAGGTCAGAGTACATCCTGGCAGCTCGCCAAGCCATTACTGGGCAATTGCGGCCTACTCTTGATGAAAGTCAGTAATGTTTTTTTTTTACATGCCTCTCACCAGAGACACTGAGAGACATGGCCAGCCTTTGATAACCCAGTTAGCTGCACTGGGGGGACAGTGATAACCTTGTGGGGAGTGGGACTCGAACCCCCAACCTTAGGATCAGCAACCCGGTGACCGTGGGGCTTGTACCCCAACCTTGGGATCGGTAATCGAGCACCTTACCACTGAGCCACCACTTCCCCCTAAATGCAACTTGTTTATTTAATTTAGTTCAGTCTATCTCCAGAATCTCTCTGAGACACCTACAGACCAATAAGTCTGGTGTATTATTTCAAGCCCGCTTGACCTTTTTGAAGCTGTCTGCCATTGGTTTGTTACCTCATTCTCTCTCCCATGGCTGACAAATATAGACTCTACAGACAGACTGATTTAAACCATGTGTTCCATCTATGGTGCTGTTAAAGCGTCCTGTCATTAGACAGATGCTTCAGTTGATATCAGTTTATGTTTGGACTGTGAGCGCCATCTATCTGCAACCAGCGAGATTGAAACTCTGCTCATGTCACTCAACTCAGGCTCCAAGGAGGAATTACAGTATAATTATGTTTGTAGGTCTATAAACTGTCGCTCCTATCACTATAGATCCATTTAATGATTCCGATTTTTAATGGAATTGTTATGTCAGGTCAGCTTTTGGCCCACTACTGGTAACATGTAAGCCTATATAACTTGTTGCATGGTCGAGTGGTCGGCGAATAAACCGGCGACCCCACCAGGTCCCAAATTTGGTGAGGAGGATAGCTAGCAATGCCAAATTCTGGCACGGCACCCAGATTGATTGAATGTAATTGTTACTTGTCTTACTGTACTTAGGTCCCGGTGAATAAGGCTCTCTATATCACTCCCACTGAAGGAGATATGATCTCTGTCAATCAATCCTAATATAAGGTGTGGTCTTCTTGTCTGGCAATTTCAGTGAATCAGGCATAGTGTGTTCTTTCTGTCTACCAAGCCAAGCAAAGAGAAGAGGCTTACAGGAGACCTCTTTGTGAGAAAAAGGCATGAACACTGTGCCGGTCAATCTGATTGAAATAGGATCACTGTGTCTGTTATTCTCAGTCAAAGAGGTGTGGTTTCTGTTTTTCATTCTCAGTGAAGAACGCTTGAAGAACACTTCTAAGTCTGTCAGTCTCAGTGAAGAAGACATAGGCTGTAAGTTTTTCCGTTCCATTGAAGGAGATGTGATCTCTTTCTGTCAGTCATAGTGAAGGAGGAGTAGTTTTGTGTCTATCCCAGCCGACTCCTGGCGAGGGCAGAGTACAGGCTATCGCAGGGCGGAAATACGCTGACGGCTTTGCGGCTACTCTTGTTGAAAGTCAGCAATGGTTCTTTTACATGAACCTCACACCATAGACGGTGAGAGACATGGCCGGCCTTTGATAACCCAGTAAGGTGAACTGGTGGGGGGAGGAACAGTGACAACCTGTGGTGAGAGGGGCTTGAACCCCCAACTTTTAGATCAGTGATCTAGCACCCTATAGCACGCGGCCAAAAGAACCATTGCTGACTTTCGTACAGAGTAGGCTGCATTGCTGTCAGTGTGTTTCTGCCCCTTGCTAAACGGTTGTGTCAGGAACGCCATCCGA
This sequence comes from Plotosus lineatus, assembly GCA_024760905.1. Classification (NCBI taxonomy): domain Eukaryota; kingdom Metazoa; phylum Chordata; class Actinopteri; order Siluriformes; family Plotosidae; genus Plotosus; species Plotosus lineatus. Next base: position 12,713,163 of record CM045747.1, on the reverse strand, counting down.
TGTGAAAACCTATGCCAAATCAAACATGCAAATCAGATGATTCGCTGTGGCGACCCCTGAAAAAGGGAAAAAGCCGAAAGGAGAAGAAGTTTAATTGATTATTATCCTGTGTTTTCATGGCAGATAATGCCGATTATTACATACTGCACAGGGCTGGTGTGATCTGCATGGTCTACTATACTAATATCTGAACTCATTATTTCGAGTGGCTGATGCTTGAAAGGAAATTACAGACCCTCTGCTTTAAAATGGAAAAACAAACCCTTATAATCCTGTGTTTGTTGCCTTTTCTTGCATTTCCCTGTAGTCTATACACAATATTTTTGAACTGTAGTTTGTTTTTCATATGTTTCTACTTAAAGCGTTTAAAGAGACACCTTTACATAGTTTTACACTCTCGACCAGTTTGGGGTGGAAGCTTGTCTGAGTTCAACCGCATAATTTTATTACACAAACCTTAAAAATTAGGGGGCTTGTATATACCACATGGCAACCTGAATATACAAAAACAATTATACCCCTCAAGCTCGGTGGATATCGCAAAAATTAATAGTCCCCTCAATGTTCCTGCTCATTTCTTCAGTGCATAATTGTTAATTAGTGTATACTACATGGGAACAGTGCAATTTGATTGGTCTGCTATTTAAGGATTAATGGACATTATCCTGAGTGGACAACGTGTGATTTATAATGAGAGATATTCATAGTTTGTCATGGGGCAGTGGTGGTCTAGTGGATAGGGTGCAGGATCGCTGATTCTAAGGTTGGGGGTTCAAGTTCCCACAAGGTTGTCACTGTCCCCCCCAGTGCGGCTAACTGGGTTATCAAAGGCGGGCCATGTCTCTCACTGTCTATGGTGAAAGGCATGTAAAAGAACCATTGCTGACTTTCGTAAAGAGTAGGCTGCAAAGCAGTCAGCGTGTTTCTGTCCCTTGCTAAAGGGTTGTGACAGGAGGGGCATCCGACGTAAAAAAAAAAAAAAAAACCTATGCCAAATCAAATGTGCGAATCAGATGAAAAGGGAAAAAGCCGAAAGAAAGAAAGAAATTCATAGTTTGTCATGGTCACTGGGAGCAGGTGACATCATCATTGTCACACTTTGAAAATAGGAAAATGAACAATAAAGGTGTTGTTTAGTTTGCTTTTATTGTGTTTGATGTAGTACTGTATATACTAAAAAGGAATTAGTTTAAAAGCACGCAGTTATGGCGAGTGAGTTTCTCACTTACCTGTGTTGTACTAGCCATGCATGTGTAGTAACACAGGTATATGTTGGTTCCAAGCCTGAAGCGTTGTGTAGTGAGGATTTAGGAAAGGTCTGGTGACGTAAACAGTGAAAAACATATGACTAACGTTAAATGAGCTTGAATGAGTTTAAAACATGTCATAACCTAAAGTGCACTGTTCACGGAGCTTACCTGCCTCTGTCATACTTAAAATAATCTACATAAAAATAAACTATAAACATATTTTTTGTTCTTGTACATGTATAGTAAAATCTCATCAATTCATTTTCTGTAACCGCTTAATCCTAATTAGGGTCACGGGGAGGCTGGCGACAATCCCAGCTGACTCCGGGTGAGGACAGAGTACACCCCGGACAGCTCACCAGGCCATCGCAGGGCGGAAACATGCTGATGGCTTTGCAGCTACTCTTCTAGAAAGTCATAAATGGTTCTTTTACATGAACCTCACACCATAGACAGTGAGAGACATGGCTGGCCTTTTATAACCCAGTTAGCTGCACTGGGGGATAGTAAAATCTAAAATAATTATTCACCTTAGGATTAGTGGATGTCATTATCCACCTTGCCTTCGGCACATAATTCTCAGATCATGTCATTCCCTAGCAGTATACACTAACGTGGGATATTTTTCTGTTCATAAGAGTTTTCACACTTTTGCTTAAAAGGTCAATAAGCGCTACGTGTGAGAGCAAGATTTATTTCTATGTATGTGAAGTAATAATAATAATAATAATAATAATAATAAAAATAATAATAAAAGTAATAATAGCCCTGCAGTGACCTGGCGGGCTGTCCAGGGTGTTCCCTGCCCTTGCCTGGAGTCGACTGAGGTAAGTGCCAGCCACCCCTACAACCCTAATTAGGATTAAACAGCTTAGAAAATGAATGAGTGAATAATAATAATAATCATAATCCATTCATTCATTTTCTGAACCACGTAATCCTAATTAGATTTGTGGGGAGGTTGGTGCCCATCTCAGCTGACTCTGTGTGTGTGCAGGGTACACTCTGGACAGCTCACCAGGCATCACAGGGCCAACCCAAAATAATAATAAAAGATAAAAAAAAATAAAAGAAAATAAAAGAATAAAAGAATAATAATAATAATAGCCCTGTGATGGCCTGGCGAGCTGTCCAGGGCGTACTCTGCCTCCATCCAGAGTCAGCTGGGATGGGTGCCAGCCTCCCTGCAACCCAAATTATGATTAATCGATTGAGAACATGAATGAATGAATGAATAATAACAATAATGATGATGATAAAGGTGGTGTGTGTGTGTGTGTGTGTGTGTGTGTGTGTGTGTGTATGTTTGTGTGTGTGTGTGTGTGTGTGTGTGTGTGTGTGTGTGTGTGTGTGTGTGTGTGTGTGTGTGTGTGTGTGTGTGTGTGTGTATGTTTGTGTGTGTGTGTGTGTGTGTGTGTGTGTGTGTGTGTGTGTGTGTGTGTGTGTGTGTTTGTGTGTGTTGGCCCAGTGACAGCTTAATGAGTTGTATCCTGCCTTCACCTGCTGCTGGCTGAGATGTGCACAAGCCTTCCTGCGACCCGAAATAGGATTGAGTAGCTTTGAAAATTAATGAATACTGTAAATTAATAATAATAATAATAATAATAATAATAATAATAATAATAATCATCATCATCATCGTCATCGTCATCGTCATCATCATCATCATCATATAAGAATCTTTTTGGACACTTAAAGACACTGACTATTACAAACAATTGATAAAAAAAAAACAATACATAAAATCAACATACAATAAAAGGCATGCAGAACTGTGTTGCTGCTCTTCTTCTTCTTTTCCTCTCGGCTGTTCCCTTCAGGGGCCGCCATAGCAAACCATCCGCCTCCATCTCACCCTATCCTCTGCATCTTCTTCTCTTACTCCAATGACCCTCATGTCCTCCTTCACCACATCCATAAATCTCTTCTTTGGTCTTCCTCTCGGCCTTCTGCCTGGTCGTTCCAACCTCAGCATCCTACTGCCAATATATTCACTATCCCTCCTCTGTACATGTCCAAACCATCTCAATCTAGCCTCTCTGACTTTGTATCCAAAACATCTTACATGGGATGTCCCTCTGATGTGCTCATTTCTAATCCTATCCATCCTCATTACTCCCAGAGAGAACCTCAACATTTTCATCTCCACTACCTCCAGCTCTGCCTCCTGCCTTTTCCTCAGCGCCACTTTTTCTAAGCTATACAGCATCGCTAGCCTCACCACCGTCTTGTACACTTTTCCTTTCATTCTTGCTGACACTCTCTTATCGCACATCACACCAGACACTTTTCTCCAACCATTCCAGCCTGCCTGCACACGGTTCTTCACCTCTTTTCCACACTCTCCATTGCTCTGGACTGTTGAGCCTAAGTACTTAAAATCCTCCACCTTTGTTATCTCTGCTTCCTGTAACATCACCGTTCCTCCTGGATCTTTCTCATTCACACACATGTATTCTGATTTTCTGAGGCTAACCTTCATTCCTCTCCTTTCCAGGGCTTACCTCCACCTCTCTAGATTTTCCTCCACTTGTTCTCTGCTCTCACTACAGATCACAATGTCATCTGCAAACATCATAGTCCATGGAGATTCTTGCCTAACCTCGTCTGTCAGCCTGTCGATCACCATCGCAAACAAGAAGGGGCTCAGAGCTGATCCTTGATGCAGTCCCACCTCCACCTCGAATTCGTCGGTCACGCCGATAGCACACCTCACCACTGTCTTACATCTCTCATACATGTCCTGCACCACTCTAACATACTTCTCTGCCACTCCAGACTTCCTCTTGCAATACCACAGTTCTTCTCTTGGCACCCTGTCATATGCTTTATCCAGATCCACAAAGGCACAATGCAGTTCCCTCTGACCTTCTCTGTACTTCTCTATTAACATCCTCAACGCAAACATTGCATCTGTGGTGCTCTTTCTTGGCATGAAACCAAACTGTTGCTCACAAATGCTGACCTCTGCCCTTAGTCTAGCTTCCATTATTCTTTCCCATAACTTCATCGTATGGCTCATCAACTTTATCCCTCTGTAGTTGCCGCAACTCTGCACGTCTCCCTTGTTCTTAAAAATGGGCACCAGCACACTTCTCCTCCATTCCTCCAGCATCTGCTCACTCTCTAAGACCTTGTTGAATGTTCTTGTCAGAAAATCTACTGCTACCTCTCCTAGACACTTCCATACCTCCACAGGTATATCATCAGGACCAACTGCCTTTCCATTCTTCATCCTCTTCAGTGCCCTCCTCACCTCACCCTTACTAATCTTTGCTACTTCTTGCTCCTCAATGGTCACCTCTTCTACTCTTTTTTTCTCTCTCATTTTCCTCATTCATCAGTTCTTCAAAGTACTCTTTCCATCTTCCCAGCACACTTCTGTCATCAGTCAATACATTTCCTGCTCTGTCTTTTATCAATCTAACTTGCTGCACGTCCTTCCCATCTCTATTTCTATGCTTTGCCAACCTGTATAGATCATTTTTTCCCCTCTTTCCTGTCCAACCTGTCATACAAGTCATCATACACCCTCTGTTTGGCCTTAGCCACTGCTACTTTCGCCTTACGCTGTGTCTCCCTGTACTCCTGTTTACTCTCTTCGGTCCTCTCAATATCACACTTCTTCTTAGCTAACCTCTTCCTTTGTACACACTCCTGCACTTCCTCATTCCACCACTAAGTCTCCTTATCTACTTTCCTTCCAGAGGACACACCAAGTACTCTCCTACCTGTGTCCCTGATCACATTTGCTGTGGTTGTCCAGTTATATCTGGAAGCACTTCCTGACCACCCAAAGCCTGTTTCAACTTCTCCTTGAAGACAACACGACCCTCTTCCTTTTTCAACTTCCACCACTTTGTTTTCTGCTCTGCCTTTGCCTTCTTCACCTTCCACACCATCAGCGTCATCCTGCATACCACCATCCTATGCTGTTTGGCAACACTCTCACGCACTACTACTTTGCAGTCACTGACTTCCTTCAAATTACATCGCCTACACAAGATGTAGTCTACCTGTGTGCTCCTGCCTCCGCTTCTATAGATCACCCTATGGTCCTGTTTCTTCTTGAAGAAAGTATTTACCACAGCCATTTCCATCCTTTTTGCAAAATCGATCAACATCTGTCCTTCTGTGTTCCTGTCCTGGATACCAAACCTGCCCATCACTTCCTTGTCCCCTCTGTTGCCTGCACCAACATGTCCATTGAAGCCTGCACCAATGACCACTCTTTCACCTCTGGGGGTATTCTGCATCACTTCATCTAACTCACTCCAGAATCTCTCCTTCTCTTCTGGCTCACATCCTGTCTGTGGGGCATAAGCACTAACAACATTGACCATCACACCTTCAATTTCTAACTTGAGACTCATCACTCTGTCCTACACTCTTTTCACTTCTAGAACATTCCTGACCAACTCCTCCTTCAAGATGACTCCTACTCCATTTCTCTTCCCATCCACACCATGATAAAACAGCTTAAACCCTGCTCCTAAGCTTTTAGCTTTGCTACCTTTTCACCTGGTCTCCTGAACACACAGTATGTCCACCTTCCTCCTCTGCATCATGTCAGCCAGCTCTCTATCTTTTCCTTGCATAGTTCCAACATTCAAAGTCCCTACTCTCAGTCCTAGACTCGTGCTTTTCCTCTTTTCTCTCCTCCGACAGACACGCCTCCCGCCTCTCCTTCTTCGACGTCTTCGACCAACAGTAGTCCAATTTCCACCAGCACCCTGTTGGCTAACAGCACTGATGGCAGTCGTTGTTAACCCGGGCCTCGACTGATCCGGGATGAGATTTGTGTTTATGGTTTGCATTTTGTAAATTGGCAAAAGTTTTACGCTGGATGCCCTTCCTGTCGCAACCCTCTGCATTTCTCCGGGCTTGGGACCGGCATAAGGGGGAGAGACACTGGTTAGTGCCGCCCCCCCCCCCCCCGCGCCTCATGGCTGCATTAACTGTGTTGCTGTTAACTGTTTTAATTATTTAAAATGATTATTTACTTATTCCCCAGTGCAGCTATCTGGGTTATTAAAGGCCAGCCATGTCTCTCACTGTCTATGGTGAGAGCTGTAAAAGAACCATTGCTGACTTTTGACAAGAGTAGCTGCATAGCCTTTTGCGTGTATCCGCCCTGCGGTGGCCTGGCTGTCCATGGTGTACTCTGCCCTCGCCCGGAGTCAGCTGAGATGGGTGCCAGCCTCCCCGCAACCCTAATTAGGATTAAGCAGTTACAGGAAATGAACTGAACGGTTCAGAAAATGAATGAATGAATGAATTTACTTATTATAGTATTTAAAAAATAAAAAATAGTAATTTCTACAAAATAAAAATGCCTTCCACTCATGATTTAGAAAGTTAAATTACAGTATAAAGCATTTTCCTTCCTTTAGTGTTGCTGTTGACGGACACATTTCAGATTAATTTCGATTTCGATCTCATTTAATTCAGAGATATATCATCCATCAATATTTATAGTAGTTATTGCTGCAAAGAGAATTCAGCAAATATTATTTGGGTGAAAAAACTGACCAAAATTGTATTTAAAAAAATGTAGAATTCAGTTCTTATACACAAGCAAAAAACAACTGTGAGTATGAATTCCAGTTATTTTAAAATCAATAAATTAAAAAAAAAATGTTTACAACTCAGCAAAGCTTGTTTTTTGTTGTTGTTGATTTTAAGTACTTAGGCTCAACAATCCTGAGCAGTGGAGAGTGTGGACAAGAGGTGAAGAAGCGTGTGCAGGCAGGTTGGAATGGTTGAAGAAAAGTGTCCGGTGTGATGTGTTACAGGAGAATATCAGCAAAAATGAAAGGAAACGTGTACAAAACGGTGATGAGGTCAGCGATGTTGTATGGTTTAGAAACAGTGGCGCCGAGGAAAAGACAGGAGGCAGAAATGTTGAGGTTCTCTCTGGGAGTAACGAGGATGGATAGGATCAGGAATGAGTTCATCAGAGGGACAGCCCATGTGAGATGTTTTGGAGACAAAGTCAAAGAGGCTCGATTGAGATGGTTTGGACATGTACAGAGGAGGGATAGTGAGTGTATTGGTAGTAGGATGCCGAGGTTGGAACTACCAGGCCGAAGGCCTAGAGGAAGACCAAAGAGGAAATTTATGGATGTGGTGAAGGAGGACATGAAGGTAGTTAGTGTAAGAGAAGAAGATGCAGAGGATCGGGTGAAATGGAGGCAGATGATTGGCTGTGGCGACCCCTGAAGGGAACAGCAGAAAGGAAAAGTTTGTTTTTTTAACAGCCATGTGTACAAGAAGGCTGGGGGGTTTGACTTTTCAAGGTCATTCAAGGGTCAAAGCTTACTAATTACAGTTCCATAGTAACTGCATGCCTGTGGGCATTATGTTGAAGTTCTTAGTGCGGTACCTCCAAAATTTTGTGACCTTGCTCTGGCATACATCTTTACATTTGATATTCAATAATCCAGTCATCTCTGGTAATGAATAGGTACCCCACAAAGTTTAATGAAAATGCGAAATGTTACAATACCACTGGAAAAATTATTATTATTATTATTATTATTATTATTATTATTATTATTAATATTAATATTATTATTATTGTTGTTGTTGTTGTTAATCATAATAATAATAATAACAATAATAATAATAATAATAATAATAATAATAATCGTCATCATCATCATCATCATCATAATCAATATGATTATTATTATTATTGTTGTTGTTGTTGTTGTTGTTAATAATAACAATAATAATAATCATCATCATAATCAATATTATTATTATTATTATTATTGTTGTTGTTGTTGTTAATAATAATAGCAATAATAATAATAATAATCATCTTCATCATCATCATAATCAATATTATTATTATTATTATTGTTGTTGTTATTGTTGTTGTTGTTAATAATAACAATAATAATAATCATCATCATCATAATCAATATTATTATTATTATTATTATTGTTGTTGTTGTTAATAGCGATAATAATAATAATCATCATCATAATCAATATTATTATTATCATTATTATTATTGTTGTTGTTGTTGTTGTTGTTGTTTATCATCACAATAATAATGATCATCATCATCATCATCATAATCAATATGATTATTATTATTATTGTTGTTGTTGTTGTTGTTGTTAATAATAACAATAATAATAATCATCATCATAATCAATATTATTATTATTATTATTATTGTTGTTGTTGTTGTTAATAATAATAGCAATAATAATAATAATAATCATCTTCATCATCATCATAATCAATATTATTATTATTATTATTATTGTTGTTGTTCTTGTTAATAATAATAACAACAATAATAATCGTCATCATCATCATAATCAATATTATGATGATGATGATGATGATGATGATGATGAACATGAGCCTACAAGTAAATATTTGCTATACTGTATTTTCGTTGTTCTGTGGTTGGTAAAACAAAACGAATCACTACAACGTGATTCGATTCACACACACTGGTGCGGTTTAAAGAATCGACTCCGTAAAGTGAATCGCGATGTCCATCATTGGTTCTGCCCCTGTTTCTGGCGGTGTTTTCAGATCAGGGGTCGAGGACTCCCCTCTTTCGCATGAACGATGCACAGCCTCTGGACCATAGCATTTCTAAAAACGCTCATTCACTGTCTTTTCTTCAGTACACGGACATTTGATAAAGCCGCAACCGTCAGCATTAAGGTAAGTTAAGGACCGCCAGCTTTCCATGAATTCTGGTCGGCTGCAGATGCGCGCAAAAAGCCGGTGAGTTTACAGGAAACGCGGAGAGAAGCAGCTCAGTGCCGGTCGCACAGAAACAACCCGGAAAACCGATGAATAATGAAACACAAGTTTGACCAAACTGTTGTATTCTCTCTTGGTTTTGTGCGACTGTGTGTCTGGAGATCAAAGCCCAGCTGGAGGCTTCAGCTCTCTGTGGAATTTCTGACGCTGTTCAGGATGAATGCTGGTCGAGACTCCCTTCTGGTGCACTGAGATTTCAAACTAATCAGGCTGGCAGGAGGAAACTTTAAACACTTTACTTAAGATTGTTTGTTTGTTTTTTTGTGGTTTGGATTTCAATATCTAATGGATAAAGTATTTGTCATAAAAGTGCAAATAATAGCACTGGTAATAATAGTCCTGTTATTCTAATGCAGTCATCCAAGTCATTCAAATATCCTGCAAGAATAAATTAATATGATGTTAATAAAGTGATAATATCTGACAGCTATTCTCATTACCTTCAAAGTACAAGTCTATAAGCCTTGACAAAGATACAGTAGTAAATAAATACAGCATAAAAATAAGTAATAATTTATTATACTATGTTACAGGTGGCACAGTGGTGCAGTGAGTAGCACATCTGGCTCCTAGAAAGAAATGCCTCAACCCAGAGTCCTAGGCTCAGAGAAGGCATTCCTTACATGAGTTTTCCGTACTCTTCCTGTGCTTACATGGGTTTCCTCCAGGTATTCTGGTTTCCTCCCATAATCCAAATTCATGAACATGAGGCGAAACAACTCTTCTAAATTGTGTGTGTCTCATAATCATGTGCGTTTCCACACAGTGAAACTTTCGAAAAATTTTGAGCAGTGGTGGCCTGGTGGCAAAACATGCTGGATCGCTGATCCTAAGGTTGGGGGTTTGAGTCCCACTCTCCACAGGGTTGTCACTGTCCCCCCCAGTGCAGCTAACTGGGTTATCAAAGGCTGGCCATGTCTCTCACTGTCTATGGTGAGAGGCATGTAAAAAAAAAACATTGCTGACTTTTGTAAAGAGTAGCTGCACAGCCATCAGCATGTTTCTGCCCCTAGCTAACGGTTGTCAGAAAGGGCATCCGATGTAAAAACCTATGCCAAATCAAACATGCGAATCAGATGATTTGCTGTGGTGACCCTAGAAAAAGGGAAAAGCGAAAAGAAGAAGAAACCCTGACAATTTTAATGTACACAAAGCTAAGTCATGAAATTTGTGTATCGTTTTGTGGGATGGTTTTGACTATCTAATGGCATGATTACATCTTATTTTATTTAACTTGAAAATTTAGACTAGATGTTCCAATTTGTGGTTCCATTAGCAAAGTCATATACACAACAGTAAAAGATTATCATGATTATGATGCCAAATAAGATAATCAAGAGGAAACATGAAAAATGGACACGGAACCAAGCCTTGAGGGATACCCTGAGTAACAGAAGCAGTAAAGGATTTCTAATAAATTATCACTGCTCTATGAGTTAATTCGAATAGCTGACAGGTGTACGAGAAGTGTTCTGTGTGACATTGTTGTTAATGTGAAGTAGCAGGTACTCCATATTTTTTTCAGTAGTCTTTGTAGCTTTTTTTTTTTTTTTTTAATTTAGCAATATGCAAATTATAAAAAGGTTGGGCGGCACAGTGATTAGCAAATACACCTCACAGTAAGAAGGTCCAGGGTTCAAGCACTATCTCTGATGAGAGGATATGTGTGGAGTTTGTATATTGTCTCCTTGTGGGGGTTTACTCCAGGTCCTCCAGTATCCTCCCACATTCCAAAGACATGCATATTAGGCTAACTGGTGGTTCCAAATTATCCTTATGTCTGAATGTGATTTGTAGTGTGTCTGCGTTGGCCCTGCAACGGTCTGGCGAGCTTTTCAGGTTGCGCCCTTCTTTCTCCCAGAGTCGGCTTGGATAGTCTCCAGTATCCTCGTAAAGGATAAATGGTTCAGAAAATGAGAAGGTTCAGGAAATGTTATAGTAAGCCACAACTATGAAAAAGTACAATCATTACAGTATTGATTTTAAATATACAACAAAATATACAAACCGTGACGCACAAATTTGGTATTGGCCCATTCCATCCTACCAGAAAACTATACCTTCGACTTTGAGTCCAGAGGGTGAACAGGGATTAACTGCTTTGAAGAAAGCACTGTCTACTCTTTTGTACATACATGAGTGCACAAATTCCTACATCTGGGTGGTGTGACTGTGATCGACAAGGCATTTGGCAAAGAGAGAGAGAGAGAGAGAGAGAGAGAGCAAGAAAGTATAAACCCCCCCCCCCCCCCCACACACACACACACACACACTCTCACACACTGAGAGCGCAGTCCTCTTGGACTCCCTCCACGACCATGGCATCACTGGGAATAAACCTCCGAAATCTCCAGACCATAAGATGTATGTTACACTTAAAGGGGCAGTGTCATGCTGGTTGGGAGAAAATGAATGTTGTTTGAAGCATTAATATTATTAATGGTATAATCCATATAGGTGGATATATGGTTTCTAAATGATACAATACATGCTTTGTCTCCGACATCAAGTTAGTTAGGGGTTTGCAACACGAACTCAATCTTTGAAAGCTGTTCAGCCCAACAAGATTTCAAAAAGGCTGTGTTGAAATTTATTGCCATCAAGTCTATATTGAGCGGAGAAACTCTTGACTCCTTTTGATGTGCAAGCTGAAGGGCCATCTGATAAATACAGATAACGAGTCGGCCATTCACGCCATAATTTTGGAGACTAAATTTGGGTAAACATTATGACATAATCCGCTAATATACATTCCTTTCATTCTTTCTTTTAAAAAAAAAAAACAAAAACATTTAAATATTATATGTATGCTGTTTTAGAATTCAGGTGCAATTAAAAAAAACAACATTTTCCACCAGGTAAACTGATTCATAGCTGTAGCAGTAGGGCTGCCTTTATGATGGGTTACAAAATGTAGTACTTTTTAAAAGATTTTAAAACAAGTCTTGCTTTACCGTTTCGGGGAGCCCCTACTTTAAAAGTCTGTTACACCTCCTCCCCATCCCCCATGCAAACATATCTGCAGAGAAGACCTTTCTAAAGTCTTTCTGCCTATTTAGGTTATAAACATTCAAAGGCTATTGAGACACAAAACATATGGGCATGCAAATTCTTGTTTGGACATGCATTAAGGTCCTGAGGCCGAGGGGTGGGGGAAGGGGGGGGCATTGCAGGGGGGGGGGGGTTGATGCGGGGGAGACTTTGTGAGTCTATAAGGGGTGTCTTTTTTGTGCTATGTGTGATTTATGGACTGGAATAGATGTGTCCTTGTACTTAGTAACACATTACATGTGAGTTGGGTGGCATTATCTTGTAAATTAAATATTTGAGAAATAGACCCTGAGAAACAGTAGGGAGGCAGACAGACACAAAGAGAAAGATAGACACAGAGTAATAGAAAATGTGTCAAAGAAGGGAGAGAAATAAATGCATTCAATAAGGTTTTAAATGCCTTGCTCATGGGCCAAGCCCAACAGCTTCCTTCTAGGCACTTTTTCCCTAACATAGCGCTGATTGTGAAGCTAAAGTCGTTGGCTAATCCTCAGCCTAATCCTTCTGACTTTATTGAATGTGCATTTTTTTTACTTGAACAGTCAGTGAGCACTGTTATTCATTATACGCTTTTGACATAAGCACTAACATCTTTCAGGGTGGCGTAGTGGTTAGCACGTTTGCCTTACAGCAAGAAGGTCATTGATTTGAGACTCAGACTCGGTGAAGGCCTTGCTTTGTGGAATTTGCATGTTCTCCCATGATCCCTAGGTGTGGGTATGGATGAGAATGGCTGTGTGTGCTTGCCATACGATGGACTGTCAACCTGCTCAAGGTGTACCCTGCCTTCACCAAGAGTCGGTTGAGGGGATCTCTAGCCTTCCCGCAGCTGTAGTAGGATTAAACGGTGAATGAATAAATGATAATGAAATACTAATCACTGCCATTTATTTTTTATTAATTGTGAATGACACATTTTTTCCGGGGGCAGTGGTGGTCTAGTGGTATAGGGCGCCAGATCGCTGATCCAAAGGTTGGGGGTTCGAGTCCCACTATCCACAAGGTTGTCACTGTCGTCCCCCCCAGTGCAGTTAACTGGGTTATTAAATGCCGGCCATGTGTCTCACTGTCTATGGTGAGAGGCATGTAAAAGAACCATTGCTGACTTTCGTAAAAAGAGTAGGCTGCAAAGCCGTCGGCGTGTTTCCGCCCTGCGATGGCCTGGCGAGCTGTCCAGGGTGTACTCTGCCCTCGCCCGAAGTTGGCTGGGATGGGCACCAGCCTCCCCACGAAACAAATTAGGATTAAGCGGTTACAGAAAATGAGCTGAACATTTTTTCCGATTTCTTAATGAAAACAATAATATAATAGCTTATTTATCATAAGGATGTTTTTTTTTGCTTCACCTTTAAAGGAAGATGTCTGTTTTTTTATTCATTCCACATTTTTATGATGAATAAAATAATGTAAATCGGATTGGATTATTGACTGAAATCGCTATAAAAGGAAGCTGCAAAATGGTTGTACACTGTAAATCATGAGTGGCAAACACTCACACGTTTACTGAACATCCTAATCCTACTATTAGTGTCACACAGAAACTGGAACCTACTTCACCTGACACTGAGAAAGGCAGGGTGTAGCCCTGAACCGCTTGTCATACCATCACAGGGCAACACACACAGAACCATTCAAAATCATGTGCACATTTCGATGTAATTTGGAACAGCTGATTCACCCAATATGCATGTCTTTGAACTGTGAGAGGAAACCGGACTACCCATAGAAGAACACATAAACAACACAGAAATGCCCGAGTTCAGGACTTGAACCCAGGATCATCTTGCTGTGTGGCAGTTGTGCTGACCGATTCCCATAGTTTTCGCCCAGGTGTTTTTCGCCTAGATGATTTTTGCCCAGGTGGTTGTTATCCAAATTGTGAGGATATGTTTTTCACCCAACTTAAATTTTTTTAAAACATTTTTATTGAATTCACTTGTTATTAGTTATTTACAGATTTGTGACACTTCCCTTAATGAGAGGTGATACTTACAACTAGAATCCTGAGATAAGCTTAGCAGGGTAATACCCTCATTTCACTGGAGCACGGCATGCAACGATCGTAGCGGAAAGGCGCAGAAAGGCACGAAATGCAGTCTATGGAAGAGCTCTGGCATTTTTACATGGAAAATGGGTGAAAGCCCTACGGAAAAGTGTAAATCCTTCTGATCGAGTCTGTGCTGGTTGAAAGCATGCACTTGAGCCCCTGTTTAAGATGCACTGATCTCTGAACCCCGCTTTGTATTTGCTTGATCATTTATTATAAGGCGATTTTAACATGGCTGTGCGTGCGGCGCGCTCTCTATTCCGTCCGTACGCACGTGATCATCGGCATGAGGAGGATGATCATGCAGACCCGATCGAAGTCTCAAGCAAACCACAATCAGCAGTGGATCAGTGAATCAGAAGAAGGTGAAATACTCACGGTGCGCCATCGAACGGTCTAAAGGGGCCATGTCTTAAAGTGAGAGGGGCAAAGCGCCCGGCAAGCGCTCAGTAGGATGGTGCTGATGGTGTGTGGTGTGTAGAGTACGGAACACTCATGGAATTTTTTTCCGTGAACTTGCTTTTGAACATGTTCAAAACCACGTTCACGGAATATTTTGGCCTGCCGGAAGCATACAGAAGTGGAGGATGACTTAAGGAATAAATACGGAATGACACGGAATGACACGGAAGATGAGGGAATAATTGCAGAACGTTTGCGGATGACATTTTTGCTTCCATAAGTCTGCCGTGCTCCAGTGAAATGGGGATATAAGTGTGAGTCATATGTGTTACTAACCCTAAAAAATTATATATATAAAAAAAAAAGTTGGGCAAAAAAACATGTCCCTACAATTTGTGCGAAAACCAGCAGCAAAGTGCTGACCATTGCACCACTGTACTGCCAACAGGGTAAATAACAACAACATGAAAATAAACTGCTTGTTTTCAACACTAACAGACTCAAAATATAATTATAAATGACTAGAAAAATTTAAAGAATCCTGATAGAGATACACTTGTCTCTGTGTACCCCCAAAACTCTTCTTCTTTTCCTTTTGGCTGTTCCCTTCAGGGGTCGCCACAGCCAATCATCTGCCTCCATCTCACCCTGTCATCTGCATCTTCTTCTCTTACACCAATTACCTTCATGTCCTCCTTCACCAGATCCATAAATCTCCTCTTTGGTCTTCCTCTAGGCCTTCTGCCTGGTAGTTCCAACCTCAGCATCCTACTACCAATATGCTCACTATCCCTCCTCTGTACATGTCCAAACCATCTCAATCTAGCCTCTCTGACTGTGTCTCCAAAACATCTCACATGTGCTGTCCCTCTGATGAACTCATTCCTGATCCAACCCATCCCCATTACTCCCAAAGAGAACCTCAACATTTTCATCTCTGCTACCTCCAACTCTGCCTCCTGCCTTTTCCTCAGCGCCACTGTTTAGAAATGTAGTCTGCTGTTTTTGGTTTACTTTTCTCTCTTCTGATCTCCTATGCAGCGTCCCATTCAGTGCCTGTTCTCAGAATTCTTAACTCAGGATTCTTGGAGAAGTCTGGACATTTAGTGTGAATGCTTGAAGTTTTCTTTTCATCTTTCCATGTACACGACAGGAGTTACATTTGGTCAGTCATGTACAGAAATACACAATACTCGTACACTTTACTTTCAGAGTTGTTGTGAGAAAACTACAAAGTCTGCCAAATGCTGTAAATGTAAATGTAAGCTGCTGTTCAATCAGCACTAAAACAGACCTTTCTCATCATGCAATAGAGATTTTCCCGGTGTTGGGCCTGAGTGTCACTAATGTGCAGGTTCGCGAATTAGGAAGAATGATTATCTCTCCGTCTAGACGACAGACAAGGGTCTCTATAATTTGCTGCAGCCATTGGTCCTTTCATGTCTCTGGGTCACTCAGGGCCTCCGAAAAGAGATGGAGTGAGCACTTCTGTTGCCTTTTTTTTTCTCAGACTGTCCAGGTCATTATTAATCTACGTCACTCTTCTCTACTTGTCTGTCCTTTGTCAGTTCTCTTTTCAATTTGAGCTCAATGGTCCCAACTTCTCTCTCCAGCTATCTCACTTTCTCTTGTACTTTTTTTTATTCTGTCTCTTGTTCTGTGTAAAGAGGGGAAATACAATGCTTATGGGTTGTTGGGGATCCATTCAGTATAGAACATTTAACTTTATGTCCTCGGAAGCTAGGTAAGGTAAAGTCCGTTGGGGTTTTTACAGCCGAGCCATAGTAGCTCATTAGTCTGGTGCTTATCCCTGGTTTCCGTAGCGTGAAACGACCAGGAGTTCAACTCCCCCTGGATGGGACGCTAGTCCATCGCAGGTTATCTTCCCAGTATATTTTTACTGGTACCATTTATATATACTGCTGGGTGAACAGAGGCACACTTAATGGTTAAGACCTTGCCCAGGGGTCTTAGCACAGTGGGGGTCTAACTGGGATTTGAACACAAAACCGCTCCCGATCATGAGTGCAGCACCCTAACTACTACGCCACCGGCACTGACCTTGAAAGCTAGGAAGAGTTAAAATTCCAGTTTGTATGACGCCGCAATCAAAGGGAAAAGGACAGAGAAATCTGCAAAGATTCATTGCCAAAGCACATAATCCTACCAGAGTTATTAATTAGGAGGCTGGAGCCTATCTCACCCAGCTCTGGGCAAACTGGGAGTACTTTCTAAATCGCTCATCAGTCCATTGTAAACCCAACACACAGACAACCATTCATATTTACGTCCGGGACATGTGAGCTCACACATACTTGGAGCAGTGGGCTGCCACAGTGGGTGTTCGGAGATCAATTGGGGGTTAGGCGCCTTCCTGAAGGGGCAGTTCAGACATAAAGGTGGAGGAAGGGAAGGTGTGGCTCACTCTCATATTGCCACACATTATTCCTGTTGGTTCGAGATACAAAACCAGCGACATTTTGGTCCCAGACCCGAGTCTATAACCATCAGGTGATGGCTGCCCCTGTGGAAGAGCCTATTAGTCTAATGAGCCTAATCAGGAAACTGGAGTATCCAAAAGACTCAAACCCAGAACCTGTTTGCTCCGAGGCGGACATGCTAACCACTTCACCACTGTGCCACTGAGCCACTGATAGCAAACTAAACTGGCTTGTGATGATAAATTCTGAGTAACTGGGCTTTAATGGAAGAAAAGCCTGCAAGGTGCAGCATTGCAATGTTATTTTAAATTTGTATCTATAAAATGTGGGTTTTGGTTGTAAAATTTCCTCTTACCGATGTATACACACACATTAATTTTTATCTCGGTGACCTCGTCCTCACACTGTAGATTCTCATTTCTTATTGGTTGTGTTGCTCCAGACTAACTTCGAACTTATCTAAAGCCACTGAGCTCACCTGAGTCCACCTTTTCAAGCCCCATTTCCTAAAAGCCAGCTGGTAATTGTTGAGTTTTGCCCCCAGGGTGTTATAGGACAAGTGCAGGGGGAGGATGTTTGACTGTACATGGCTCTGGGGTTTGTCTTTCACAGCTTTACAGGGCTCAGAAAGAGAGGTGTTGTTTTGAAACCCTGTGATTGAGTTTACATTTCAACCAGTTTCCTCTAGTTGTGGTTTTGTGTGTGTGTGTGTGTGTGTGTGTGTGTGTGTGTGTGTGTGTGTGTGTGCTGTACTATAACCATGGTACAAATTTAATGTCACACTCATAGATATGCATTTTTTTTCTGTTAGGTTTCTTATAAATAGAGAACAACATCAAACATGACATTATATATTTATTTAGTCAGTAATCAATTTTAATTTAAATTTGTTATAAACCAACCCCATGAAATCCGGTTATTTTCTGGAGATTAACAGACATGATGCCATCATATTTACAAACACATAAGATTCCTTTGGGCAGTGAACCCCAACCTTTTTATCACCGCAGACCGGTCAACACTAGACAATTTTACCTTGGACTGGAAGGGGGTGGGGGTGGGGTCATAGCTTGCTTACATTGTAAATATAATTTAGTTATTTATATAATAATAATAATAATAATAATAGGGGGTGGGGTCATAGCTTGCTTACATTGTAAATATAATTTAGTTATTTATATAATAATAATAATAATAATAATAATAATAGGGGGTGGGGTCATAGCTTGCTTACATTGTAAATATAATTTAGTTATTTATATAATAATAATAATAATAATAATAATAGGGGGTGGGGTCATAGCTTGCTTACATTGTAAATATAATTTATTTATTTCTATAATAATAATAATAATAATAATAATAATAGGGGGTGGGGTCATAGCTTGCTTACATTGTAAATATAATTTATTTATTTATATAACAATAATAATAATAATAATAATAGGGGGTGGGGTCATAGCTTGCTTACATTGTAAATATAATTTATTTATTTCTATAATAATAATAATAATAATAATAATAATAAACACTCCATGAATGTTATCATTCAACAGCTGAAATGAACTTGGTTGGGAAGTAGAGCTTCAACTTTTCTTAAAAAAAACCAAAAAAAACAGGTGATCATGCACAAGCTGGTAGAATGCAGGCTCGGACTCATTCTCACCCAAAATCTCCGTTAATGTTTGAAACATGTTCAACACGCCTCTGTTCATACGCTGTCCCCTTGTGGGTCGCATTTTTGCACTGAAATGGCCAACATGTAACATGAATCCGATAATAAATAAATAAATATTCATCGAATTAAAAAATAAGGAAATTAAGGAACAATGGGGGAAAGTGAAGGGAAATGCCACAAAAACAAAGCCAATTATGCAAAAAAAAAAAAAAAAAAAAAACCCTAAACAAACACAAAACAAAAAACAGCCCAAAATCTCCCATCAAAACTACTTACATTGTTGCATCTGTGTGTGCACGCGCATCTGCGAGCATGCGCGTGCACGCGTATGTATGTGTGTCATCTTCTTTTCATGCAGTTACATCTGTATCTGAGTGTATTTATATTTTATTGACATCTTATGTTTTTTTTAAGGTTTAATTGTTATTATAAGCATTTATAGCATTGAATATGTATTTATTGATATTATATACACATATACATGTACGTATACGTCAGTCGGGGGGAGGGGGGGCTTGTGGGGTGATCCTACTTCGTGGATTTCGACGGTCTTGTGGGGATCTCGGTCCCAATTAACCGCGTAAAATGAGGGATCCCTGTATTGCATAATTACTGCATGACTGGTGTGCACAACATAGTAACCGTCTACTTTGAAAATATTTTGAATTAATCATAAAACAATGACAGAATTTGGTTTTCATATGATATAAAGAATTATTTGTTTGCGGAGGGTGTTGTCAGTTATATATACTTTCCTTCAGTAAGTGCTTATTTCCTATTTACAGTGGCTTCTTTCATGGGATGTATTGGGTAGCAAGTAAACAGTCAATAAATATGAGCCAGGAAAAATGGAGTGGCTCTGGCAAAGGTCAAATTACAGTGTCATGGCGAGACTGATGATGGGTCTGTACATCTCTAAAATCACATGTCTTCTTGGGTGATCCTGGCATGCAGTGGTTAGTAGCTACTAAAATGTCAGCCAGCTCAGTGGTGGCTTAGTGTTTCAGGTGATGAGTTACTAATTCAAAGATCGGCGGCTCAATCCCGACTGTCACCACTGTTAGGCCCTTGAGCCAGGCCCTTAACCCTCAATTACTCAGTTGCATAAAAATGATAATTAAAAGTCGCTCTGGATAAGAGTGTCTGCCAAATGCTGTAAATGAAAATGTTATAGCAAACCAGAACCAAATTCACTGCAGACCAGTCATAGTTCATATACCTGACCTCCGTTCACCACTGAAAGTTCATTCATCATCCGTTCATTTTCTGTAACCACTTAATCCTAATTAGGGTCGTGGGGAGGCTGGCGCCCATTCCAGCCGACTCCGGGGGAGGGCAGAGTACACTCTGGACAGCTCGCCAGGCCATCGCAGGGAAGAAACACGCTGACGGCTTTGCAGCTACAGTACTCTTGTCGAAAGTCAGCAATGGTTCTTTCACATGAACCTCACACCATAGACAATGAGAGACATGGCCGGTCTTTGATAACCCAGTTAGCTGCACTGGGGGACCACTGAAAGTGACTATGTGAAGACTATGTGAGGAAAGCAAGCTTATAGGAAGCTGTGTGATGTTTTTCTAGGACACCCTAGGCCCTTGAATTTATGTGGATTTTAAATTGACACATAATATCTACCTAAATATGTTCTGAGCGGCCGTGTACCACCCAAATCGAAATCTGACCACGAGATCACTGGAATTCCGTGGTAAATACATGTATATGTATCTTTGTAAAATACCATTAAAAGTTCTGATTATGACTCAAAACATCGCCTGGAATGGAAAACACATAGTGTCCTTTTAAACTGGTACCTATCTCTCCTTCTCCTTCTCCTACCCTGTCTCCTTTTCTTCCTCTCTGTCTATATCCCTGGGCCAGGACAGCAGGGAGGGGACGGAGGAGCTGCAGCCAGATGAAGTGGCTCAGTGGTGGGGTGAATGGAGCAGCTGGTCAACCTGTAGCTGGACCTGCGGTGGAGGTGTTCGCTCACAGGAGCGGCATTGTCTGCAGCAAAGGTTTGACATCCTGCAAAACACATTAACACTGGATCTGCTGATGTGCTGTTGCAGTGTGTTCTCGTTGACTTCCCATTGGTGAGATATAGTTATTAAATCTTCCAGTCAGTTTTAGCATACCTGATTATTGTGAAATAGCTAATACAAAACTCTGTGTGAGGAGAGAGACTTCATGAGGATGTTTAGATTACTAATGCTATGCACAGACCTTGGAAAATGGACCCACCGATCTAACTCCCCTTCGACTCATTAGCTGTGCAATGCTTGTTACGCCGCTGTCAGTCTGACCCTTTGGTGAACCTTTTCCTTACCCTGGCGAGCATCACTCACCACAGCCTGAAGGGTAAAACTTCATTTCATTTTGGTTTAAATGGCCCTGAAAGCTCAATGTAATTACATTTTGTTAAGCCCGGGCTTTGTATTTGTTGCAGTCTGCTTTCACTTCCAGAGCTGTCTCCAGTTTACCACACAATAACCTTGTTAACAACATTTCAGAAAATGGTCCTGAGGTTTGTTGAAGATGTTGATGTGTGTTGAACCCATAATAAAGTAAAACAGGAAAAATAAATTCAGAGCCCAGGTTTTTCTACAGAAAAACCTAAGTATACTTATATATGAAATATAAAACCAATATGTCCCCCAGTACTAATAATGCCATCCTTTAAAATTTATTTTTATTTGATTATTTTTTTATTTGGCAGCCCTACTTCTCTAAGATGGAGTCAGATTTTGCTTCAGTCAGGTGGCGCTTTGTACAGTTGCATTGAATAAATATAATAATGGTTAATATGGTTGAAAGTCTTGCTAAAATGCATTGTCTGTTTTCCCCTTTACAGTACAAATTATGAGCAGTGGAGCACAAAGACATGTGTCATCTATAATGATGTGGGTTTTTTTAAATTCAGTTATCAATGTTTAGTGGTAGAACAAACTGGTTTGACAAGCTGGTTTGGGCACCGTATTGGACGTAATAAGCATTCTGCTCCAATAAGTGCCCCCCCCCATGTTTTTTATCTTACATTCAATAACCGCCCATGTGCACTGGTAGCAAAATCGTAGATCAAACTAACCAATTTTATTCGATGTTGAGGAGTTTACTGCCTGTAAAAGTGAGTTACACGGTATTTCAAGACCCCCCTGCCACTGGGGAATGTATAATGTTCATCAGTAACAACACATTGATTAATTTTATTTGAATTGATTATATATATATATATATATATATATATATATATATATATATATATATATATATTATGAATATAATATATATATTATGAAAATATTGTATCTCTTGGAAAATGTCCAACAACCGATGAATCATTAGAAACTGCTACAGCAAAACGCAAAACTATGGGATGCTCTGAATGAATGGAGCAATGAGCCAGATATGGACCTATCAGAAAGTGATGACGAGTATTTTTCACCTGATTCTCCTGCTCACTAACTTCATAAATTTAAAGATGTTCCTGACCATGTGCTTTTGTTTATGTTCGTGTTGATTGGTTCGACGTGCCATGTCCTAAAGTTGACATTTGTGTTGATTGGCTTGATTTTACTTCCGGGAAAATATTTAAAGGAACAGCACCGGGAGGGAAAAGCAAGGGGTCTTTTATTAAAAATTTATGCTATTTTATGTTTATTTTCAGCTTTCATGTAAGTAGTTTGGTTGATACCACAAAATTAATAACACAAATACCAGTAAAACTCTTTTATTGTTGTTATTATTCATGGTTTCCACCTTGATGGTAATAAGCACTTAGCGTTCCATTCTGCTGGTAACATTTTAATAAGCACCCACCCACTCCAATTTCGAATACGGTATATGTTTTTATTTTACATTTACGTGATTTAGTGGGCATTCTTTTCCCCCCCAAAATTACAGAATTACAGTGATTTGTAGTTAATTCATTCATTTTTTGAACTGCTTATTCTTAATTAGGGTCGCGGGATGGCTGGCATCCATCACAGCCGGCTCTGGGCAAGGGCAGGGAATACCCTGGACACCTCGATAGGCCATTGCAGGGACAACACTCACACAACCATTCATACTCACACTCACACCTAGGGGTGATTTGGAACAGCCAATTAACCTCCTGTGCATGTTTTGGACTGTGGAAGGAAACCCACGCAAGCACAAGGAGAACATTCTTGCTGTAAGGCAGACATGCTAACCACTATCTCACCGTGTGGCCACTGCACTGGCATTACCATGGGAAACATCCTCACACTACTTTATTTACTAAATGTAAATCTAAATGTACTTCAACAGATTCAAGTTTAACTGTGAAGAAAAACCCCATTAGAGACACATGAGTACAGCAACAACATACAAGTCAAGGATTTTTTAAATATTACTGTGCATTTCAGTGTTGGGTTTTGGATTTTAAGACAATGAAAACCATTTATTTTAAATTATATTACCGTATCCGACGTGATAAGCACCCAGGGCGCTTAAACATTTGACTGGGTGAGCGCTTATTAAAATGCTCACCAGCAGGATGGAACAGTAAGTGCTTATCACCATAGAGGTGGAAAACATGAATAATAACTGAACAATAAAAGAGTTTTACTGGTATTTGTGTTATTCATTTTTGGTATCAACCAAATTACTTACATGAAAGCTGAAAATTAATCAGAAAAGCACTATTCCAGAAAAGCATGTTCCCCAGGGTCATCATACCACGCCCCCCAAGGGGGGGGGCACTATTTGAGAAGCACTGCCCTATGTACATGTGTATGCCTTACACATATGTACATTGAGATGCCTTACACATAATAGTGACAGTTCTATTGAAAATATATTTTTCTTTTCTAGATTATTCAAGCATGAAATGTTCACTAACATACCTCACTCTGTCCGTCAAAATAGCTATGTACATTAAACTTGACATATTGGGAAACAGCAATAACTTTGTCCACATGCTAACTAAAAAAATTAGGATAACCACTTCCAGTAGAATTTACAACCTCATTCACGTTGGCTAAGATAAGCTAATGTAAACCAAAGATGAAATTTTGCCAATACGGTAATTGTGGGATCGCCCATGCCTCCCACCCTGAGAGCACAGCCTATTTTGACCTCTTGAACACCCAGCCACAGATTGATGAAGTACGTTTTAAAGATTTCTGCTGTACTACTGTGGAAAGTACAGTCTTATTTTTCCAGAAAAAGATTAGGGTTGAAAAGTCTATCGGAAATTATTCGGGTTATCACTTGGTTCCCAATAGATTTAACACAGACTTAGTTTGCTTATTGGGTTACATTCTGAAGTGACTATATTATGATGACAATGTATACCTGATATTAAACTGGCAATTATTAGTTTCTCTTAAGCTTCTGACACTTGCATGTCTTTACTGGTCATAAAAGACTATGCATTATTAGTAAAACAGAAGAGAGTTCTTCTCTTAACAACCCCCAGGATGACAGGAATACCATGCCTATGGGCAATTAATTAATCAAATCACCAGCCTACATGACACCATGTCCAGACAAACATACTTATAAAATGCCTTTTAGAGCAAATAGGCGGCCGGTTAAGGAAGATTCCTCTGTCGATAAGGACTCATGTTGAGCTGGGCCAGCTGGACCCCATTAGTACTCCCTTGTGTGTGTGTTGTGTGTGTGTGTGTGTGTGTGTGTGTGTGTGTGTGTGTGTGTGTGTGTGTGTGCTGGAGAGGGGGATCTCTGTGGTAAGGGAGAAAGATGAGGAGGAGGAGGAGGCCCATCTGGAGTGGGCTCAAAGGGGTGAACGAGTCTGGGAAAGTTGTACATGTGTAAGCCAGGTAGTCTCTTGTGAGAGAAGCGGCCTAGTGTGCATCAGATACACAGTGTCTGATGGGGGATGGCATGGTGACTAGCAAATAAATCAAGCATTGATTTAGTTTGGGAAGAAAGTATAAAAATGATTTAATACTGCATATTGCAAAATAATGTGTAATATTATAGCAGCCTGTCCAAAACATCCTGCCATGAATTTCTGCACATGCTTGAAAAAAAATGCTTTAATGTCTTTAAATCAAACCTTCATTTCGAATCTGCAGAGCTGCCGCACTCACTATGCATGTATTTGAGTAAAATGATAGTCCTTCAGGCTATCAGAGTTACAGATGTGTGACAAATTAAAGGGGAAAATAAAGCAATATAGTGTGTAATAAATGTTGCACCACTTTAATTTGCCAGAACAGCTTTTATTTGCGTGGACAAGCCACTGGAAATGTACGGGCTGGATGGAAACCGTTCTCTTAAAATGTATTTGCTCAGCTGGTGTTTTAGTGGTGGTAGTGTAGAGCAGGGATCACCAACGTGGTGCCCGTGGGCACCAGGTAGCCCGCAAGGACAATATAAGTTGCCCGCGGACCTGTTCACTGCTATTTTTAGGACAGGCCCATTTTTAGGACAGCGCCACTCTCCATTGAGCTGCATATAATTTTTTTGAATATATTTTTAAATCAAGTCAATATCTTCACATAGATGAATATCATTAATTATTAATAATAACATCTAATTAAATCTAATTAAATGTAAATTGAGCAAATTTGTAATTTCAGAGGTGTGTATCGACCTAGTAGCCCTTCGCATTAATTGGTACCCATGAAGTAGCTCTCAGTTTCAAAAAGGTTGGTGACCCCTGGTGTAGAGCCTTTTTTAATACATTTACATTTACGGCATTTGACAGATGACCTTATCCAGAGCAAATTGCATTGCTCCACAGTCACTCGGTAGGTGTCCAGTTTGGTCCATGAAAGCCACTGAATGTGATTTATGATCATTTAGTCTTCATCAAAACATTTATTTAGCTTTTTATGTTTGCAACCCATGTTTGTGTTGTGAGATTACACCAATCAGACTTAACAGTAACACCACATGACTATCTGTAGCTAGGCAACTCTTTGTACACTGTGTTCTAACACTTTACTGTCATAGCCAATATTCACATTTATGCCCTTATTGAAAGTGATTTACATTTATATTTATATATTTTAAACAACTGAGAACTGAGCCAATAAGGCAAGGATGGCCAACCCGCGGATCCCGAGCCACATGCGGCTCTTTGCCTGGTTTCATGCGGCTCTTACATTCATATCGAAGTTCATGTTTTTTTTTTAATGTACGTGCTTGCTTCGTTTGAGTTCAATACAGCATTTTCGTTAAATGCGCTTGTGCGTGGGATTAAAATAATACAAAGTTCCCTGTATGGGTGAGATCATTTAAGTAAACAATTTGTGTCAAGTTAGCTGTTAATGGCAGAGGAAAAAAGACACAGTAAAAAAGAAAATATGAAGATGAACACAGGATGTTTTTAACAGAGTGGGAGACGTTTTTTTTTTTTTTTTTTTTTTTTTTTTTTTGAATATAATGGTAAGACATTCTGCCTTATACGTCAGGCGTCATTAGCACATTTCAAAGCTTGAAATCATCAGCGCCACTTCCGCTCACTCCATGCTAACTTCGACCAGCACTTTCCTAAAGTGATGTTGTTGAAATCTTGTTGCCTGAAAAGACAAACTAAAACGCATAGTATCGGACATCTAACTGTCCCGCCACCCTGTTCAACACAGATAATCGGACATTAACATGGCCATTGAATCAGTTACACTCTTACCTTCAGATATGTGAGAATTTTATGAGAATGTTGGTGTGTGAATTTAAAATAAATCTGGCTGAGCAGAGATGTGTGTGAGTGTGTGTGTGTGTGTGTGTGTGTGTGTGTGTGTGTGTGTGTGTGTGTGTGAGAAAGGGATGGGTTATGTTCATGTGTGCCCATGTGTATGATGTGGCTCTTTGTGGTAACACTGTATAAAATTTGCCTCTTGGTCTCTGACTGGTTGGCCACTCCTGCAATAAGGGTTAAAATTCTTGCTCAAGGGGCATCTTGACTTGCAACAGTCGCATCTTGGTGGGACCAAGACTTGAATCCATGACCTTCAGATCACTAATCCAGAGTTGTAAGCACTGAGCCAATCTCTATTAACAATCTCAGCAGATACAGAAGCTCTTCTGTATGTTCAGACTGGACATATTAACATTAATAGACCTTTGGCTTTGGTTCATTTTTGGTAGGTGCTTACTACTGCATACCAGGAACACCCTGCTTACAGTTTCGGAAATTAGTAGACCGAGTCGTTTGACCATCACACGACCCTTGTCAAAGTCATTCAAATCCTTACACTTGTTTATTTTTCCTGTTTCCAACACATCAACATCAAGAACTGACTCTTCACGTTCTACCTAATACATCCCACCTTTTTTCAGGTGCCACTGTAATGTTATTAAAAATTAACCCCCCCCCTCCAACAGGTTGTAATATGGTTGGTTGGTGTACAGGGATCCCTCACTTTCCACGGTTAATCGGGACCGAGATTCCCCCACGACCACCGATTTCCGCGAAGTAGGATCAACCCCTACCCCCACTAACTTGTACATGTACAGCATGAGACGCTCCCCGACTTATGTTTATTCATTTTATGAATTTTTTGATTTTATGGTTTTTTTTTTGAAAAATTATGTCAAATTTTGAGTTTAGCGTGCGCTCTGTAGTACGAGACGTATCTACGTAGTACGCTGACGTAATGAAGCAATGACATAATGATGCAGCGTCCATTGTTTACAAATGACAGACTGAACGTGCCCCTCCTTCTTCCCAGTTCACTGCGTGTTACCCTTGTGTTAAGACGTCGTCTCTGTGATCTTTGTGTTTACACTGTTTTGCAAAATTTTGTAACTCTAAACAAATATGGTTGGTCAGAAGCATAAGCCTACTAGTGATGGTGGTAATCAGAAAAAGCGGCAAGCGGTCTCGTTAGAAACGAAGATGGCTATTATCAAGAAAATCGATGCTGGTGAAAAACAAATAGCTCCGTCGAGCATCGGAACCATTTACAAGCAGAAAGATCGCATCACAGAGATTGCTAAAGGTTATATTTGATACTGTGTTTGATATCTGATGAGTGAATTTGATTAAAATGTATCTATTTGAAATTATTTTGCTTGAATTTAATTTATTTGAAATGAATGTTGATATTATTTGATATATTTGATATTATTTTACAACATTATGTTTATAATAATTGATTTAGGGGTGTTTTATGAGATATGGTAATGGTATTTATGGTTGTATAGTACAGTATGAACGTCATACGTCACTGGAACATACAGTAACTACTTACGTTTTTTTACACCTTACGTTCGGCCGTCTGGAACCGAACTAAAACGTAAGTCGGGGAGCGTCTGTATGTGTATATAATATCAATAAATATATATTTAATGCTATAAATGCTTATAATAACAATTAAACATTAAAAAATAATGCA
This sequence comes from Plotosus lineatus, assembly GCA_024760905.1. Taxonomy (NCBI): domain Eukaryota; kingdom Metazoa; phylum Chordata; class Actinopteri; order Siluriformes; family Plotosidae; genus Plotosus; species Plotosus lineatus. The sequence goes on along the minus strand of CM045747.1, from coordinate 12,685,163 downwards.
TAACATAAATAAAATATATATACACACAAAACAGACGTGTGCGCACACGCAGATGCGCACCTCACAAAAATGGAACTTGTTTTGATGGGAAGTTTGTTTAGGTTTTTTTTTTTTTTTTTTTTTTTTTTTGCATAATTGCCCTTGTTTTTGCAGCATTTCCCTGAACCTTTCCCCTTGTTCTTCCTTAATTTCCTTATTCTTTAATTTGATGAACTTTTTTTTTAAAAAAACGCGATGCACTGAAGCTGCATGAATTGAAGTGCAAAGTAGCGAGGGATCTCTGTATTTCCTCCTGCATTCACCTTTCAGATAAAAACTTTTTGAAAAAAAAATAAATAAATTTTAGATTAAGAGAAAAAATACAGCCTACAACACCAGCCAATGACTTACTACCTCTTTTTTGCTGCCGAGCATGCAAGCACAGTGTGCTCCATCAGGAACTGTTTAAGGGAGGATAGGAACTACGTACACTGTAGTCACTATATAGTCAGGAAGCTAGTTATTTTCCCCTAGTCTGTATTAGTGAACTGAAATAGCTAATATGTTTAGTTTAACCATATGCAAACTCATTAAATACGTTTCCAAACATGACACTTGTTAATCTTTATTTGATTCATCTACCTTTTCTTCTATAGATGTTTATTTATTTATTTATTATTTTCCTTGTATTTTTTTTCCCCTAGGCTCACTGCTACACACAGCATTAACAGTTCTTTCTGTGTTGGATCACATAAACAGTATCAACTGTGTACCAACCAGGTAGGGTGTATTTTATGTTCAAGTTTTATGTGATTTGGAATCCGTGAAGTAGGTCTGAGTGGAATTAAACGATAAAGACAAACCATGAAAACTGGAATATACATTCATTCTGACATGTTGTGTAATACTATACGATAATATGTTTAAGCTGTTTGCGATGTTGCCTGCTGTGTGAGCTGAGTAATTGTTGATGTATTTATTGCCTAGCCATGCCCCAACAGCAGAATCAGCTTTAAACAGCACCAGTGCTCCCAGTTCAACTCCAAATCCTTCAGCAGAAAACACTATGAGTGGGTTCCACTGTATTCAGGTAAAAACATCTTTCTGGTTATTTGACCTTGATTGAAGGAGATTTCAGCCACATGAGTCGGACAGAATTTCTTCTCGACTTCAGATGGAATTATGCCGGTTTTATTTGCTCAGTGTTCATTGCTATAATAAAGTAACATAATAGTAAATTCCACAAGGCATAGCCTGGCCTCAGAACCCAGATATTATAGAAATTATTTCACCAAAACTTAATTTGCATTGTGTTCAACCAAGACATGTATCGTGATGTTGGATTTAAAACAGTGGACAGGGGGCTGAGTAATCGCAGCCATAAAAAGTGCAATAGAACTGTCTTCTTATTCTTTTCCTTCAGGGGTTGCCACAGCAAATCATCTGCCTCCATCTCACTCTGTCCTCTGCATTTTTTACCCTTACACCAACTACCTTCATGTCCTCCTTCACCACATCCATCAATCTCCTCGTTGGTCTTCCTCTAGGCCTTCTGCCTGGTAGTTCAACCTCAGCATCCTACTACTAATATACTCACTATCCCTCCTCTGTACATGTCCAAACCATCTCAATGTAGCCTCTCTGACTTTGTCTCCAAAACATCGTACATGTGCTGTCCCTCTGATGTACTCATTCCTGATCCTATCCATCCTCGTTACTCCCAAAGAGAACCTCAATATTTTCATCTCTGCTACCTCCAGCTCTGCCTCCTGCCTTTTCCTCAGCGCCACTGTTTCTAAATCAATTGTACAGATTATATTTTGTATACCATAAGAGCAGTCTGTCACTGTTGTGTCCTTAAGCAAGGTGCTTAACTCTCATCTATCCATCTATTCCACCGTTTATTTGCCGACCTGCTTACTTGTACAAGGAGATTATGCTGGAGCCTTTTTCAGCCAACTCAGGGCGAAGGCGGGGAGCATGCTGAATCCATTGTGGGGTCAAAACACACGCAACCAATTTGGAACAGCGAATTAACATAATGTGCAATTTAGACTGTGTGAGGAAACTAGAGTAGCCTGTGGAAAGCCACACAAGCACAAGAAGTGCATTCAAACTCCACACAGAATCGTCCTTTGGACGGAGGATTTAAACCCAGGACCTGCGTGCCGTGAGGCAAACGTGGTAATCACTACACCAGCGTGCCACCCTGAAAACCAACATGCGGTGTAATCTAATTAATATGATGTATGGAACATCACCAGCTATCAAAATGGCTCAGTGTGTTGTGAGAGGCAGGTTCGAGGCAGGTGAAGGTACTCAGCAGACAGATCTAATGGTGGTTTCTGCCACTTGTTCTCCTCACCCTTGTTTTTCTAATGATCTAAAGTCACAAGAAGCCAATTTGCTTAAAGGCAAAAGCCATGGTTTTTCTTTCCATTGCTCTATGTTTCATTAAAAAAAAAAAAAAAAAAAAACCTGTCCCTGTTTCCTTTAGTTCGTAGACACAGTCCATCTCTGATCTCTAATTCTTGGACTCAGGACAACCGTTCTATACTCTTGCGTTTCCTAGATGATCGTTTCGGTTTATTTCGGAATTCTGGGGCCTCTATGAAACAAAAGGGGCCTTTCTATGACATGATGACTAACTTCAATCTCCAGCAGAAGTCTCCCGAGTCTAGAGATTTAACAGTATAAATGATGTCATGTCCTGTCCAGATGATTACATCAGCATTTCCAGCAAGCCGTGTGACCTGCAGTGCACTACCACCACGGGAGAGAGACAGCTGTTGGTTCCGGCACATGATGGGACCTTTTGCCGGAATGGTGTCTACAAGGGCGTCTGCATCGAGGGCCAGTGCCAGGTTACGCGCTATCCTTACTTCTAAAAAAATGAAACTAACGATGAATCACCTCCGAATATAGAGTTTTGGAGAGGAGGTTTCTTTTCATTTTTTTAATTAATCTCGTAAAGTTTTTGCATGCTAGTAATGCAACCATATTCTTGCAATGCGAACAATCACATGGTAGGGTTATTGTTTGAACTGACTATTTTTCCCCTTAAGGGATTTACAGTGGATTATATGGGTGACACTGTGGAAGCACACAGAGGTAATAGTGATCATGGAGTAAGAACACTTCAGTTCTGTGAGCATTGAGACGTACACACACGTGGCTACATTTGGCTTGTGATTCAAAGTGGATTTCATGACATTTTGCACACATTTGCTGATACCACTCTGAGCCCCCAGGTTGTCTGTCCTGGCGATATGTCTCAAAGGTTGGACGTAAATGCCAAAACATCTTGAAAATATAAACTCTACGCAAGAGCTTAATTCCTAACAGACACAAACTTACGTGACGTAATGCGTAATTCTATGATGGCTCTGATTGATTGATATTAAATTGGTTGTTTCTTTTGGTATCAGGGTGACTATCTAAACACTATGGTCAAAAAATGTTTTTGAAATACTGGGATCCCTCACTTTCTATGGTTAATTGGGACCGAGATCCCCACGCGACCATCGAAATCCGTGAAGCAGGATCACCCCCCCCCAAGCCCCCCCGACTGACATATATGTACATGTATATGTGTATATAATATCAATAAATACGTATTCAACACTATAAATGCTTATAATAACAAACTAAACATTCAAAAATAATGCATAAGATGTAAATAAAATGTAAATACACGCAGATACAGACACGCATGTGCGCGCACGCACGCAGATGTGCACCTTACAAAAATGTGAGTAGTTTTAATGGGAGATTTTGGATTGTTTTTTTTTGTATTTTTTTGTTTTTGTTTGTTTAGGGTTTTTTTTTTTGTTTTTTTTGCATAATTGGCCTTGTTTTTGTGGCATTTTCCTTAACTTTTTCCCCTATTCTTCCTTAATTTCCTTATTTTTTAATTCGATAAATATTTATTTATTTATTTATTTTAAAACCGTGATGCACTGAAGCCGCATGAATTGAAGCGCGACGTAGTGAGGGATCCCTGTATTCTAGAGCTGAACAGTCGTCACAGACTGAGGCTGCTGATGTCTTGCTCGATGACACTATTCATGATATTTTGGCAAATTTTTACAAACAACCATCACAGGGCCCCTTTAATCAGAAAATTGCAGGGGGGGTGGGGGGGTTTGATAAAAAATAGCATTGATCCCTTTCTATGCATAAGATTATACTGTATTTTAGCCCCTTTTATAACTAGCTTGACAATACCATACAGCTTTCTGTGTCTTTGTCACATACAGGTAGTGGGGTGTGATGGGAAACTCTACTCTGGTAAATCTGTAGACAAATGTGGCATCTGCGGTGGAAACGGTGACACCTGCTACCGGATCTCAGGATCTTACCGGAAAGGGATCACACAGTTAGGTATATCTTATACAACTCCTAAAAGGTCATACTAAAGATCTATTTACTAACAACACATGGTTTTCATTTGGCAGACAATGCATAATAAGATTTGTGTAAATAAAAAGCGTGGCTTGAGTTAAGCATCCCAATACCATCACTTTATTTATTTTTTTTTCATTCATTTTCTGAACCACTTCATCCTAATTTGGGTCGCAGGGAGGCTGGGGCCCATCTCAGTAGACTCCAGGTGAGGGCACAGTACACCCCGGATAGCTCGCTAGGCCATCATGAGGCTAATTCAGATATAATGGTTATAACACATCACAGGGAAGAAACACACTGACAGCTCTGCAGCCTAATCTTTGACGAGAGTCATCAATGGTTCTTTTACATACCTCAAACCACAGATAGTGAGCGACATGGCCGGCTTTTGAAAACCCAGTTATCTGCACTGGGAGGAAAAGAAATGACAATCCGTTTATAGTGGGGCTTGAATCCCTGACTTTGAGAGCTGTAATCCAATACCCTACCATTGGGCGACAACTGTCCCGCAACAGAACCATCCTTTTACATATTTTTATAAATTACAGAAACCTTTTACAACTTTTTTATTTGTAAACTGATCATTGAAAGAAATCTTTATTTTCACATAGTTCTGTATACTGGATTAATGTTGTTTACTTTCATAAGGAAGCTGATTTGAAAGTGACCCTACAATACAAGTACCAGTTTGAAATCATTGTTTTCTGTATTCATCAGGCTACGCCTTGATAACTAATATACCTGTTGGAGCCACGGACATCCAGATTGTTGAGCGACGAAAGACTGAAAACATCTTGGGTAAAATCTCCAGTACTCCAGAATGGTAGTAGAAGAGAATACCCCCATTTCACTGGAGCACGGCAGAATTACGGAAGCAAAAATGTTGTCATCTGCAACCGTTCCTCAATTATTCCCTCATCATCCGTGTCATTCCGTGCAATTCCGTAGTTATTCCTCAAGTCTTCCTCCACTTCCGTATGCTTCCTGCAGGCATATATAGAACATGTTCAAAAGCACGTTCACGAGGAAAAAAAAAAATCCATGAGTGTTTTCCGTGGGGTCACTTTGGCGTACTTTGCCGTACCTGTTCCGCACATGCTCTGAACGTTCCGAGAGTGCAAGAATTTCCACTTTTCCATCGGATTTTCACCCATCTTCCATGGAAAAATGCTGAAGCTCTTCTGTAGACTGCGTTGCGCGTCTTTCCGCTACACGATCCTTGCACGCCCTAGTCCAGTGGAATGGGGTATAAGAATTTCTACTTTTCCGTTAGATTTTCACCCATTTTCTGTGTAAAAATGCCAAAACTCATCCGTAGACTGCGTTCCGCGCCTTTCCGCTACGATCCTTGCATGCTATGGGGGTAGAAAGCACACACAGTACAGGAGCCATATTGTGAAACACATAATGCAAAATACTAGGAATTGGCCATGACTAAGGATCTAGGGAGTAAATGATCTACTATACGTCAACTGTAATAATAAATGGACAGGCAACAATTTGGTTAAAGTGAAACAAAATTAAGACATATTATAACTAGATGGGTACACGTAGACTGTACCACAGGGATAATGTAGCAAATAGGAACAAATTAGCAAAAGAGCTCTCTCATTTAAAGGTTTTACAAGATGTCTGAGGATTGACCTTTGAAGGTCACTCAAGGTCAAAGGTAATTGTCGCAGCTGAAACTACATAGAGGATTTTCTATTAGTGTTCAATATGTATCAGCTCTCTTTTTTGAAGTTATAAGTGCTCCATCTCCAGAAGTTTGCTACCTTGCTCTGACCTTCACCTTTCCGAAATCAAGAATAAAAATTCCCCACCAAATTTCGTGAAAATCCATGCATGGGTGGGGACAGGATATTGTTTACAAACAAACTATAAAACACTAACACATGTGATTGTCATTTTTCTGTCCAAACTCTACATTGGGCAGAGGGAATCAATTGTTTTAATGTCAGTAGTTATGCATCTGCAAGAAAACAAAAAAAATTGTTGAATAATAATCATTAAAAAAATGCAGTATGATTAGCAGCCATGTGCTATGTGTATATGTGGACTCATTTTGATCATACGTTTCCATTTAGCTCTGTCTGATGAGGCTGGCCACTTCTTCTTTAATGGCAACACTGTAATCGACAACCCACGCAACTTCCCCATAGCGGGAACAATGTTTAAATACCGCAGGCCATTTAACCTCTTCTCAGATGGATTTGAGTACATCATGGCACAGGGTCCTACCCAACAGGGCCTGAACGTCATGGTAGGTATATAGGTATGTACTGCTCCTAATAGAATCACTACTATCTTTTTTATTATCCTTTGTTTAAACATTTCAAATTTCTCAAACTCCTGCGGTTACCCTTGGCTAAGACAATGAATGTAACTTATTAAGTAGCTGGCTAACTAGCTTGACTAGCGACTTGCAGTGAGATACAGCAATATGTTGTGTAAGAATTATGATAATTACGGCAAGGCTCTTGTCAGAAACTGCAAAAAAAGGATTTTCCGAGAATATTTTGCAAAAACTAATTTTCTAAAATTTACGATTGGTCTCATATAAGCATAGATATATAAATAAAAAGGTAAAATATATATTATTCATTCATTTTCGGTAATCGCTTAATCCTAATTAGGGTAGCAGGGAGGGAGCGTGTTCCACCCTACGATGGTCTGGTGAGCTGTGTGTGACTCCAGGGTGTACTCTGCCCTCAACTGGAGTCAGCTGGGATGAGCACCCCAGCTGACTCCAGTTGAGGGCAGAGTACACCCTGGAGTCACACACAGCTCACCAGGCCATCGTAGGGTGGAACACGTTGACGACTATGTAGCTTACTCTTGTCGGAAGTCAGCAATGGTTCTTTTTCATGCCTCATGCCTCATGCCATAGACAGTGAGAGATATGACTGGCCTTTGATAATCCAGTGAGCTGCACTGGGGGGGACAGTGACAACCCGTTGAGAGTGGGGCTTGAAACCCCAACCTTAGGATCAGTGATCCAGCACCTTTACCACCAGGCCACCACTGTCAAAATAGATATAAAAATATAATATAACTTTATCAAGCATAATTTAGCTTTGTATCCTAAACAATTGAAAGGGAAATAAATATGATTCAGTTTATTTTGAACTAACATGTTGGTCATCATTTTTATGATTTATTATATTTATTGTGGCTTTATATGCGTTAATATGGGGCAGCACAGTGGCACAGTGGTCAGCATGTCTAACAGCAAGAAGGCCTGGGTTTTATTTCTATGTGGGGTTTGCTTGCTTCTCCCATGCTTGCATGGGTTTCCTCGGGGTACTCTGGTTTCCTCGCACAGTCCAATAACATGCACAGAGGATTAACTGGCTGTTCCAAATCATAAGTGTGTGTGAATGTCAAAAAGCTTAATCCATGCAGTCGCAATTACAAATGAGAGAATTCGGGGAGCGCAAACCTCTGCCAAGCCAACCACATCAGAAACTGCACGGTACCTGCCTCTAAGCTTGCTATAATTAAACAGTTTTAAAAATGTTAAAGAATCTTTAAAAATTCTGGATGAAGAATTTAATGCGAACCATCCTAGAAATCTAATGGAGGCTTTATTGTTTAAAAGCCGATCTTTGTGAATACTATCCTCTGTTTAGACACCTTAGTTTTTTTGTGAAAATGTTTTGCTATAGATCTTTACTTTATAATTTGTATATTAGTTATAATTTGTTTATAATTTGTATATTAATTGCATTAGTCATATATGTTAGGACAAAAAACTTTAGTTTTCCAAACATTAGTTTTCCAGCACAAAATGAAATATTTTATAAAAATTGTTGTCAATAATGTATGTCAATAATGAACGTATATATATATATATATATATATATATATATATATATATATATATATATATATATATATATATATATATATATATATATCTGTATACACAGTAGGCCGTTGTCCATTCGCAGTTCAGCGCTCGCGCTCCCGCATACTCGCAAATTGGAGACAAACCCAGAAGTAACTGGCTCATGATTCAAATTTTGCCAATGGCTGAGAGCTTTTGTTTCTCCCTCATGCTGATTGCTGATTGGTTGCAGATGATGTGTACAGCTCTTTTTTTCTCCTTCACGCACAAATTATCAACATGATTGCTTGAATTGTGAAGTAAAATTTTTTAGTGTGTTTTTAATGATTATATAAGCCCTATGATGTCACTCAAACACCCTGCATTTTCTCTCACTTCTGGTAAGGAGCCGAAGTGCTTTATTTATTCATAAATATTATCACAGTACAAAATTTAAAAGTTTTCACTTAATCATTACCACATTTTACTGCATTATTATTATACTTCCGGATAGGAGCAGTGGTGGTCTAGTGGTATAGGGCGCTGGATCGCTGATCCAAAGGTTGGGGGTTCAAGTCCCACTCGCCACAAGGTTTCACTGTCCCCCCCCCCAGTGCAGCTAACTGGGTTATCAAAGGCGGGCCATGTCTCTCACTGTCAATGGTGAGAGGCATGTAAAAGAACCATTGCTGACTTTCATAAAGAGGAGGCTGCCTTCCTGTCACAACGGCATCCGATGTAAAAATCTCTGCCAAATCAAACGTGCGAATCAGATGATTCGCTGTGGCGACTCCTGAGTAAAAGGGAAAAAGCCGAAAGGAAGACAATTATTATACTTCCGGATTAGCGGCAAGCCGAGAAGTTACTGGCACATGATTCAAATTTAGCCAATGGCTGAGAGCGTTTGTTTCTCCCTCCTGTTGATTGGTTGCAGATTATGTGTACACCTCTTTTTTTTCTCCTTCGCACGTATGTCATCAACGCCATTGCTTCAATTGTGAATTCACGGCTTTTGTAGTGTGTTTTAATGATTATTTAGACCCTATGATGTCACTTAAATGCCCCGCATCTTCTCTAGCTTCTGGTAAGGAGCCGAAGTGCTTTATTCATGAATAAATATTATCACAGTACAAAATTTAAAAGTTTTTACTTAATCATTACTACATTTTACTGCATTATTACTGTATTAATGAGTAAGACTGTCTATAGAATGTGTTTAAGAAGCATATTTTAGCGCAGGGGTCCCCAAACTTTTTTCCTGTAGGGGCCACATAACTTTTCCCTTCTCTGATGCATCTCTGGTATTGTTCAGGGGGCCGTATCCGGCCCGTGGGCCGTAGTTTGGGGACCACTGTTTTAGCGCATGTAATCATACATAGGCTTTTAAAACCGCGTTAATAACTCGCAGATTTTCTTGATCCACAGCAAGGGCCGAAACTGAATAAAACGGGGGCCTACTGTGTACATATACCATATATATTCTAGTAATAGTAGCAGATCCCTACTGGCATTCAATTTTCCTCTTGTGCATGCAGTCCTCCAAGTACTTTGCGATTTCACCTTTTGAAATGGCTAACTGTAAATCATTTGACTCTTTGTAATGCTGTTTCATTTTTGTTTTTGTATGAAGTATTACAATCTTAATGGAAAGATGCCTCACATCACATACGAGTACACAGTGCCTCGCATGTCCTCCACACCAGCATCGTCCACCCAAAACCAGCCTCCTCTGGCCAACATGATGTCCAACGCTTCCTATTCACAGCCAAAGCTTCCTATAACCATCACTGGGAATGAGGTGGAGGCTTGCAATGAGAACAGAGAGGAGGGAAAGAATAAAAGTACACCTCCGGATCCTAAGGCCAATGTGGAAGCACGTGGAACAGTTCAGTGGGAGCAGCAGATTCCTTGTAACCTCAGTGAAACTCCCGATGTACTACAATTCAGAGCATCTGGAACGATTCTCCGTAATGAGCTGAAAACACAGGCTGGCTTTGGTGAGCTTATAAGCTTATAAAAAGTGTTTTAACATGGTAAAAAGTGATATATTTGAAATTATATAATACGTATAGTGCGTTACAACAGTAATCATACCACCAGTCAAAATTAAAAACAAGTTGATTGACTTGTTGAGCTGTAGCGTTCTAGTATCTTGTGCTTCTCTATAAGCTTCTTTCACATATTTTCTGACAGCATCTTGGTCATGTTCTTCAGTACCTGGTGATCAGATGGTGTCCAGTGTGAGGCTGGAGGATGCATGTGTACCTGATATTTATACTAAACCTACTGTAGATTTTCCTAAACCAATTTAAATGTGAAGAGCATAAACGTTGTAATAATGTAAAGTATCACACTTGTAATCTGTGAGCTGTCTATAGACGCTTCATTTAAGAGGTGTGAATACAGTGGTACCTCAGTTCTTGAACTTAATCCGTTCCAGAAGGCTGTTCGAATTCCAAATACGCTTTTCCCATTACAAATACAGTGGTAGCTCACCTTACGAAATTAATCCGTTCCAGAGCTTTTTTCATAACCTGCATTTTTCGTAAATTAAACCGCATTTTACATGTAAAATGTGTGATTCATTCCAAGGCTCCCAATACTACCCCCCTAAACCCTTTAAAAATTATAAAAGTGTATCTTTTAAGACATGGAGGGCAGTGGTGGTCTAGTGGTATAAGGTGCCGGATTGCTGATCCAAAGGTTGGGGGTTCGAGTCCCACTCTCCACAAGGTTGTCACTGTCCCCCCCAGTGCAGCTAACTGGGTTATCAAAGGCCGGCCATGTCTCTCACTGTCTATGGTGAGAGGCATGTAAAAGAACCATTGCTGACTTTCGACAAGAGTAGCTGCAAAGCCGTCAGCGTGTTTCCGCCCTGCAATGGCCTGGCGAGCTGTCCAGGGTGTCCTCTGCCCTCGCCCTGAGTTGGTTGGGATGGGCACCAGCCTCCCCGCGACCCTAATTAGGATGAAGCGGTTACAGAAAATGAACTGAACTGAACCTTTTAAGACCGCCTTCTGCTTCAATATCGTACCGATGGTAGACGGGTTTGGCCATATTCCTTTGTGATATCACTCGAGCCCATTTCTTCTTCTCACTCGCACCGGAAATCACACCTGTGTGTGTTTGTGTGTGTGTGTGTGTGTGTGTGTGCACGCGTGTTGACCATGTTTTTTTAGCAGGGTTATAATCTTACAAATGTTTATGGAAGGTTAAAAGCCTGAGTCAAGATATAAAGCATAAAACAACAGTAACTCTGTCCTTTACACAAAAAGCATCATGGTGGATTCAGCTCCATAATAGGCAATGGGAGGTAGCTTTGTCATCCCTCCTAGCCAATGGGATCCCTGTCCAGGATGGCGTCAGGTGGACCTGTCCAAGATGGCGCTCGAGTGAAGGCGACATGAACGACAGCTCAGTTGTTAGCCAATGGGAGACCAGCGGGGCAGGATGTTTGAACGTCATTGATGGAAGAGCAGCTCGTGCATTGTTTGAATGTTTGAATGGCGCGTTTGAATTTGTAAGATGGCGCTTTTGTAACGTGAACTTGTTTCGTATCCTGAGACAAAAATTGTAGGAAAATGCTTTTCGTAACCTGAATTTTTCGTTTGGTGAGACTTTCGTAAGGTGAGGTACCACTGTAATGTAAACGGTTTTAATCCGTTCCAAGATGCTACAAAACTACCTTTTTTAAACATAAAGTTAGTTCATAATGTCGTTTATATATCAAATAGTATATTAAATGTGAAACAGAAGGACAAACACACAAAATTCTTAATAGATTAATTTATTTTGTGTCTTTTTTGTTTTTTGTTTATTTTTGAACCAGCCTCGACTTGCTTTAAAGTGGAACCCTTCAGAATTCAAGCTCGAGTCTTTTTTCACCAAATCATCGTAGATTTCACGAGCTTTGCAGCGGATCACATCCTCGTGAACGCTATCTCCTGCTAACTGCTACTCGTTTATGTATAGGAGAAGGAATTTTTCCACCTCCTCCAGCACTTGCGGTCTTTGTTTACTTATAACCGTGGAGCCTTTCGCCACATCACTGGCTTTAACACTCTCTTTGTTCTTCAGGATCGCGCATATCGTTGATTTAGCCAATGCCGTATTCCTTAGTGTGATCAGTAAGACGCACGCCTGATTCATGCTTAGCTATCAGCTCTTTCTTAAACGCAACAGTTTTCCGCACAAGTGACCTTTTCTCGGTAGCTTTCTTTGGAGACATGTTTATTAGCTAATCTAATCGAGTAAACAAAAAAACACGGTATACTGTACTTTGTAGAACAGGAGCAAGCACATCTACACGCACACACTGGTCGAGTAGAGTCAAAAGAGACCGATTTCCGGAAGTTGCACACTTTTTCTCACTCTCGGTCTCGTTTTTTCTCGCGCATTTTTCGAGTTCAACTTCCTAATTTTGTTCGACTTCCAACCCCCGGATTTTTTGTTCGAATTCCGATTTGTTCGACCTCCAAAGCGTTCGTGAACCGAGGTACCACTGTACTTATATAACATGCTTTCCTTTTTTATGCAGCTGTGTACAAATTACAGTTATGTTGCATCATGAAAGAGGGTGAAATGTTTGTGTGTGTGTGTGTGTGTGTGTGGGGGGGGGGGGGGGATCCATAAGGTGATTAATATGTAATTAAAATGCATTTTCACCCCTCCAGACTCCAAAATGAATCTGATTGAAGGCGACGCTACTAGTGTGTCTAATGAGACACAGCCCATGGCAAAGAGTGTGAGGAGCAAGCTGTTTAAGTTTCGGCCTTGTGCAGAGAGTACCTTCATCTCTGCATGTTCCATGCTGAAGCTAAACTCAAGCTCCTCTGTAAAGAAAAACCTGGCTCTGCAGATTCACACGGTGACCCAGAGAGAGCCTGAGTTGAACAGCACCTCACAGCACAGAGCTCAACTCCTCCAGCAGGGGCCACCAGAGCACCTCGCGCTAACTGACAGGTCAGCCAGAGGGACTGAGGAGGGGATGGAGGGAAAGAACAGAAAAGAAGGTGCGATGCAGGTGGGGAGGTTTGAGATGGGGAAAGGAGTTTTGCTACCAAGTAAAATGGAGGGAGAGAGAAAACATTTAAGCTAAAGGATAATCATCCATATTCTTTATATATCAGTCTGCTAATGTTGATTTCACCCCCTCCTCCTCCCCCTCCCCTCCACATCATTCCTTTCTTTGTGCAGCAGTAATGAGTTTGAGGTGGTGTCTCTCAACCAAGATGTCAGTCTGGAAGCCATGTACAGATGGAAGGTATCTGCGTACGCACCCTGCAGTTCAACTTGTACCACAGGTGCAACACAAAAACATCAATACGAAAACAATGGCTTAAAGTTGGCAACAAAAATTAATTTAAGATACTGTTCAAATAATTATTAATTACTGGAAATGGCAGATTCACAGAGGAATATTCCCAAGTGTCCACATTATTCTCTCATTAAGAAATTCAGTAAATATCGTTTAAAATGTCATCTAGTCAACACACCTTATACTCTGGTAAACTGGTATAATTATATAAATACATATCAGTAGAAGCGGGCAGTGGTGGCCTAGTGATATGGCGTGCTGGATCGCTGATCCAAAGGTTGGGGGTTCGAGTCCCACTCTCCACAAGGTTGTCACTGTCCCCCCAGTGCAGCTAACTGGGATATCAAAGGCTGGCCATGTCTCTCACTGTCTATGGTGTGAGGCTGTAAAAGAACCATTGCTGACTTTCAACAAAAGTAGGCTGCAAAGCCATCAGCGTGTTTCCGCCCTGGGATGGGCTGGCGAGGTGAGCTGTCCAGGATGTACTCTGCTAGCCTCCCCACGACCCTAATTAGGATTAAGCGGTTGCAGAAAATGATGAACATATCAGTAGACTAACTCTGCCTGGCCAGTTCCACTGAAGAATCATTTCATTTTCTGTAACCGCTAGATGTAGTCCATCATCAAACTGCAGCTGAGGGTGTCCTGGTGCCAAGTGCACTTATTGACATCATTATGTTCAAACTTGATGTTTGTGATGGACAAACTGTGATGGGCAGAGAAGTCCAAAAATGAAACACCATTTGGGTTTAGTTCGGAGAGGTCATACATACCTATCACACACTTCCAGATGACACTGTTGTTGCTCCAATGGACACTGAAGTCTCCTAGTACAATGACGGGGAGGCTTTAACACCCCCCCCCTAAAGTCTCCAAAAAGGGCGGGTACTCTGAACTGTCATTAGATGCATAAGCCAAGACAACAATCAGGACCAGCCCCCCGCCCAACCTGAAGGCGGAGGGAAGCTACCCTTTCATCACTTGGGGAGAACCCCATGTATGAGTACGTAGAGTTGGAGGCCGCCTCGCCGCATGAGCAACTCCAGAAAGGAATAAGATCCAGCCGTTCTTGAGGTGCGCGGTTCCAGAGCCCAAACTATGCTTCAAGGTTGAGTCCGACTACATCTAGTTGGTATCTCTCAACCTCACGCACCAGCCCATGCTTCTTCCCCGGCAGAGAGGTGGCATTCCATATCCCAAGAGTCAGAGTCATTAACCAAGGATCGGTCCGACAGAACCCATGCCTTCAGTTACCGCCCAACTGACAGCGCACTCGAGACCCCTATAACCCCTTCCACAGGTGGTGGGTCCATGGCAAGGCGTACCCACGTCCCAAGCCCGATCACCAGGTGCTCGCCTTCAAGCTTAATCTGAACCTTCACCTAGGACGTGTTTGCCCTTAACTTGGGATTGGAAAAACATTATGTCGAGAGGATAATACGTGAATCAATAAGATGTACTCTTGAAATCAGTTGTCATGGTCACTTGGAGCATGTGATGTCATTATTATCACACTTTAAAATTCATTCATTCATTAATTTTCTGAACCGCTTTATCCTCATAGGGTTGCGGGAAGGCTGGCGCCCATCTTAGCTGACTCTGGCCGAGTTCAGAGTACACCCTGGACAGCTTGCCAGGCCATCACAGCGCTAATTTAGACATAATGGTTATAAAGTGTTTTCTCTCTCTCTCTCTCTCTCTCTCTCTCTAGGTATCACCACAGCACATGCTTTGTGTGTAAGATATGATGGTTCTGAAGTTGATGAGAGTTACTGTGATGCTTTGACCCGACCTGAAGTCACTTATGAGTTTTGCACAGGCAGAGAATGTTTACCCAGGTGTGTGTGTGTGTGTATGAGTGTGAGAGAGAGAGAGAGAGAGAGATTTAAAATGGACACATATTCAGACAGTCTTATCTCGGTGTAATTTAGTATAGCCAAAAAAAATGCTGGTATACTTTGGAGAGGTGGGAGAAAACCAGAGAACCAGGAGGAAAACCCATACAAAACCAGAACATGCCCAGGAACTCCATGTAAACTATAATTTAAACTCAGTATTGAATCTTGGCCATGAAAGCTAAAGTGAAAACACCCACTGTAATACCACACCTTCTTACTGTCTTCTTTTCCTTTCGGCTTTTCCCTTCAGGGGTCGCCACAGCGAATCATCTGCCTCCATCTCACCCTATCCTTTGCATCTTCTTCTCTTACACCAACGACCTTCATGTCCTCCTTCACCACACCTTCTGACTGTAAATCGTGAAATATGACAAGTTTATGTGTACAGAAAACACGTTTTCTAAAACAGAGTTTGCAGTAGTATTATAGTATTGTGACTCACTGCGATATATTGTATATGCCACTGTGAGTGTGTGTGTGTGTTTATGTGAGGCAGGTGGGAAACGAGTCGCTGGAGTGAATGCTCTCGGACGTGTGGCGAGGGCTTTCAGTTTCGGACAGTGCGGTGCTGGAAGATGATAGCTCCGGGTTTCGACAGCTCGGTGTATGATGATCTGTGCCATGCTGCTGAACTGCACAAGCCCATGGCACGCAAATCCTGCAGGAACAAATCCTGCGGCCCTCAGTGGGAGGTGTCCGAATGGTCTGAGGTCAGTATGTACAAGAAGCTGGTTTGTTTAGCTCCTACTCAATTCCTGTTCTGTTTAGAAATGGATAATACAGATTTTTTCAAACAAATATTTATGTTCTTCTGAACACTCCAGTAAACCTGCATTGGACAAGAATGTCAGCTTGAGATTCTCTCATTTTCTGTGTGTGTGTGTGTGTGTGTGTGTGTGTGTGTGTGTAGTGCTCAGCACGGTGTGGACACCATGGAGTGAGGAGCAGGGAGGTTCGGTGTTCCATGGATACTCACATGTGTAACGAGTCCACACAGCCCATCAGTCTAAGGGAATGTGACGGACTACCATGTGACCGAAGCTGGACAGTGTCAGACTGGGGACCAGTGAGTGTCTTCTGTAAATGAGGACTGACAAGAATACCTTCACCCTGCCTACATCTACATTCAATACATTCATATTTTGAACAGCCAACTCTGGGCGAGGGCGACTCTGGGCGAGTTTACCTGGACAGCTCATCAGGCCATCATAGGGCAGAAACATGCTAACGCCAATGCAGCCTACTCTTGACGAAAGTCAGCAGTAGTTCTTTTACACGCCTCTCACCACAGACAATGAGAGACATTGGCTGGCCTTTGATAACCCAACTGGCTGCACTGGAGGTAGACAGCAGTGACAACCTGTTGATAGTGGGGCTTGAACCATTAGACCTTGGGATTAATAATTCAGCATCCTACCACCGGGCCACCACTGCCCCCACATTAAATATATATTTCATCATCATCATCATCATCATCTTCTTCTGCTTTTTCCTGGGTCGGGTATTGGGGGTAGCGGCTTAAGCAGTGAGGCCTAGACATCCCTCTCGCCAGGTGGTGGGACACCAAGGTATTCCCAAACCAACCACTAGACCTGGTGTGGTGTTTCGGGCATGTCCAATAGGGTGGAGTGAAAATTGTGAAAAATTACATTTTTCATTATTTTTACTTGGAATATCAATAAAAAGATGTGGAGAGGTGTCATCTAAAAGATTTTAAAAGTCATCTTGATAAGTTGATATCTTACGCTCCCCCAAGAACGATGAAAATGATCATATTTGAACATTTTTACTGAAAATGTTTAATTCTGATATAGTGATCCACTTTGCTTCTATATTATCAGTTTGGCACAGTGTTAACATATATTGTCTCAAAAAAAAACACACACATATTCAGATGAGTCGATATGACTGTCACATATTGAAGTCTCGTTCTGTCTCGAAAACTGGCATTTTTGCCCTCGACTCCAGTCTTGTATGGATGAAGCGATCTCGTCGATTGTTGCCACATACAGACTGTGATGCCTCAGTTACCACCTTGATGCACTTCTCCACAGCCTGTGTGTGGCACGGGTATCTGTCGAATGTGCCATATGCTGTGCCATATGCTGTCGCCACCTGCCGAGTTTCCTCTACTAAACTACTGAGTCCTGACCTTTCCAGTCATACCAAATCTGTGAACTGTGAATGTTCTAATTATTCAGAGTTATTCCCTTTGTCGGCAATTGCGTGCTTGTGTGCTCTCAAAATTGACTCGACATACCTTATTTCGAGCGAGTTGGGGGAACCTAGAATTTTTTACAGCTTTTTAATATTTTGCATATGTTTATAACTGGTAATGTTACGTCTTTTCTACACTATTCTGAATTGATTGTGAAAAACTATGTTTCACTCCACCCTAATATCCAACCGGGAAGAGACTCCAGGGTGAATACATACCATATTCGACGTAATAAGCGTCCTGCTTCAATAGCTCCCCTCCCAGTGTTTTTGCTCTTATGTCTAATAACCGCTCATGTGTACTGGGAGCAAAATGACAGGTCAAACTTATCCATTTTATTCGATCAGTCCCTGTAACGGTATAACGAGGCGTTCACTGCCTGTAAAAGTGAGTTTACACGGTATTTTAAGACCCCCTGCCACTGGGGAATGTATATAATGTTCATCAGTAACAACACATTTGATTGTTCCGCCGTGCTTTAAAAAACAGGAAAATATTTTGTCTATTATCTTGGTAAATGTCCAACAAGATGAACCATTAGAAACTGCTACAGCAAAACTATGGGATGCTCTGAATGAATGGAGCGATGAGCCAGATATGGACCTATCAGAAAGTGATGACTCCTGCTCACAGACTTTATACATTTAAAGACGTTCCTGGCCATGTGCTTTTCAATGTGCCATGTGCTAAAGTTGACATTCATGTTCATTGGTTCGATTTTACATGGGATGGGGGGGGTTAAAGGAACAGCACCAGGAAGGAAAATTAAAGGATCTTTTTGTTTAATTATGCTGTTTTCTGTTTATTTTCAGCTCTCATGTAAGTAATTTGGTTGATACTACAAAATGAATAACACAAATACCAGTAAAACTCTTTTATTGTTCTGTTATTATTCATGTTTTCCACCTTGATGGTAATAAGCACTTACTGTTCCACTCTGCTGGTAATATTTTAATGCTCACCCACTCCAATTTTTTACGCGCCCTGGGCGCTTATCACGTCGAATATGTTTTTTTTGTTATTCATCAAATTAATGCCCACGATTGGTGGCACACTCGTGCTGTGGTTAAGACTGTCGCCTCACAGCAAGATGCTTTTGGCTTTGAACTTGGTGGCCAACTGGGGTCTTTTCAGGTGATGTTTGCATGGTTTTTTTGTGATTGCATAAGTCTCTTTTGGGTATGTGAGTTTAAGATGGCTACT
This sequence comes from Plotosus lineatus, assembly GCA_024760905.1. Classification (NCBI taxonomy): domain Eukaryota; kingdom Metazoa; phylum Chordata; class Actinopteri; order Siluriformes; family Plotosidae; genus Plotosus; species Plotosus lineatus. The sequence goes on along the minus strand of CM045747.1, from coordinate 12,666,312 downwards.
CAAAGTTTTTTAGCTCTGAAGACATATAGGTATGTCTGAGATACTGAACAACTCAGTGTTTAAATGTACTAAGTGATTTTATTACAAAGGTGTTTTGTGTGTGATCCATTGTGTTTTATCTTCCTGCCGAAGTGCTCAGGGCCATGTGGAGAAGGTCGTATGACGCGTTATGTGATGTGTAAGAGCGGGAATGGGAAGGTGATTTCTGCTGCTCTCTGTGATCGAGAGGTTAAGCCCCTCACCGTGCAGCCGTGTGGAGCCTTTAACTGCCCTGCACACTGGGTGGAGCAGGAATGGGAACCGGTAAATTCATATCAGGAATTATTGTCTTATTATATCAAAAAACTCAAATCTAAGGGCCAGAAAGGATAATAGTGAACAAGTTTGTTTAAAGCGTCTGTCTCTTAAACTGGGTATGAGAATCTTTTTATTTCCAGCTTGTCTTCTTGAATGTGTTGCAGTGTAATACGACGTGTGGACGTGGAGTAAAGAGCAGGCAGGTGGTGTGTGCAGGGCTTAATGCAGGCACATTTAGGGGATTTCCTGATCACGTGTGCACCCACTCAATCAAGCCTGAGGAGAGTGCTGCATGCTTCGAGCGGCCTTGCTCCAAATGGTTCACCACCTCCTGGTCTCAGGTAACTACACCTGTCACACCCATGTGCTGTTCAGTATGGATGATTTCAGGCTTTTTTGTACATTGAGTTCTTTCTTCTCTGAACATATACTTGGGGTTGTACGCACATATATACTTCAAAGAGCTCTGGAATTCCTCAAGAAAATTGGTCACCATACACAATACAGTGCACAAAACCATTGCAAAATAATTTCTTGCACTTCATATATTCATTTAATTTAATTTCTGAACTGATTGAATCATTTTATTCATTTTCTGAACTGTTTAATCCCAATTAGGGTCACGGGGAGGCTGGCACCCATCTCAGCCGACTCTGAGCGGATTCAGAGTACACCCTGGACAGTTCGCCAGGCCATTGCAGGGCAAAAATACGCTAATTGCAATGCAGCCTATTCCTGCTTTCGGAGTTAGAAACGATTCTTTTACATCTCTCACCACAGGCAGTGAGAGACATGACCATCCTCTGATAACCCAGTTATCAAAGCTGCACTAAGGAGACAGAAATGACCACCCAATGATAGTTGTGTGAATATCACATTAGTGTATGTTTTATATATATATATATATATATATATATAGTATATAATTATATATACAATTACATATATTAATATATATATAACTAGAAGCAGTGGTGGCTTGCTAGTTGGTGCTACCTTCTAATCAGTAAGCCAGCACCAGCAAGCCACCACCTATCACCAATTGTCACTGCTGTACTGCCCCCCCCCCCCCTCAAGAATATGAAAAAAGTACATACCGTATTCAATGTGATAAGGGCCCAGTGCGCTTTAAAAATTGGAGTGGGTGGGCGCTTATTAAAATAATTATCAGCGGAGTGGAATGATAAGTGCTTATTACCATCAAGGTGGAAAACATGAATAACAGAACAATAAAATAGTTTTACTGATATTTGTGTTATTCATTTTGTGGCTTCAACCAAATTACTTACATGAAAGCTGAAAATAAACAGAAAACAGCATAATAAAAAAAAAAAGACCCCTTATTTTCCCTTCCAGTGCTGTTCTTTTAAACATCTTCCCGGAAGTAAAATCGAGCCAATCAACATGATTGCCAACTTTACCACATGGCATGTTGAACCAAACAACACGAACATAAACAAAAATCACATGGCCAGGAACGTGCTGAAATGTATGAAGTTAGTGAGCAGGAGAATCGGGTGAAAAAATACTTGTCATCACTTTCCGATAGGTCCATATCTGACTCATCGCTCCATTCATTCAGAGCAGCCCATAGTTTTGCTGTAGCAGTTTCGAATGGTTCATTGGTTGTTGTACATTTACCAAGAGAACACAGCAAAATATTTTCCTGTTTTTAAAGCACGGCGGAAAAATCACGTGTTGTTACTGATGAACATTATAGACATCCCCCAGTGGCAGGGGGTCTTGAAATACCACGTAAACTCACTTTTACAGACAGTGAACACCTCATTTTACCGTTACAGAGACTGGTCGAATAAAATTGGTAAGTTTGATCTGTCATTTTGCTCCCAGTACACATGGGTGGTTATGAGACGTAAGAGCAAAAACACTGGGGGGGGGCTTATTGGAGCAGGACGCTTATTATGTAGAATATGGTATGTATTTACCCTGGAGTCTCTTCCCGGTTGGACATTAGGGTGGAGTGAAACATATAGTTTTTTCACAATCAATTCAGAATAGTGTAGAAAAGACGTAACATTACCAGTTATAAACATATGCAAAATTATTGCACTTATTGGAGCAGGGCGCTTATTATGTCGTATACGGTTCAGTTCAGTTCATTTTCTGTAACCGCTTCATCCTAATTAGGGTCACGGGGAGGCTGGTGCCCATCCCAGCCAACTCAGGGCGAGGGCAGAGTACACCCTGGACAGCTCGCCAGGCCATCGCAGGGCAGAAACACGCTGACGGCTTTTCAGCCTACTCTTGTCGAAAGTCGGCAATGGTTCTTTTACATGCCTCACACCATAGACAGTGAGAGACATGGCCGGCCTTTGATAACCCAGTTAGTTGCACAGAGGGGACGGTGACCACCTTGTGGAGAGTATGACTCGAACCCCCAACCTTTTGGATCAGTGATCCAGCACCCTATACCACTAGGCCACCACTGTCCCCACTATATATATATATATATATATATATATATATATATATATATATATATGAGATTAATTAATTTGGTCATGTGTGTGTGAACATGCAAGTGAAGCACTGAGGTAATTAAAAGAGTACCCCTATAAGGCCTGTTTGTTACATTACCTTCATCATCTATGAGTCCATGTCTATTCAGAGTGTTGCATTAGAACAATATTGGGATTATAAACAGATTCAGTAATGAAATTGTTTGCTACACTTACCTTGAAATTTCCTTCTGCATTTCAATATAAAAGTAAAAATATATGAATGAAAAAAAAAAATGGATAGGCTATCAGTGTTTACTGAATCTGAATGAATGAAGGAATTGGGTAGTATTTACAAATTCTTTCATAAATGTGTTGATTTTTACTCAGATACTTTTATAATTACTTTTCGAAGTAAGAACCAATACTTGAGCCCTATTCAAGCAGGATTAGATGTACGTGATGCATGGGGTAATTCTGTCCTGAAATTCAATCTCAGTATGTATGTTATTCTCTCCATCTCTGAGAAAATTTCAGCCCAAACTAACATGCTATTTTAAATGTGACTGTGTGTGTGTGTGTGTGTGTGTGTGTGTGTGTGTGTGTGTGTGTGTGTGTGTGTGTTTTGCAGTGCAGTAAGACATGTGGGAGCGGTGTAAAAGTGAGGGAAGTGAGATGTTACCAGGGAAAGGAGATCGGCCACAGCTGCGACCCCACACTAAAACCTCAAACCAGACAGAGCTGTGAGGTACAGGCTTGTCCTACTCAGGCACCAGGTAACACATTTACATCCAATAAAAATACAGACATCCCACAAGAACACAAACTTGCCTAAATGTATAGCAGCACCCCCCCCCCACCCCCCAGAGTACTCACAGAATCAAACCAGTAAGCACCTTTTGTCAACAAAATGTAAGGTAATATAAGATAATATATTACAATATACCATACAACAATAGGTGATAATAAAATACATTCAACTTAATGAATGTGGTCTGTTTTCATGCCTGCATGCATGTTTTCTTGTTCCATGGGATTACAGAGATCCATTTTTATTGTGACAAAGTTCATTATTTTCTGTAATGTACTGATAAAAATGTAACTTTCTTATATTTTAAATTCATTGCACACCAACTGAACTATTTCAGGTCTTTTATTGTTTTAAACCTGATGATTTTGGCATATCGCTCATGAAAACCCAAAATTCGTATCTCAAAAAATTAGCATATTTCATCCGACCAATAAAAAAAAAAAAAAGTGTTTCTAATACAAAAAAAGTCAACCTTCAAATAATTATGTTCAGTTATGCACTCAATACTTGGTCGGGAATCCTTTTGCAGAAATGACTGCTTCAATGCGGCGTGGCATGGAGGCAATCAGCCTGTGGCACTGCTGAGGTGTTCTGGAGGCCCAGGATGCTTCGATAGCGGCCTTAAGCTCATCCACAGTGTTGGGTCTGGTGTCTCTCAACTTTCTCTTCATAATATTCCACAGATTCTCTATGGGCTTCAGGTCAGGAGAGTTGGCAGGTCAATTGAGCACAGTAATACCATGGTCAGTAAACCATTTAGCAGTGGTTTTGGCACTGTGAGCAGGTGCCAGGTCGTGCTGAAAAATGAAATCTTCATCTCCATAAAGCTTTTCAGCAGATGGAAGCATGAAGTGCTCCAAAATCTCCTGATCGCTAGCTGCATGGACCCCGCCCTTGATAAAACACACTGGACTAACACCAGCAGCTGACATGGCACCCCAGACCATCACTGACTGTGGGTACTTGACACTGGACTTCAGGCATTTTGGCATTTCCTTGTCCCCAGTCTTCCTCCAGACTCTGGCACCTTGATTTCCGAATGACATGCAAAATTTGCTTTCATCCGAAAAAAGTACTTTGGACCACTGAGCAACAGTCCAGTGCTGCTTCTCTGTAGCCCAGGTCAGGCGCTTCTGCCGCTGTTTCTGGTTCAAAAGTGGCTTGACCTGGGAATGGCGGCACCTGTAGCCCAGTCCACTGCTTCCACAGGTCCCCCAAGGTCTGGAATCGGCCCTTCTCCACAATCTTCCTCAGGGTCCGGTCACCTCTTCTGGTTGTGCAGCGTTTTCTGCCACACGTTTTCCTTCCCACAGACGTCCCACTGAGGTGGCTTGATACAGCACTCTGGGAACAGCCTATTCGCTCAGAGATTTCTTTCTGTGTCTTACCCTCTTACTTGAGGGTGTCAGTGATGGCCTTCTGGACAACAGTCAGGTCGGCAGTCTTACCCATGATTGTGGTTTTGAGTAATGAACCAGGCTGGGAGTTTTTAAAAGCCTCAGGAATCTTTTGCAGGTGTTTAGAGTTAATTGGTTGATTCAGATGATTAGGTTAATAGCTCGTTTAGACTACCTGAACATGATATGCTAATTTTTTGAGATAGGAATTTTGGGTTTTCATGAGCTGTATGCCAAAATCATCAGCATTAAAACAATAAAAGACCTGAAATATTTCAGTTGGTGTGCAATGAATCTAAAATATATGAAAGTTTAATTTTTATCAGTACATTACAGAAAATAATGAACTTTGTCACAATATGCTAATTTTTTGAGAAGGACTCGCATATATATATATATATATGGCTCTCAGAGGATTAAATTGTAAAATATCTTTTTTTTGGCTCTCTTAGTCAAAAAGGTTCCCAAACCCTGGTTTAAAGTATTTGAAATTAAAACTAGGCCCACTGTTGGCCTATAACTGTCAATTAAATAAAAAAAAATAATAATTTTAATAATTAATTTTCATAAGGTTCTCTTTAAAAATATTCCTTCCAGGAGACACCAATTAAGCTCCTTTTTGTAAGTATAACCCCAAACCTTTTGGGGGGCTTTTCCCCACTGAACCCCCCAGCAAGGGCGCTGCACCCACACCCCCGCATGGGGCCCAGGCGGCCCCCTTGACCCCCTGCCAATTTTTCCTCCTTTTCCATAAAGGCCTGTTCTCATCCCTGATTCTAGTACAGTATGGCAAAAAAGCATGATCCCCAGGGTCAAACGCCCCCCCACACCCCCTGGCATCACACTGTGCCCCCCAAGAGGCTCTCCCCACTATTAGAGAAGCACTGGCCTTGTGGGAGCTCACCACGAGCCTTTCCTTGCTGGTATTCATAGTGTGCTCAAGCAAAAAATTCTCCTCCTCCTCCTCTTCTGTCACGCAACACCTCGTGCCTGTCCATGTGACATCTTCGCCACAGTCGAAGATCGGAAGGGTTTGATGACTTATTGTATATTCTTGTTTTATTATTATTATTATTTATTATTAATAGTTATTAATGTTAATGTACATGCATTATTATTATGAAATATTTATTGTTTTTACATGTTTATCTTTAATATATTAGGTCAAATACCCATGTTTGTGGCAGGTTATATGAGTTTGGGAGGGGCTTGGAACGGATTAATTGGTCTTCTGTTATTTCTTATGGGAATAATTACTTCATCTAACAAACATTTTGATTTACGAGCTCGCCCTCAGAACGGATTAAATTCGTAAATCAAGGTACCACTGTATATTATTGTTGATTTGTCTGCGTACACAAGACAACAGCTTGTTCAGCACATTCAGACAATAGGGCAAAATACCTTTTAACTGGATGAAAATTGTAACATTAAAAGCTAACAGATCAGTGCATCCTTAAAGTGCATAAGGATTATTCTCTACTTTTGTCAAATACTGCATCTGTATGGTGCATTTTAACAGCTATTTTATTAAATCAGGTTATGAGCTAATACGTCAAATCAGTTATCAACCAATCACAACTCGATTTTAGTGAATACGTACTAGTATTATTATACCAACATTCATGAGAAATATCGTGTTTATCATTTTACTCAATTTTTAAAAATTACACAAGATGTTTTTCCATTTTATGAGCTTTGTACTTCATATGCCTCTAATCAAACCCAAACAAACTGGCAAACTGACAGCGAAGTGAAATGTTGTGTTAAGCGGAAATAAACTCCGTGAAAAACCTGCCTGTTCACATGTCTTCATTCCTCTGAAACCGGGGACTGTCACTGTTGGTAATTTATTTAATTGTTTATTTTCTTTAAAAAAGTTTTGCTTTCAAGTACAATAGCTTCAGCAAACTGCTTTTTTGTATGTTTTTGAAGATACTAATGGTACATGACCTGATAGTTTTTACCCCTGTTTCTCGCTTAGCCGATGACGTTTGTGAGGACAAAGCAACGGCAAACTGTGCACTGGTGTTGAAAGTCAAGCTCTGCACACACTGGTACTACAGGAAAGCCTGCTGTCTCTCTTGCAAGACCAGAAGTCACTAATCAGCTGCTGAACCCATACTGGGCCATTCCACTCAATGTGAAGAACCCCAAATGTACACGTACACACACTGTAACCTTGTGAACTTAACTTTAAATCTACACACAGAAAGGACACTCCTGCTGGATTCCTACAATCTAACCTGTTACCTACAACAGGTAACGTGTTAGTACTTTCCCGCTACAAGTCTAATCCGGTAGACTAAAATCTATGCTGGTATAATCACTTTTAAAAATCATAACTCACAGGCTACATGCTAACTTGTCATCCACAGCCTACATGCTGCCACATTATGCATAAAACGTCATTCCAAACTAGTCACTTAAAAAAACGCATCCTAACCTGTTACACCCTGAAACTACACTATAAATTGCAACCGGTTTATTAGTGTTATTTAGTATACTGAACTAGAGACAATTAAATTAAACGCTGTATGCATATTAAAATTTTGTTCTACAATTATCCACGCTCAAACTGATCAACCCCCACCTAAAAAAATATTGTATACCCAGATGTTATGTCCAAACCTTTACATTGTAAACCACAGAATACACCCTACTCTTTTATCCACAAACAACTACAAGGTAAATCTTTCTTATTATTTAGGAACTATATACACAACCTCTTAAAACTGCCCTGAACTTGATCCCCATAGCTGATAATAATGACAAATCCAGGCGATAATAATAAAGATGTGACGTGCATTTTTTAAAAAGTCCCAACTGCAAAAACTCCCCGAACAAAGGTGAGGTAATTGCAGTCCCCCAGCAATGAATGCAAGGTTTTATATAACAGTGAGGTGTTCAGTTGTCTATGGATCACTTACAGCACACAAAAAACAAATTGCTAACAATACATACCAAAGTCTTGAGGCACTTGGTGAGAGTATGGGTTATAAGTGTGTGTGTGTGTGTGTGTGTATATATATATATATATATATATATATATATATATATATATATACACACTTATCGAGGGGTGGTGAAACCATCCTCTCTCTCTTCAGGTGATTATAGAAGATATTCTCGATCAATCTCGAAACAGATCTGTAGTGATAAATGGAGTTTCAATAGAAAGTCTTTGTCCTGTCCTTTTATTTTTGTTATTTGCTCTACCAAAAAGTATTGAGCACTCTCCTACGGAAGGATCTACTCAGAAAATCC
>CM045747.1:12550581-12655581 GCA_024760905.1 Plotosus lineatus | reverse complement strand
CTTATCCATATTATTATTTTTTTTTTTTGGGGGGGGGGGGGGGTGCATTGTAAAATGATAATGGGCCGACGATATGGGAATAATTGAATGAATCATTTTTGTTATTTCTCCAGTTAATTACTACAGCAGTGGTCCCAAACTACGGCCCACCTCCACATTTGGCCCTACTAAAACATGAGACCCTATTCCAGCCTTCTTCCGTCTGTGCCCCTATCTGAACCCCCCCCCCCCCCCCCTTACCCCCGTCAAACAAAATGCTAGACTCTCCCCTGTCAAATTGAACGGAATAATGGTGAAAAAGTGATGGAAGATAAAAATTGATTCAGAATGCAGGGTATTTAACCTGCAGTGGACAAACAATTATTTTTTGTTCAATGCAAAGAAAAAGTTGTTTGTATCATCTGTCAAGAGGCGGTGGCGATATTCAAAGCATACAATCTGCTCCGACACTCTGAATCCCGTCACAAAGACGAATATGATCGCTTGCAAGGCCAAATGCGAGTACAAACTCTCAAAGCTAAAAAGTGGACGGTTAGCTCAGGAGAATACATTTGTACGCCAGGCTCGGCTGAACCAGTCATCTGTTCAGGCAGCTATCGGGTTGCTCAACTGATAGCAAGCAGTGTTTCTTTCATTATTTATTTGCTGACTTTTTTCTGTGAAGGTCCCGGAAAGGGTTACGAATATTTGGTTATGTGTGGCTTACTGGAAAACAATAAATGTTTACGTTTAGGCAGCCCTGTGGTCGTCACACTTTTTCTGTTACAAACTGACCTCGCCCCCCCCATCAGAGAAGGGAAAAGTTATGTGACCCCAACAGGAAAACGTTTGGGGACCCCTGACCCCTGTACTACGGTATTACGTGAAAGTAATAAATAACTACTGACACAAATTGACGGTAATCTGCATTATTTTAAGTTGGTAATGTACCTCTTTTTTCCCCTCAGATGCAGCATTTGTTTTTTGTGCTGTTGGAAATGTACACATTGAGTTCTGTGTATGCATTTTCCAATGGCTCGATAACAGGAGTGTGTGACAGCATGACGCCTGTTCACAGCAGCTTTATGCCTCAGAAAACCAAAGCACCGTACAGAGTCACAGTGGACCGCAGGACATACAGACCTGGAGACATGATACAAGGTCATATTATTCCATCATTAGGAATTTTAAATTGGCACAGGGGGGGCAGTAGTGGCCTAGTGGTATAGGGTGCTGGATCGCTGGTCCAAAGGTTGAGGTTCGAGTCCCACTCTCCACAAGGTTGTCACTGTCCCCCCCAGTGCAGCTAACTGGGTTATCAAAGGCCGTCCATGTCTCTCACTGTCTATGGTGTGAGGTTCATGCAAAGGAACCATTGTTGGCTTTCGACAATAGTAGGCTGCAAAGCCAAAAGCGTGTTTCCGCCATGCGATGGCCTGGTGAGCTGTCAAGGGTGTACTCTGCCCTCACCCGGAGTCGACTGGGATGGGCGCCAGCCTCCTCGTGACCCTAATTAGGATTAAGCGGTTACAGAAAATGAACCGAACTGATGAAATTCACACAGGTCCTTCGAGAGACAGAGAACACTGAGATGAGGTCAGGAATCCCATGTATGACATATTAATCTTATCACCAGCTCCATCATAGCGTGAATATAAAATAAAATTTCTGCGTCAGAGTTCCTTTATATGTCTCAGAAAACAGGAATAATTTTTTTTATCAATATTGAAATAATTAAAAAGGAAAGTGTGAGAAAGTTCACTCCTTTTATATAAGAATCAAAATTTGTATTAATACTTTTTAACCATTTGCGTTTCCCACCCTAATTGCATGGCAAACAGAATGAGTTTTCCTAGATGTTCAATTTGAAAGCTGCAGTCCACCTTGTATGGTAGGGTTCCTGACCTCAGATGGGTGTGTGGTGTTACATGAGGTATCACACCTTGCATTATTCAGAATACGATATATGTCATACATTTCCATGTGAATGAGCTGTGAATACAGAAATTATCAAATATATCACAATGTGGATTGATATAAAAATCTTGTTTGATTTACAGATGAATTTACTGTTAGAACTGCTGTTAGAGACACTGCACACCTTTTGACTAATCCGCATTCAGTGCTGCTGTAGTCGAATAAGAAATAAAGAGATGAATGTTAATGTACAGTATTTTTACTCACCAGTGACTCTGGAGTCAGTGACCAGTACTGAATTTGAGGGCTTCATGCTGCAAGCTCGAGCAACACCAGGCGATACAGCTGTGGGTTATTTCAAGCCAGGAGACCCCGATCTGATCCGACTGCATGACTGTTTCAGCAACAAAGTAGCGTATAATTTTATATATATATATATATATATATATATATATATATATATATATATATATATATATATATATAAAGTATGTGTATAAATGTCTTCACCCATCTCCCCCAATGTTATTGTTTTTTTAATCCTGTTTTTCTCCCTAATTTTAGTCATATTCAATTCCCACCCATCAGATATCATCTTCCCTATCACACAACCACCACCGATCAGGGAGGGGTGAAAGTATGCACCCCCCCCCCGTGACATGTAATACATACTAGCCACCCGACTCTTTTCTAACTGCAGTGCCATGAGTATTTGGTGCGGTCTAACATACTCGGAGGAAAATTGCTTTCCGCCCACTCATACGAATGAGCTCACAGACGCCCATGATTGCCTGTGAGTGACAGGGAAGTGCTGAAGGCCTGTATTTCAGTAGCCCAATAAAATCTTGGTTTTTTTTTGTTGTTGTTTGTTTGTTCATATTTTGTTGCTCGTCATGGAGAGTCAGTTAACACTGAGCTAAAATGCAGAAAATCTCAGTTCAATTCTTTAAAAAAAAGTTCTTACAAATGGGGCAGTGGTGGCCTAGTGGTATAGGTGTCGGATCACAGATTCTAAGGTTGGTGGTTCAAGTTCCCCCCACTGCAGCTAACTGGGTTATCAAAGGTTGGTCTCTCACTGTCTATGGTGAGAGGTTCATGTAAAAGAACCATTGCTGACTTTCGACAAGAGGAGCTACAAAGCCTTCTGCATGTTTCTGCCTTGCAATGGCCTGGCAAGCTGTCCGGGGTGTACTCTGCCCTCGCCCGGAGTCGGCTGGGATGGACGCCAGCCTCCCCGTAACCCTAATTAGGATTAAACGGTTACAGAAAATGAACTGAACTGAAGTTCTTACAAATACTTTTATTCTGCACTATATTGCTTTTCGGGAAAAAAAAACCCCAACATTTTGTGCCACTTCCAGTTGACCAGTGGAAAATATTACATCACTTCCAGTTGTTCCATGTTGAAGTCACCATATATGAGCTGATATTCTAGTAGTGCTAAATTACTACTACTAATATACTAGTACTTCTCAAAAAATTAGCATATTGTGATAAAGTTCATTATTTTCTGTAATGTACTGATAAAAATTAAACTTTCATATATTTTAGATTCATTACACACCAACTGAAATATTTCGGGTCTTTTATTATTTTAATACTGATGATTTTAACATACAGCTCATGAAAACCCAAAATCTCTATCTCAAAAAATTAGCATACTTCATCCGACCAATAAAAAAAAGTGCTTTTGATACAAAAAAAGTCAACCTTCAAATAATTATTTTCAGTTATGCACTCAATACTTGGTCGGGAATCCTTTTGCAGAAATGACTGCTTCAATGCGATGTGGTATGGAGGCAATCAGCCTGTGGCACTGCTGAGGTGTTATGGAGGCCCAGGATGCTTCGATAGCGGCCTTAAGCTCATCCACAGTGTTGGGTCTGGTGTCTCTCAACTTTCTCTTCACAATATCCCACAGATTCTCTATGGGCTTCAGGTCAGGAGAGTTGGCAGGCCAATTGAGCACAGTAATACCATGCTCAGTAAACCATTTAGCAGTGGTTTTGGCACTGTGAGCAGGTGCCAGGTCGTGCTGAAAAATGAAATCTTCATCTTCATATAGCTTTTCAGCAGATGGAAGCATGAAGTGCTCCAAAATCTCCTGATAGCGAGCTGCATTGACCCTGCCCTTAATAAAACACAGTGGACCAACACCAGCAGCTGACATGGCACCACAGACCATCACTGACTGTGAGTACTTGACACTGGACTTCAGGCATTTTGGCATTTCCTTCTCCCCAGTCTTCCTCCAGACTCTGGCACCTTGATTTCCGAATGACATGCAAAATTTGCTTTCATCTCAAAAAAGTACTTTGGACCACTGAGCAACAGTCCAGTGCTGCTTGTCTGTGGCCCTGGTCAGGCGCTTCTGCTGTTGTTTCTGGTTCAAAAGTGGCTTGACCTGGGGAATGCGCCACCTGTAGCCCAGTCCACTGCTTCCACAGGTCCCCCAAGGTCTAGAATCGGCCCTTTTCCACAATCGTCCTCGGGGTCCGGTCACCTCTTCTGGTTGTGCAGCGTTTTCTGCCACACTTTTTCCTTCCCACAGACGTCCCACTGAGGTGGCTTGATACAGCACTCTGGGAACAGCCTATTCGCTCAGAGATTTCTTTCTGTGTCTTACCCTCTTGCTTGAGGGTGTCAATGATGGTCTTCTGGACAGCAGTGAGGTCGGCAGTCTTACCCATGATTGCGGTTTTGAGTAATGAACCAGGCTGGGAGTTTTTAAAAGCCTCAGGAATCTTTTGCAGGTGTTTAGTTAATTGGTTGATTCAGATGATTAGGTTAATAGCTCGTTTAGACTACCTTTTCATGATATGCTAATTTTTTGAGATAGGAATTTTGGGTTTTCATGAGCTCTATACCAAAATCATGTTGATAATAACGAACTTTATCACAATATGCTAATTTTTTGAGAAGGACTAGTACATACCCACTGCCTGACAGTTTTTATCCCAGTCCATGTAATTACAGGAATATGAGTAAAACCAACGAAGCTGTCACGTTTGTCTTCCAGAAGTCGGGCATCAGCCACTCATCAGCAAAAAAAATAAGCCATCTTGAGGTCATGTGGGTTGCACCACTTGCACCTGCTCCATACAATATTACTTTCTGGTATTAGAACCTTTCTCATAATTTACTTGTTTTTATTTTACTGCTCAGTACTGCAGTATACCAACAGTGGGGGACTTTTTTGCAGTGCAACCTTTGTGAGGAGCTACAATGAGTTCTGGACCATGGTAGCCAGCCATAATATCGTGCTGTCCAGAAGTCCTGCTTCAGCTGTGAACCGCCTGGTAAATATAATCATATTAATATCTGCAGTACAGTGGTACCTCACCTTACGATAATGCCGGCAAACGAAAAATCCAGGTTACGAAAAAACATTTTCCAAAATATTGTCTCTGTATACGAAACAAGTTCTCCTTACAAAACGCGCCAAACGCATCATTGAAACATTAAAACGCGCCACTCAAACATTCAAACAATGCATGAGCTGCTTTCCCATTGACTATCTTCCAACATCCTGCCCCTCTGGCCTCCCCTCTGGTGCGCACGCGTGTGATTTCCGGTGGGAGTGAAAAGAAGAAGCAGGCTCGTGACATGCAGTTGAGTGATATCGTAAAGGAATATGGCCAAACCCGTCTACCATCGGTACGGTATTGAAGCAGAAGGAGGTCATAAAAGGTATGCTTTTATAATTTTTAAAGGGTTTAGGGGGTAGTATTGGGGGCCTTGGAATGAATCACGAGTTTTACATGTAAAATGCGGTTCAACTTACAAAAAAAAAATCCAGGTTAAGAAAAAGGCTCTGGAACAGATTAATTTCGTAAGGTGAGGTACCACTCTATAACTATACACTGCAAGATGACAGTCCATTTTGAAATCCCAAAACACTTTTTTTTTTTTATTGTTACCATACAGACGATGTCTTTCTGCCTCCTGATTCCACTTCTCTTCAGATCTTCATCTTTGAATCTACACTGATCTTTGGGAATGAATGCAACTGCAAATGATACCCTTGTGATTTTAATCTCTTCTGTTTTAATTGTTCAGAAGAATGGAAAAGTTAATTTGGAAAAGGTCAATGTTAAGGGCGATTATAAAATTGTACAATAAAATATTGCAGCTCATTAACATAAAATAATAAATCAGGGATCCCAGTGAGGTTTAGAAAAAAATAGAGGAAACGGGTTTAGAAATAGAGGAAATGAAATATGTTCAACTAGTGAGCATACCTGCTACAAGTTAGTATGTTAATAGTATAACAATATAATTCAAAATGTCAACATTTACTCTGCACTAGTAAACAGTCTTATACTGTACTTGTTGCATAAATTTTATTTAAAAAAATAGCAGAATTCTGCTAAATAGCGGAGATCTGGGATCCCAGATAAATAAACAGCTCATTTTAAATTGTAATCCATGATTGTCTCTTGACTTGAGAGGGATGTTGTTGATTATTTGTTTTGCTGGTGAAGTGTACAATCACTCTGTTTACTGTGACAAGAAGAATTCCAAGGTTCTGTGCAATCTGACACCAGTTAAGTTCACTTTCAGACTGACCCAGAGTGCATGCGCTTTTGCTCCTGGCATTCACGTAATAGCTAACTTTTATGAACAATTTCCATACTCTAATCTAATAATAAAAACTTTAATAATATATTAACATGTTTGATCAGACTGTTTTTTAATGAAGGAGCGTCTATTTACTTTTGATATGTCTGTATTTTTGGGGGTACGTACAAATGTAAACAAGCCACTAATAAACCATCATGGCACCCCAGTGTACCTGTATGATAATTTGTATTAATACTACTTTTCTGATATCCCCACTAAAATATGACACAACTAATAAATAGTATTTTCTGTATTTTCTGTGGTGCTCACGAAATAAATGAAGAGGCCAATGAAATGCCATTAGATTTTCTGTGATTCCTAGGCAGTTATTTATTATCTATTTCAAGAAGTTCTTACCTGTTTATCACAATGTTGTAAACCTAAGCCAGAACATAAGCCTACAGCATACGCACCTCTAAATGCTCTCATTTCTTTCCACACATAAAACAAAAAATAACCAACAGTAGATCACTTTGTAAACACACGACATTAGACCAGATGCTAACATGCTAGCACACAATAACACACACCTAAAGACACAGTAACAGTACGTACAGCTTTGAATTCAGTCCCATTAGACAGAGCTTTACTTTAAAGAGACTCAGGTTGTCAAGGGACACTGTATTATTGGAGAAATGTGATGAATAATGTAGATAAAATGAGGATTGGTTGTTATTAAAAATACTGGCAGCAGTAGCCCATTTTCATAATGCACAGTGCACATTCACAGCTATATAACATTTCTACTGGCTCCAACAAGCTAGGGGAACAATCTGGAAGACTTGTGCCTTTGAAAAACCTTTGAAAGGTTAAAGGTCATGAAGGACCTCCAGAACAGTGGCAATAGTCCAGGCCTGGGTTTCGCAGCTGAATACACAGTACTGACCATTTTCATTTGTTAGCTCCGGTAGGCCGCTCCATGGGGACCTGAAAACAGAACAAAAAAAATCTAAAAGTAGAGTTCTACATCTAATTAGCAAATTTAAATTAGTCCAAGAGTTTTGAGTTATTGACTGAGAACAGCATAAATATTAACACAACACAGAATATGAATTATGTTATTTCTGCTGTTCTTGGTTAATAACCAAAAACTCTTGGACTTCTTTAAAATACTCAGAGCTACAAAATACGGTTGTGTTCCTTGCAATTACAAATGCCCATGTGTGCCTGCAATAGTCTGGCAAGCTGTTCAGGGTGTATCTTGCCTTGGCCTAGTGTTGGCTGAGAAAGGCGCTTCCCCACAACCATAGTAGGATTAAGAGGTTTGGCAAATGAAAGAATGAGCCAGCATTTGAACAGGTGAATATGAAATAAATAACATGTTTACCTTTCCAAATAAACATAATGGCGAGAGAGAACGTTCTTCACCAGAAACACTGTCTTGTCGTAGGTTTCCTTTCCAAGTTTCTTGGCAAAATATAACTTGGCACGTAGAAAATAACCAACTGGCCAAAGCCATTCCTGGGTAAAGATTAATACAAACAGTACAATGAAGATAAAAATCCTGTTAAAAGATCATGTGATGTCAGCTATCGCAAAGAAGAACTGGTCTATCTTACAGGTCCTTGGTGGTAGTTGAAGCCTTTGGCTATGTTGTAGTTATCATTGTCAAGTGCGTTGTCGTAAACACCACAGTAAACCATGTCACTGTTTAAGACCAACAGTGAAAGAGCAGAGAAGATTTTTACAGGTTAATGATACATGAACAAAGTTTTAACAACTGTGACAGGATGCAAGTCTTACTCTGGATCTAGTGTCTTCATTCCCAGCGGTCCGAGCAGCTTTTCTTCAGCAATACTCAGCGCTTCCCAGGCCTTCTCCACCGTAAACAGTTCAGGGGCCTACCGGGAATAAAATCATAAACTGGTGTTGACAATACTTGGACAGACAATTTAACTAAATATAAACCTGCCATTACAGGTTAATAAAAAAGGACACACAAAACAACAAAAGCCATATAAAGCTCAATCCAAGGTGCTTACCACGACCATAGCAATGGTGAAATTAGGTCTGAGTTGGTAGTCGCACCATGCGTTTGAGGCTCCACAACTGTCCTTATAAATCCCTCTCTTATGAACCAGCTCAGGGTGTTTCTCATTGGGGTCGTTGTAATCATGAGACACATAGAACATTTTCTCAAAGTTGTCCTGGATCTTTCGGTTCCACTCTTCGTAGGATACCGTAAATTGTTTACCTAGAGGAAGTGAAAGGTGTGCGTATAGAGGAGGGAAGTGTTGGCTTAGTGGTTAAAATGATGGGTTACTGAGCCGAAGGTCAGTGGTTCAGTCACCATTGTTGGGCCCTTGAGAAAGGCCATTAACCCTCAATACCTCAGTTGTATGTAAAAAGAGAATGCTAATTGTAAGTTGCTCTGGATAAGAGTATCTGCCAAAAGCTGTAAATGCATACTGTATTCAACGTAATAAGGGCTCTGCTCAAATATACACTCCCCCCCCCACATGTTTTATATCTTACATCTAATAACCGCCCATGTGTACTGGGAGCAAAATGGTAGATCAACTTAATATTATTCGATCAGTCTCTGTAAAATGAGGCGTTCACTGCCTGTAAAAGTGAGTTTACGCGGTATTTCAAGACCCCCTGCCACTGGGAAATGTCTACAATGTTCATCAGTAACAACACCTTTGATTGTCCCCCCGTGCTTTAAGAAACAGGAAAATATCTTGCTGTGTTCTCTTGGTAAATGCCCAACAACCGATGAGCCATTAGAAACTGCTCCAGCAAAACTATGCATGTTCTAAATGAATGTAGCGATGAGCCAGATATGGACCTATCAGAAAGTGATGAGTATTTTTCACCCGATCCTCCTGCTCACTAACTTCATAAATTTAAAGACGTTCCTGGACATGTGCTTTTGTTTATGTTTGTGTTGATTGGTTCAACATGGCATGTGGCAAGTTGACATTCATGTTGATTGGCTCGATTTTACTTCCAGGAAAATGTTTAAAGGAACAGCACCGGGAGGGAAAAGAAAGGGGCATTTTTCTAAAAAATTATGCTGTTTTCTGTTTATTTTCAGCTTTCATGTAAGTAGTTTGTTTGATACCACAAAATGAATAACACAAATACCAGTAAAACTATTTTATTGTTCTGTTATTATTCATGTTTTCCACCTTGATGCTAATTAACACTTACCGTTCCACTCTGCTGGTAAAATTTTAACAAGTACCCACCCACTCCAATTTTTAAAGTGCCCTGGGCGCTTATCACATCGAATACGGTATTATTAAAAAAAAAAAAGTTTATATTCAGACTACGCTAATCATGCATCAAACAGCAGCATGTTAAGATGTGTTGCTTTCTCACCATCTCTGTGGATGGTCATGGTGCTGTAAGGGAACAGTCCCCACTTATGGAGCTCCACGAGCCAGCGCACAACTGACTTACACAAACCCACAATCTCCACAGCTGAGCCATCTCTGTTCAAATGAAACACAAGGATGCACTCAGCATTACTGATCAGAGTACTGGCATGGCATAACACAATTGAATACAACATACTGGCTTGGCATGTCAACACATCTACAAACTGAACACACACACACACACACACACACACACACACACACACAACTCAGTCATAACATTTCAACAGGAAAAATGCATAGCATTAGTTATCTCATTACAGTGACACCCCCAAGGAGTGCAAACTGAAGAGTTAGTTCTCAAAGTTGGATGTGTTGGCAGCAGGAAAAATGAGAAAGCACAATATTAAATAACTGGGTGCCTTCATGGTCAAAATAGCAGCTATTAGTTGCTGGTATGCAGTGTCAAGTACCTACCAAAGGTGGTCCAAGGAAGGACATTTAGTGAACTGCAAGTAGTGAATGTGAAATTGAGTGTCCAAGGCTTGTTGATGCATGTGGAGAGATAAGCCCCACTGGGTTTCTGGGTATCCTTTTCACTGAATGGGTAATCAAATGAGTTCACTACTTACACAATTGATCATAGTCTCCATCTAAATTGCAGGGCTAATTTAACCCTATATACATCGAATTGCTGAGCCAAGAGTTCAGTCTCTTGAGTACAGCCAGCAATTTACCAGTACCCTGTTGGCAATGGCTGGTAATTCCCATTAATCTGATCCCTCACATCAAACTTGTCTGGCTTAGTGAGACCTGCTGGGATTTAAGAATCTTGCCGATATAGCTCTCTGGTCCTCCGGGATATGCAACCTCCCCCCTACCCTAACAAGGCAACAATCATAAGGGGAGTACAGTGTCAGAAATGGAAAAACAAGGTGTCGGAAGAGCTAGACCGGATATAACACAAGATGCGATATTATCCGCGCAACATCTCAAACTGGAAAAACAATGCTTACTTTATTTTTTGATAGTACAAGTCAGATAGAAGGGGCTTGTATTTTTTTAATTAAATTTCCAGAAGTTAAGGCGGTTCAACCTTCAATACTACGTTGCCCTCAGGCTACACTGAAATGCAATCGCTGTCCAATCACAGCCTCAGAATGACCCCCGTTGAGGGCAAAGTAATAACTGAAGAAGAATCACGAACATTACCACTCAGACAAAAAAATGTGATGCCAGCCATGACAATTCTAGAAACCAAAATACAGGGATCCCCCACTTTACGCGGATAATTGGGACCGAGATAGCCCCATGACTGTCGAATTCCGCGAAGTACGACCGACCCCCTTGACTGATGTATACGAACATGTATATGTGCATACAATATCAATAAATACATATTCAGTGCTATAAAATGCTTATAATAACAATTAAACATTCAAAAATAATGCATAAAATGTAAATAAAATATAAACACACACACACATAAATTTTTATGATTTTTACAGATGTGAGGTGCACACCTCACATAAAAATGTAAGTAGTTTTGTTGGGGGGTTTTGGGTTGTTTTTTTTGTTTGTTTTTTTTTTTTTTTTTTTTTGCATAATTGGCCTTGTTGTGCAGCATTTTCCTTAACTTTCCCCCTATTCTTCTTTAATTTCCTTATTTTTTAATTCGATGAATATTAAAAAAAAAAAAAAACACGATGAACTGAAGCCACATGAATTGAAGTGCGAAGTAGCGAGGGATCGCTGTATTCAGTTTCTCTAGTCCTTGTGAGTGATTATGTTATATACCTGGGTGTAGCAGGAATCCCTTTATTGCGAGCTCGCTCACTTTCACCCATCTTATCCATCCATGTGCCACAGTTGAATCGGTTTCCTCCATACACAAAGCCTGTGTCTGGATTCACCTTGGCCACAATGTTGAATCCTAACAGAAAAATGGATAAAGTATTAGAACACAAGATGATCAAAAATATATTATATTCCAAAATATTTACATGTAAACAAAATAATCCATACACAATTCATTTTTTTTAAATTGTCAGTTGTAAAGAATGAATGAGGCCAAAAAACGAATGTATACTTTAAATATTAGCACAGTTAATATTTTAACACGGTATTAAATGTGGCACCTTCGTCTCTCATGTTGCGATCGATCTGTGGTCCGGCATTTCTCTCTCTGAACTCAATGCCCTGGAGGTGCCGCTGGAGAGCTTCATGAATCACATCACACAGAGGCTGATCCTGAACACACACATAGACAAAACACAGGATAATTCATACATCCTCCATCCACATCTTCCATCCTGAAACTATCTCATATCCTACATCCACACCAAACCAACATCTCCATTTTACATCCACACCTCCAATCCTACACCCAGACCATGTCTGCATGTTTCATCTGACACCTATACCTCCTGTCCTACATCTTCCATCTAAAATCCATATTTCCCATCCTGCACCCACAACCTCTACCCCATACTACACCAATACTACGCCCACATCTTTGATCCTATACCAGTACTAAACCCTTATCTTCCAATATGCACCCATACTACACTGACATCATATACATTGGCAGTGAAAAGTTTAAACACACCTTCTAATCTAATTATAATGAGTTGGTGTATCCAAACTTTTGATGGGTACTCTTTACTAAGCCAATATTACATATACAGTTTTCACACTACATTCGAATCTACTGCGTTATACCCACATCACCAATACAATATCCACATGTCCCATACTATATCCAAATCTATATGTGCTACAGTACTATACATATGTAAAGCATTATACTCACATCATTCTGACTGTTACAATATTACACTTATACCTATATTACACAATATTACCTTATACAATATTACATCTTCCACACTACACACCAATACTCAGATCTTACACAGTACACAAAAATTTCCCATACTACAGCTCCATCATACATACTACACCCACATCATGCCTACTGCTCCTGTATGTGAGACTCACCACAGTGCCTGGTGCCTGAGGCAATGAGTCATCTGTAGGGTACATCCTGGAAACAGGACACTGGAGGATAGCGTTTCCATCAGGCACAATGGTGCAGTAATCCTGAATACACTGCAGCCACCACCACACAGCGTCGCGGCAGTTATATCGTGCAGCTACACCCTCCCCAAGCAGGTTGGGAATCAGACCATGTCTCAGAGTACCAGCAAAGGATAGGATGATATTCCTGAGAGATGCAGAGAATTTGCAACCCAAATGTCCAATAATCTTGATGTTTTGATTAACCATGCTATCAATTACCTGGCCTCCAGGTGACGACCAGTGAGCAGCATTAGACCCCGCAGGGCGATGAACGTGTCCCTTCCCCAGCATCGGAAAATTCCAGAGGAGAAATGAGGCAAACCTTTGAAAATGAGTCATAAACATCAACAGTCATGTGAAAAAGTTAGGACACCCCATTAAACAGTCAACTCTTTATTAAGAAATATTTATATAATAATGTCCAATCTTATTTTTATTTATTTTCTGGAAAATAAAGTGATTTAACTGTAATTAAAGAACAACATATTTTACATAGTAACATATTTTTACTCATAGAAACAAAAGAGATAAACAACAATGTGTATTTCAATGAAGGAAAAAATTAGGACACCCACCCACTAAACCTAGTGTAACCCCTTTGGCTGAAATAACTTCAGTGAGATGTTTCTTGCAGCCATCTACCAGTCTCTGATATCAATCTGAGGAAAGTTTTCCTTGATGCAGAATTCTTTCAGCTGTGAGATGATTGAACGGTTTCTTGCATGAACAGCCCGTTTCAAGTCACCCCACAGCATCTCAATGGGATTACGATCTGGGCCACTGCTGGACTCTCCACTTCTTAGTTTTCAGCCAGTCCTTGGTGGATTTACTGGTATGTTTTGGGTCATTGTTGTGATGCAGTGTCCAGTTCCACTTCAGCTTTATTTATGATTATTATTTTTTACAGATGGCTTCACATCTTTTTAAATCCCTTACGAGACTCATAAGCAGCCACAATCTTCTTTCTGAGGGCCTCAGACAACACTTTGGTTCTCACCACGATGCTCAGTCTCATTTCAACAGACAGCAGCACACTAAACTAAATGTCTGAGGTTTAAAAAGGGCGGCACTTCTTCAAAATGCTGGATAACAATGTTCTGATCATGTGCACCTGATCTGATACCCCTCTGTGTGAGTATAGTCTTTTTAAGTGGGAAAATATATGGGGTGTCCCATTTTTCCTCCATTGAAATACGCATAGCTGTTAATATATTTTGTTTGATGAGTAAAAATGTAAATTTTTGCTGTTTGCATACAATTAAATCACTTTATTTTCCATAAATACAAACAAGATCAGACATTGTTATGTGAACAGTTCTTCGCAAAGAGTTGACTATTCAATGGGATGTCCTAATTTTTTCACATGATATTTAGTTAATGCCAGCATGGTGGCAGAGTGATTAGCATGTCTGCCTCACAGCAAGAAGGTCCTGTGTTCGATTCCCAACTCGGCGTATTTGTGTGGAGTTTCCATGTTCTCCCCGTGCTTGTGTGGGTTTCCTCCGAGTACTCCGGTTTCCTCCCACAGTCCAAAAAGATGCACAGTTGGAAATTTGGCTGTTCAAAACTGCTCATGGGTGTGAATGGGAGTATGAATAGTTGTGTGAGCGTTGGCTCAGCAATGGCCTGGCGAGCTGTCCAGGGTGTACTCTGCCTTTGCCCAGAGTAGGCTGAAATGGACACCTGGCCCTAATTAGGATCAAGTGGTTCAGAAAATAAATGAATGAATGGATGAATATTTAGTTATTATGACAAACAGATTCATTCACTATTCACCGAATCACATCACCTAACCTGCCGCCATGGAGACACAGTGCTGTTCTTCTTGCTTGGTGATCTCATTGATGCGTCGTGGGACGTCGCGCAGTGCAGGAGAGAGAGGGGGAAGAGCAGGAGCACGACCCACACCACACATCTGAAGTGAACCCAAGGCCAGCAAACGTACAAAGGACGAACCATCCTGCACAAAACTAACATGCACACAAATACATGCTCAGTACAATAATCAGCGAGCTTCGAATCTTTGTACAATTTTTAAAAGTGGTTATGTTTTGGTATATTGCTGCATTTTCCTGAGTTGCTATAGGTCAGTGACAAAAATAATTTAATTAAGATTAATACAGGCTGCATTAAAGGTGCAAAGGTTATTATTTTTAGTCTTATTATAAATATTGTATGAATCTATGTGGGACATACCTAACATTTCTTTGGTATCATTCAAGAAAAAGGCTCATACTGATTGTGTCTATAGCCATCCTGTATATGCATTTCATATAAACCTGCCTTTCTGCCAACATTGTGACTCTTACTTATTTTACAATAACATGCATTTCCATCAATCTGTGATACGTCATTAATGTAAAGCTGGTTAGCAAACATAATGAGAAACTGACGGTGACATCTGTTTGAAGGTAGCATCTAGGGCTTTGGTGTACGCTCCGACCAGGATGGTATCAAAGTAGCAAGGAATGAGGTAGCGAGGGATGTGTTTCAGGTAGCCAAACATGGCTTCGAACCACTGACCCACCTGCATACAGCAAAAAAGGGAAAATATTTCTTATTTCAAAAATAAATTATCATTCACGTTGATACATTAACTTTTTATAAAGTTACTCACCCATTCAACATTATGTATCAAATTTTCCTATATAATAACCCAGACTCACACCTATGGGCAGTATGAAACAGCCAATTAGAACTAGACTGGAAGGAAACTGGTACCCAGAATGAACTCACACGAGCAGATGAAGAACACACAAACGCCACATAAAAAAATATCAAAGCCCAGGATTCAAACCCAAGAAATTCTTGCAGTTGACAGGCTAACCACTATGCTACAGTGCATTGCATAAAAAGGATTGTTATAGCTTGCCAAATAGAGAGAGTTAGATTATACTTATTCCATTTCTGTTAATAGATCTCATTAAATTCTACAAAGTAAAGTTAGCTAAATGACGTACCAAAGAACAAGACAACTACAAACTTTAAACCTGCTGAATATCTCTAAAAATTGACTTCATAATCTTATATTTGGTTTTGTAATCATATGGAACTACGACCCCCTCACTTTCCACAGTTAATTGGGACCGAGACCCTCCCCCCCCACCGAATTTCGCGAAATAGGATCGACCCCCCCTAACTGACGTATACGTACATGTGTATATTATATCAATAAATACATATTCAACACTATAAATGCTTATAAAAACAAACATTATAACAAACAGCAAAAGATAAATATGCACAAATACAGACGCGCGCACACGCGTGCACACACTCAGATTTATATATAAACATAAAAATGTAAGTCGTTTTGTTGGGGGGTTTTGGGTTGTTTTTGCTTGTTTGGGGGTTTTGCATAATTGGCCTTGTTTTGTGGCATTTTTCTGAACTTTTTCCCCTATTCTTCCTTAATTTCCTTATTTTTTAATTCGATGAATATTAAAAAAAAAAATGTAATGCACTGAAGCCGCATGAATTGAAGCACAACATATCGAGGGATCCCTGTAATTTGCCTTGTACATCATAATGTATTCACTGATTTGTTTTCGAAATCTGACAATCTGTATGGTTTGGTCTCAGTGTACCCACCTCTCTAAGAGTTCCTCTGCGAGCTACCAGTCGGTTACTGACATAGTCAATCATCCAGTCTCCTTGCCGAAGGTTATCACAGAACGGGTGGCCCAGGTCATTCTTGGGCCTGATGTCAGCCATCACTGAAATCATGCCTGAGTGAAATACATCAGAGACAGCATCTGACAAACTGTAATATTACTGTTTGCATAATTAATACAAAGAATTATTGGCTGATTTTTAGAAGGTTTTATATCTTTTTCACACACACACACACACACACACACACACACACGGATAGGAGTATGTATTACCAAATAACCCATAAAGTTCCAATTTTACTTTGCTTTTCTTATGTCGCTATGCATTAATATTAAAACAAATATTTTCCTCAGGCTCAGTGAGGAGTCCAGTCCAAGGAACAACAAATATTTATTCATAAATTTTAGAATACGGGTTACATTTTTCCTAGGCCTTGGCTGTACCTTGAAGGCCACCATACTTGAGGGTTGTCCATCCAGGGATGTTATAACAGCCACCGCCATCCTCCTTCTCCTCCTCATCACAGCGGAACAACAGCACATTCAGTTCTGACAGAGTCAGTTTATCCATGATCCTATAGACAAAGGAAACATGCAGTTAATAATTTCTGTATTTGCCATGTTTATTAAATATACATTTGAAGTTTATTTACGTGTTTTTCAAAGTGAAGCTGATTGGAGTGTGTGTGTGTGTGTGTGTGTGTGTGTGAGTGTGAGTGTGTGTGAGTGTGTGTGAGTGTGTGAGAGTGTGTGTGTGTGTTCCAGCCACTTACTGGCTCAGCGGGGTCTTTAGTATGACCGGCGCATTCTCATCAAGCACACTTCCTGCTTTGTATTCAGGGCTAAACTGAATGAGGTGACTCCTCAAAAAACCCACAAGCTCCTGTGCCTTCGGATCCAAACTCACCCTACAGAGTGATAACGGTAATAATTATATTAATAATAATTGTAAACTCATTTTCTGAACCGCTTACTTCTACGATGTGGCTGTGCCTCTGAGCCAACACTGGGCAACGATGGAGTGCAAGAGCTCCTGAAGAGCTGTTCAGACCATCGCAGCGCAACACACAAACCATAATTTACACTCATGTTCATGTCAAGGAACAATTTATAACAGTCAATTAGCCTAATGTGCACGTCTTTGGACAGTGTAAAGAAACTGGAGTACTTGGAGAAAACCCACGTAAATAGGAGAACATGCAAACTTCACATAGAAACACCCTAGCCTGGGACTCAACCAAGGACTTTCTTGCTGTGAAATGGACGTGCTCACTACTACGTCACTGTGCCACCCAATAATAATAATAAAAAGTATTAAAATAAATACATCTGCAAGAGGTATTGCATGCAGAGCATTGTAAAGATTATTAAATATTAGTCGATTGTACATTGTATATTTTTGACATTTACTATATGCAGATAGAACACATACAAGTTAATTGTTCTTATATATTCTTAAAAATTAGCCAGTGAATAAAACAGAGTGATAAGAAATGATGCGTACATGTCTTCAGTATTATGTTCACTACCTGAAAGCAATGACGCTGCCTGGCGTGAGACGCTCAAACACAATCTCCTGCACAAATTCGCTGCGGCCTCGTGATGTCACTCCAGCCTGCTTCACCACACTGCTGTCCTTCAGCTGAGACCCAAAAATAAAAAAAATAAAAGCCTCACAATGGGAAAACTCCATTTTGTAGAATGACTGAGTAATTAGTGCATAGATAAATAAAACACAGGACATACAGGACTGACCATCCTCATACATATTCTTACTGATTCCCACACTAAGCACTAATGTACTGTATTATCTACAGCTGGATTACTGACGCCTATAATTTCAAATCATGATGCATTTGCTAATGTCATGAGACATACATAGATATGTATGTATAATATGTATGTAAGTATGTATGTGTATATATATATATATATATATATATATATGTGTGTATATATATATATATATAAACTACATAACTGAGTACAATATAACTTACATTGTTGTGTCTAATGTCTTTGTTGTTGCATTTACTGACTCACTGATTTATTGTATCGTTCTTCTTATTCTCACATTATTTTTTATTTATTTTTATTTATTTATTCTTACCTATTGTTATACTTTATTATTATTTATTATTATTATTATTATTATTATTATCACCACTATTATTATTACTATAATATAATATAATATAATATAATATAATATAATATAATATTTTACTAAATTAAGTACTGTCGACTGGGCCTGTGTAAGTTCCTGTCTATTCCTCGGATTTAGGTACCTATTCTATAGAAGAATAGTATAGTATGTGTTAGACTAGTATAGTATGTGTTTTTGGCCTGTTCTGAGACTTTCTGTTTTTCTACAACTGACTCTTTGCATGACCGCACAAGAAATTCCTATGTGTGTAAAAGCACTGTCTGTCTTTCTTTCAGCTTTTTCCCTTTTACTCGGGACTCATCTGATTCGCATGTTTGCTTTGGCAGAGGTTTTTACGTCGGATGCCCTTCCTGTCACAACCCTTTTTAGCAAGGGACAGAAACACGCTGACGACTTTGCAGCCTACTCTTTACGAAAATCCGCAATGGTTCTTTTACATGCCTCTCACCATAGACAGTGAGAGACATGGCCGGCCCTTGATAACTCAGTTAGCTGCACTGGGGGGACAGTGACAACCTTGTGGAGAGTGGGACTCGAACCCCCAACCTTTGGATCAGCGATCCAGCGCCCTATACCACTAGACCATCACTGCCCCATGTGTGTAAAAGCACAAATGGCAATAAAGAATCTTGAATCTAGTTTTATCGGGAAGAATATAAAGAATGTGCAAGTCATTTAAAATAACACCACTCATATTTAAAACCATTTTCTGCTCGTACTTGTACATAATTTTGATGGTGATGGCTTTGTTCTTCGAATTCGAAGATAGTGAAGAGTTATTTCTCCTTGCCTGCGCAGAGTATTTTTGTATAGCGGAGACAGTTCGCGCTGGCTGATCCCCGCTCTCTAGGCCTGGGTCCCTTCCACGGTGGCTCAGCTGGCTGAGACGGCTGTGGTGGTTCCTAGACTGACAGAAACACGCTAGCGTTGCAGCCTACTCTTTACGAAAGTCAGCAATGGTTCTTTCACATGCCTCTCACCATAGACAGTGAGAGACATGGCCTGCCTTTGATAACCCAGTTAGCTGCACTGGGGGGACAGCGACAACCCTGTGGGGACTCAAACCCCCAACCTTAGGATCAGCGATCCTGCGTCCTAACCACTAGACCACCACTGCCCTGTACTTGTACATATATGCCAGACAATTACCACTGTAGTACAGGCAACAACAAGCTTTCAATGTCCCTCACATGTCCCACTCTGTCTGCTTAAAAAAACATTTAAATGAAAGTGAACAGCTGATCTTAAGATTGAAAATTGTTAAACTTTTGAAATTAGGGTTTCCCAAACTAGGGTTACAACCCACTGTCAGGTCAGCAGTTTTATAAATGAGGTCAGGAGAACCCATTTGGTTTTATAAAAAAAAAAACAAAAAACAAAAAAAAAACATATGTCAAGATATTGGACCTCAGAAAATTTATTGTGCCTGACGAGCTGTTTGGGTCAACATGGTGGCGTAGCGGTTAGCACGTCTGCCTAACAGCTAGGACGTTCTGGGTTTGATTCCCGGGTTCAAACGTTCCCATGTGGAGTCCGCATGTTCTCCATGTGCTTGTATGGATTTCCTCTGGGTCCTCCACTTTCCTCCAACAGTCCAAAGGCATGCACATTAAGCTAACTGACTGTTCCAAACTGATGTGTGAATGTGAATTAAACTCAGGACCTTCATGCTACCGCTACGTCTCTGTGCTGCCTGTGATTGAACTCAAAACACCCACAGGCCACTAACCTGGATGTGTTCTTTAATCTCCACTGTGAACTCAGGCAGGCCATTAATGCTCTTCTCATCTTTTTTGTAGGGACCAGCCTGAGTCTCTACAGTACGGGCTTCCAACACCACCTCTTCTATCTTTCCTGAGACAGACAGACAGAAAGAGAGAGACAGAGAGAGAGAGCGAGAGAGAGAGAGAGAGAGAGAGAGAGAGAGAGAGAGAGAGGATGGGCAGAGAAGAAGAGAGAGTAAGACCCGGCTAAAGGGGGGGGAAAAAAAAGTTTTGTACCCAAATAAATTATAATTCATAATTTCTTCTACAGCATTGCTAAATTCTGAATTCTGATTGGTCAAAATGTGTTTATTAATTTTCTAAAATATTTGCATTGATATTAGTGCCGTGGATACATAAATTAGATATATACATGTATATTGACAGTCATAAAAACTGTGAGAGAGAAATTTCTGTATCTGTGTACTGGGGAGATCGGGAGTACGTACATACCCTGAGGCTTTATTGATGATAGTACTCAGGTACTTGAGATACTAATATGTTGCCATTTTGTGCACATGTGCAAAAGTGGACCAAATTGCAGTTTGAGCAAAACACAGTGTGTCTCTGCACAATTTGCAGAGTGGTTTGGAAAGTCTATATAAAAGGCTCAAAAATTATATTGTTAGTCTAGAGCATAATGCCACATCTTTCACATGAACGTCTCCGGGCAATCAGTATGGTGGAGACGGGTTGAGCTACAGTGAGGTAGTGAGGCATATAGGATGTACACAATCCACCATCAGAAACCTGTTCGACCGCCATAACATGACAGGGTCAGTTGACGTCAAGCCACGTCCAGGGCGAGGGAGACTGATGACTCCTGAACAGGATCACTACATCCAGTTGCAGCACTTGCAGGACAAGTTTTGCGGTGTTGCATCACCTCAAATCACCACCTGTATCTCCACAAATAACCACCTGTAGCACCGCAAGCCGCCTGTAGTAATGCAAAAGGAGTTCATATCTGATACAGACTGTTGTGGCTTTCATTTTAACAGGTGTGATGAGAACCATAAGACTGCACTTGAACATTTTAATAAATGCAGCAGGGATGTTGCCAAAATGAAAAAAATGTGTAGTGTTCAAGTACATATTATGGCCTTACTTTGTCCTTCTCTAACATCTTCACACCACACATCACATCCAAAACATTATTACTACTAATCAAATCATGCCCCATGGTTACCACATTCTCAGTACATCTGTCTGCTCCTCACAAATATTCTGCCACCCTCTGCACTTTCTCATTCGTTCTGCAAGTTTTTTGTGTGCACCTCTACTATTAACAAATCCGTGCCACCCTTGAAATTCATCAATGAAAATACATCAATGAAGTCTCTACTATACCTTTGCCACATTCGTTATTATGTCCTATACAAAGAGCCCTCTTCCCTCGCTACTTCGAGCTTCAATTCATGCAGCTTCAGTGCATCGCGTTTTTTTTTTTTTTTTTTTTTAAATATTCATCGAATTAAAAAATAAGAAAATTAAGGAAGAATAGGGGGAAAAGTTAAGGAAAATGCCACAAAACAAGGATAATTATGCAACCCCCCCCAAAACCCCCAAACAAAAACAAAAAACAATCCAAACCACACATCAAAACTACTTATATTTTTATGTGAGGCGCGCATCTGTGTGTGTGTGTGTGCGCGCGCATCTGTATGTATGTGTGTGTATTTATATTTTATTTACATCTTATGCATTATTTTTGAATGTTTAATGGTTATTATAAGCACTTATAGCATTGAATATGCATTTATTGATATTATATACACATATACTAGTACATGTACGTATACATCAGTCGGGGGTGGGGGTGGGGGGGGGGGGTCCTCAGTCCCAATTAACTGCGGAAAGTGAGGGATCCCTGTATTCGTACCTGATGTGACCACATCCGCATTACACCACACCACTATTGTTGATTATATTCAGTTCATCATCAGTTCATTTTCTGTAACCGATTAATCCTAATTAGGATCGCTGGGAGGCTGGCGCCCATCCCAGCCGACTCCGGGCGAGGGCAGTGTACACCCTGGACGGCTCGCCAGGCCATCGCAGGGCGGAAACACACTGACGGCTTTGCAGCTACTCTTGTCGAAAGTTAGCAATGGTTCTTTTACATGCCTCACACCATAAGACAGTGAGAGACATAGCCTGCCTTTGATAACCCAGTTAGCTGCACTGTTGGGGGGGGGGGGGGGTGTGCAGTGACGACCTTGCGGAGAGTGGGACTCGAACCCCCAACCTTAGGATCAGCGATCCAGCGCCCTATACCACACTGCCTGGTTTGATTATTTTCATAATGGAAAATGTCCTCAACATTTTACACACACTGAAATTACCAGTGTATTGGTACTCTATGTAGGATACTGTTTCAAGGGTTCGCTGTATCATTCATCATATAGAAGGCTCACCAGGGATGAACATAGGTGGAACCTCGACTGAGTATTGATGGTGCTTGGGGTTACGGAAGGCAGTGCGACACACAGCCACAACGGACTGGTGTGAGCTAGGAGAGTGACGAGTCACAGCAACAATATCTTCATCCACCTGATCCACAAACACCTTTAGACAGGGAGCACACAAACATAAACATATGTTATATACTGTACAGTACATAGCACATAAAGCAATACAGCGCATACACACACATTAGCAAACACCCGGAGAAAAGGCAATCACAAACACATGTACACCCTGTGCTTACCTGGTTGAAGCCATTAACTGCAAGCTCCTGGTGCAGGCGGTTCAGAGCCAGTTTGCCAGCGATGATGCCCGTCTGGAGGCTGACTTGGCCGGGGCTGGGCTTCTTGGCCTGCGGGTTCCACTTCTGATAAAAACGCTCCTCGGACACCACTGAGATCTGTTACCCAGCACAATGTACATGCCATGTTACACTTATCAATGTGTGATAAAGGGGATAATCTACTTTTTACTGCACCAGCATTTGTTCACCTTCTTCATGTTAACATAGGTTGTACAGGAACTGGATGAATATAAGCTTTACAGAATGCCTTTTAAAGACCTGGACATATTTGATTAAAAATAAGTGGCTGACTTAAAAAGCACATCTACACAGACTAATAGAACGCTGCACATATAGTGTATTTTTTTATGTTCACTTTGACCATGTAAAGCAACCTATGCAAGCAACAACTAACTTTTTTTTTAATTATTCTTATTGTTACATTTATAAAAAGGAACCTATTGAGAAGGTGAGCTTACCTGATGAGGTACAAGCTCATCATAGCCTCGAGTGCTACCTGTGGCACAGCAGGCCATAGAGACAATAGCAGAGCTCGGCAACGAGTCGAATGCAGAACGGATCTGTGAATAGAAAATCAAACAATCAAGCTTGGCTAATATCAAGTACTAGAGGCATTTATACATCAAATTAGAAGAGTAGAAACCAAGTCAAGTACTTCCTGTCAAAATTTCTATGTTTATAAAGATATATTTTCAGGTATCCTTCAAATAGCAAGGAAGCTGTTAAAGGAAGACTGCCAGAACTTTGGAGGTTCCTCTGAGAAATTAACTGTTATAATTCAGTCCTGTGTTACCTGGATAGGGCATTCATTGTCATGTGTAATGTCCAGGAACATGGCGTGGGCAATGCTGGGCACCAGGGGACGGAGGCTCGGCTGCAAGAAAGCTCCTACAGGCTCTCCACCATAACGGTACACCAATCTACCTTCCTCGTGGCTATCTCCAGCACTCATCGCCTCTGTGACACACATAAACACACGATAAACAATTATACAGAAGTCAAGATATATGCTAATATAAAAATTAATTATTATATGTGCTAGAAGCTTCACTCTTTAGAAAATGGTAGCACAAATTCAAAACATATGCCAACATGCTCTGTTAAAAGTAACATTACAGAAGCAAGGTGAATTAGAACTCAAAACACAACATCATGGTAAAAATTCTCATATGGTGTTTGTCTAGAACTCTTGTCAGTCATTTTATAGACACACCCCTCAATGCCCAATCACATCTTCAGAAATCATTCTGAAGAGAAGTTTTATGCTTCCAGAATCTTAACTTAGTCGTTCAACACTGTAAAAGCCAAATATGCCTGAGACTTAACCTCAGAACAGATGTTATGTAACATTTAGTGAGTGAAGTTTATATTATATATGTGTGTATATATATATATATATATATATATATATATATATATATATATATATATATATATATATATACACACACATACACACACACACACACACACACACACACACAGTATATACGTTGTTAGGATTTTTTTTAAATACTAATTAAAATTATTTTCTCGACTTATTAACTACAAACAACAATTTATATGGCCTTTATATAACACATAAACAACTATACAGGATTAATTAATATTAAAGTTATACCTCTGATGAGAGAAGAGATGCCTAGTCTAGTGACAAACACATTATCGAGCTCCTCGCTGCCTGTGAAGAGCTCAGCCACCACATACAGGTCGGGTCTGATGGAGCGTGCTGCAGTCAACATGAACTAAACCAGCGCAAGGCCAAGGGTTAGAATAGGGCAGATAGAGGGGTGGTGGAGGGTGTTGGTGGTGGTGTTGGTGAAAGGTAATGATCAAGAAAAAGGTAAGAGGAAATTAAAAATAATGGTTAAAATAAAAGAGTGAAGAGAGAGCCAGAAAAAGAAAGATAAAGGAGGGGGAGAGCTAGACAAATAGGAAGGTATGAAGGAGTATTATAGAAAGAGAGCATTTAGAAAAGAAAGAAGAGGGAGCAGAAGTTGATGTGGCGATAAGGACACGAGTAAGAGGAGACGTGTCAGTGTTTTTAGATGAAAAGTCAAGAAAGAGGACAAGAGGAATAAAGGACCAGCAGAAATAAGTAAAAGTGAAGACAGAGCAGAAGAGACAAAAAATACACTGTTAGGACAAGAACACATGCACACATGCCCACATGCACGCACGCACGCACACACACACGCACACACACACACACACACACACACACACACACACACACACACACACACACACACACACACACACAGGCAGTACCTCGGATCAGACTGGTTATTCCCAGCCGATTTACAAACACATTGTCAAGCAGTTCGCTGCCAGTAAAGAGCTCAGCTATGACATACAGATCGGGCCTGACCGCCCGGGCAGCACACAGCATTGCCTGCAGAGTGATAAACCGCCGTCACTGTTCACACTTCTTTATATGCAAATAGTGTTCTTTTGGTAAATGACCCAGGATAAAAAAATATTGACCAGTATTAAGAAAAAAAGAAATAAATGTTCCTATTATTTATAATAATACACGCAAGACAACTTTTCTTTTTCCAGCCAGTTATGAGACACTGCACTACATTGTGTCTAGGGCTACAGCTGAAAACTGTTGTTCTAAAGGGAGAATGAGGAAAACACTTGAAAATGGAGCATATTTAAACTATTCAAAGTTACTTCAGAATTACTTTCAGGTAAATATGGGGCAGGGCAGTGGTGGCTCGGTGGTATGGTGCTGAATTACCGATCCCACAGTTGGGGGTTCAAGTCCCACTGGTTGTCACTGCTGTTTTACCAGTGCAGCAAATTGGGTTATCAAAGGCCAGCCATATCGTTCACTATCTTTGCTACATACCAGGCATGTAAAAGAATCATTGCTGATTTTCATCAAGAGTACACATCAGCGTGTTTATGCCCTGCTATGGCCTGGCCTCTACCCTTGCCTAGAGTCAGCTGAGATGGCTTCACTGTGACCCTAATAAGGCTTAAGCTGTTCAGAAAATGAATGAATAAATATGGGGCATCACAACAAAAGCCCAAGTGTAGTAAACATTAGTTCTGTGATACACTGATGTGGAATAAGGATACATTTTTATATATATGTATCTATATGTATATATATATATATATATATATATATATATATATATATATATATATATATATATACACACACACACACACACACACACACACACGTATATATACACACACACACACACACACACACACACACACACACATATATACAATGACTGTAATAATATTTACCACCAAGCCACCATTGCCACTGGATTCTCAACTAGCTCATGCATGCAGAGAGAAGTCTAAATTTATTCCATTAATTTCCCAAACCAATTAGACCTTATAGAATTGCGGCTCAGCTCTGGGCAAAAGCAGGATACACCCTGAACAGCTCACCAATCCATTTCAGCACTGACACAGACAATCCTTCTGACTCACACTTGGGGCAATTTAAAACAGCCAATTAGGAAATGCACTTGCCAAGCTCCAGACTTGAACCCAGAACTTTCCTGCTGTGAGGCAGACATGCAAACCACTATGCGAGTGTGCCGCCCGATGCATAAATTCATGTTTTTATTTCACAACTGGCTCTCTATATCCTATAAAGCTACTCTGCCAAAATGTCCATTGTTAAAAAGCACTACACAAATAAAACTGAATTTAGAGAATGGCATTGATGTTTCTAACCCAGCCCTGTGTATTTATCTCATGGATAAGACTTCTGTGTGCGTACCTCGGCTACATGTATAGGTGTGGAATGGCAGTTGTCAAGACGAACTCCGGTGAAGTATGTAGCCGTTATCTCGGTATATTTCTGCATGTGTGCCCACAGATACGGACAGTCCTCAGGTTTACTGCCATACCGAAGCTTCACACTGTCTCCCCAACAGATCAGCTCACGTCTGATATACACATTAGAGCCTGAAATAAAGCAGAAGAGCAGCTTTGAGAGAACTCAAGGGAAAGTACCACCATAACACTGTGAAAAATTGTATGTGCAGACAAAAACTTTATTTTCTAACACTTTTGATTACAGACGCTTAGTAAGACTGAGGATCAAAATTCAGGTCAGTGTATGAATTAATTGGGTATCTGAAGCAAACATGTTGCTAATTCTGATTTATACATAGGATGGAAGTACTGTGCAAACATCTCAAAACCCCTGATTGCTTTAATACAAAATATTGTATGTTTCCAACACAAACCTAAAGTTGTATAGTTGAAAAATGTAGACATGTCACTCATAAAAGCAGCAAATTACAGTATTCATGAACCTACTTATCAGACACAAAAATAGCAAATAGTAATAATGAAGAAATAAGTGTGATAGTCAAAAAAATTCCAAAAGACCTGTTGCTGGTTCTGCCTGAAGCTCAGTGACACCAACAGCTTAAGTCCTTATAAATCTACAGAAATTATACTAGAGACTGTTTTCTGTTTCAAATTCAGAAAAATATTGGGTAATTATTTATAAAATCAAGTTTGCTGTACAGCATTTTCTTTCATGTGATTAAAGACTGTGCACTGTACCATACCTGGCATCACTAAATTAAATCTGCCAGTACACAAAATAGTACAACAATCAAAATTAATCTAAGAGATTAAAAAAATGCAGCTAGTTAAAAGCTACTGAAGCGCTAAGATGTAAACCTGGTTTCCAGTTTGATTCAGTTCTAACCTGGTTCTGCAAAGTTCCTGAGCGGATCATCGCCCATCACCCAGCCATTGTGAGCTAGGAAGCGGCATGCTTTGTCCGGCTGATCCATGAGCAAAAAATCCTGCTCGAGAGATGAGGCCTTAAATGGGAACGTGAAATACCTGAACACACAAATAAAAACAAAATGGGGGGGAAATAATAAACAGATCAGAAACAACAGGATCCTGTACACCTTCAGTGATCAGACCACAATAAGATCAGACTGCTGATATAAGCAGAGAAATGTTTATAAGACTACTTTCAAAATAATAGTGGTTTGGCTGCATTGGATGCAGACAAAGTGTCAGATTCTCTTATAATAAGAAAACAAAGACAGTTTGCAAATTTGATTTTTTTTTTAGGTTTCTTAGGCAATCTACAGATAAATTACACACACTTGAGAGGTAGAAGTGCTAAACACTAGGTTACCATGCTGGCCCACTGAGAATGTTTATTATTCTGAGACCAAACTGCACTGACCTTGCAGTGTTTGGTTGTATAATGCCAGGTAAAGGTGGCAGGCATTATGGAGAAGTGGAACAAAGAGCATAGCCTTTAGCCTAGCATTTAACCCATGAAAGACATTCTGATTGCGATGAAGAGTCTCAAGGCAAAACATGTACTGGACTGACATATTGATGTAGCATTTGTATGTGAAATATGGGTACAAATGGTTAAGCTAGTATCACATGGAGCATTGTTAGCAAAGCTGCGATTTTGGGATTAGCGTCTGAGAAAATCAGCGTTTGCTTCTGTTGCTTAGCAACATTCACAAGAAAGTTTGGGAAAGACTTTTGGCGTGCATTAGGGGATGTTAGAAAACGACTGAGTTTGCAGCCTCCCCACGACTCTAATTAGGCCTAAACGATTCAGAAAATGAATGAATTAACTTGAGGTGCTTTGTTAAAGTGCAGTTTCACGGTGAAATGTGTTTCGGAGGTTACCTTGTGACCAGTGGATGTTTTTGGGTGATGGGGCCAAGTTTGGGGCCATGGTTTGCCAGGCGCTCATAAGACACTGTACCGATGCAACAGTTGGTAGCCTGTAGAGATAAAAAATTTCATAAAGATCAAAGTTCGAAGTAACGTGTTTTTTAAGTATTTAAAAATAGCCAACCATATTTTATTATATTAATTTTGTAAGTCTGAAACTTAGATGTATCTGTGAAATTTGGTAAATGTTTAAAAAAGACTGTTTGTAATTTTCTCTAATTAGCTTTGTGTTATTGTAATATGTATGCTTATTGCAGACAGGTTAATGTAAAGATATCATAAAAAGGCTTGTTTATTGCATGAACAAAAGCTCAACAACAGTTGACCGCCAAAGAAATGTTAATTATTACTAGTCTTGCACTGATGCTATAGCGCTAACTTAGCTTAAACACAACAGAGGTTAGACTTGACCAAAATGCTCTTTATAACACCCATCTCAAGCCACTTTCAACTTGTTGACACTCACTCACTTGACAAACCCCGTAATTATACTTAGCATTGCGAGGAGGCCGGAGTCCAGCTCAGCCAACACAGGGCAAAGGCGGAATACACATTGAGCATCTTGCTAGGCCATCATAAGGCCAACACACAATTTGCCTAATGTGCATGTTTTTATTGAAGGAAACTAGTGTGCTGTGTACCTGGAGGAAACCCAGGTAAATCAAGGAGAACATGCAAACTCCACACAGAAGATCAGAGTCCTCCAGACTCAAACCTTATTGAAAGGCAAACGTGCTAATCACTACGGCATTGTGCCCTTGATGTCATACATATGTTTTTATATGGTTTATGACACACTAACGTAAATAAGCATGAACAAAACATTATTGTGTAGTTGAATGCTTGAACATGAAGACTTCAGCCATTTAGGAAAAGCAGAATTTTTTCCTGACTGATGTTGTTCCCTCACAGACTGTAGGAAAAACTGCTTTTGTACAGTTATATAGATCAGGGTCCCCAACCTTTTTTATCACCGCGGACCGGTCAACGCTTGACAATTTTACCGTGGACCTTGGGGGAGGATGGGGGGGTTGTGTGTGTCATAGATTGTTTATATTGTAAATATAATTTATTTATATACAATATTATTAATAATAATAATAATAATAATAATAATAATAATAGCACTTCATGAATGTTATTTTTCAACAGCTGAAATAAAGTTGGTTGGGAAGTAGAGCTTGAACTTTTCAAAAAAAAAAAAAAAAAAAAAACAGGTGATGGTGCGCCAGTGGGGAGAATGAAGGCTCAGGATCAGTCTCACCCAAAATCCCCACTATTGTTTGAAACATGTCCAACTTGCCTCTGTTTGTGTGCCGTCTCCTTGTGGGTTACATTTTAGAGCTCAAATGACGGACATGTAACCGAGAGAATCCGGTCATTTTTCAACATAAAAGCTTTTTCAAAAATAAAGATTGTTCAGACTCAAATAATAAATAAAACAGAAATAATTAATTATTTCTTCTGCGGACCGGTAGCAATTGAGCCGCGGACCAGTGGTTGGGGACCCCTGATGTAGATGACAATTACAAAAAAAGAGAGAGCATGTAGCTTAAAAGTGCGGAGTGAACTACATTTCCATGATTCATTAGCTACGTTAGCTTCACAGTTTCAGTGAAAATCAAACACATCACAGAGAACTGAACACATCTAGGTTAATAAGAAAACTGCAAAAATGTGAATCTTTTGAAAAAGTAGACGTGCATGAAATGGTAAACGGTATTTTATCCATTATTTCTTTAACATAATATTTAGGCTTCTACACAGTAGTTTTTCAAAAAAAAATTACACACATAAAGGTAAACACTGGTCTAACAGTAGCAGCTCTGACCTGTTCCTGATGGTAGTTGATTTCTCGATACTGCTCTCCATTTAGCTCCTCCAGCCTCTTCCTGAACCAGTTACAGCAGTCTTCTATGGCTCCTGGACTGTTCCCGTTGGGTACAAAGAACTCCAAGGCTAAATGTAAGTCCACTGAGCTTCCAAAACGTCTGTACTGTGGGTCCTGGATGATCCTAAATTGCTTCTTGCCATCTATTTTACTTCTGTCAGGTTTAACCCCTGCACACATAGGCGTTTTCAAACTGAGCACAGCTTAAGAATTTCAGGTATTCCAGACTTTCTAAACTTCTATTGTGATTTCTTTTATTATTACTATTATTAATTATCTGGCTATGGAGGGCAGAGTAAAAGTGTGTTTACTGTGAACACTTTTCCACACACAAAAAAATCACAAGCAAAACTGACTTTTTTAGAATTTTTTTTTTAATCCAATTTTTTTTTTAATGTTCTATTTGAATCGGTAGGGTGTTCAGGGTGTAGTATTGCAATAATGGCAATTTCAATAAATACGTTTATTATTAAACACATTTATAACAAAGTTATTAAATTAAGTTCTTACATTTTAAAATATAATTATTATTAAAAAAAACATTAAAATTGCTTATCCTTACAAAAGAAGAGAGATTATTCAACAATGTTAAGACTTTGCCATTCAGTGTGGTAAGAGATATGCATATATAAATGCATTATTTTATCATTCATTCATTTTCTTAACCGCTTAACCTTAATTAGGGTCGTGGAGAGGCTGGCGCCCAATCTCAGCCGACTCTGGGCTAAGGCAGAGTAAACCCTGGTCGCTTGCCAGGCCACCGCAGGGCAGAAACATGCTGACAGCTATGTGCATTATTTTGCTGTACACATGAACTCAGAAAATCCAAAATGTAGTTTCAAAAAAGTGATTAAATTCATTATAACAGCAATATTACAGATCATACTACCCAGTCCTTCTGCAGACATGCAACTGTGTCTGTGAAAAATTCTTTTGTCTTACTCTTTATTTTTTATTTATTTATTTTCCTAACTTACCAGTTTGGAGTAAAGTCCTGAACCGCTCCACTATTGGCTCAACTTTGACCTGGAAGAACTCCCATAGTTTAATCTTCGGAAACACATCCTGCCAGAAGATCCCACGGATGGCCTAAAAAATACAAATAAAATCAAAACCATCCTGCCTCTGTACAAGTACATGCATGCACAAGCACACAAGCGCACACACACACACACACACACACACACACATTGAGGTGTTGCTCGTTGCATATTAGGGCCGGGATTCCACGTCCGGTGTATTTCCCATCAGCAATATCACAAGTGACGTGCCAGAGTGCTCTGTCCAGCACCCATGCAGGCCTCAGGTGTGGTGAGTTCACCAGGTTATAGCCACACTCGGGGTGTTTCTGGATCCACACACTATTCGCAGCTACACAAAGAAAATAAATTACAGAAGATCGTGAGAATTTGTTCTCTGTTCTGTTGGAATTTGTCATCTAAGTACAGTATATACCGTACACATCACACACACACACACACACACACACACATACATATATCTATGGGTCTGACCATAAAACTGGTAATGAAATGTGTGACACTGACCTTTTTAATTTTCTACAAATTTAGAATGAATGTTTTTTTCCCCATTTTTTAATATTGGGTCAATTGGGCTGGAGAAGCAGCATCATCAAATTATAAGTAGAAGGATTCAAAAATCTGTATGTAACATGGACAGAATGAGTAGCCTTCTATTCACTAATACTGTAATAGCTCTAGCTAATAATTGCGTAATTAGTTACACTATGCCAATTGATGGCGCCTGGTCGATAGATCAGTGATCAGTAAGAGCACAAGATACACTGTATAAGATGGACAGGACAAGTTACGTATATCATTGATCCTGTTTCAAGTCTGGTGCTTATTTGATAATTTTGCCGAAAACATGCAAATTCCGTGGTTCATTGTGCATGCACTTACGCTATATTTCATGTTGTTATTGGACCTATGGAGACATTAGCAGAGGCTCAGTGGGACATGAAAATAATGAGATCTTACTCTTGTCACAAAATTGCGCATGAAAAAGGAGTAAACTAGGAAGTATTTTAATTATTTCAAAAACCGTGTTCACCATATGCAGATACGGTGGTACTTCACCTTACGATAGTCCCAGAATACGAAAAATCCAGTTTACGAAAAACATTTTCCAAATTTTTTTGTCTATGTATACGAAACAAGTTCTCCTTAGAAAACATTCAATAATTCAAACAATGCATGACTTGCTCTCCAACTGACTACATGTCTCAACATCCCACTCCGCTGGCCTCCCATTGGCTATTTCCCAACATCCCCTCCCACTTGCTTCCCATTGGCTAGGAAAGATGATGCAGCTCCCTCCCATTGGCTATTATGGAGCTGCAACTCCCATAATGCTTTTTGTGTAAAGGACAGAATTACCGGCTTTTAACCTTCCATAAACTATTATAACTCTGCTAAGAAGACATGGTCAACACACGCGCACACACACACACACGCGCGCGCACACACAAGCGCGTGTGATTTCCGGTGTGAGTGAAAAGAGGAAGTGGGCTCGTGGCATGCGGTTGAGTGATATTGTGAAGGAATATGGCCAAACCCGTCTACCATCGGTACGATACTGAGGCAGAAGGAGATCTTAAAAGGTATGCCTTTATAATTTTTAAAGGGTTTAGGGGGTAGTATTGGGGCCTTGGAACGAATCACACGTTTTACATGTAAAATGCGGTTCAATTTACGAAAAATCCAGGTTAAGAAAAAGTCTCTGGAACAGATTAATTTCGTAAGGTGAGGTACCACTGTATTATACTGATATTATTTCTCAGGCATGCACTAAAGATTTTGATGCATTGATTCACAAATAAACTTGGACATTGAAATATTTACTCAAGTTTGAAGTTTGGTAATTTGAAAATGTGCTACTTTCATGATCAGAGCTATATTCAAAAATCAAACATTAGCTATAAATATATTTAATAAATATCTTAGTTTTTATATGTTAGTATAAACATATATACTATTAGCGCTGAACCCAAAGAAGAAGAAACTTCACAAAGAGAGCTGTTCTGTTACAATAATGTATATGCATAAGAAAGACGATACAGTATAGTCTATGGTTGGGGTCAGTGGGTGCAGGTACAATAGCGAAGACAGCGCACACATGTACGCGCACACACGCGCGTACACACACACACACACACACACACACACACACACACACACACACACACACACACACACACACACTTTCCTCCTCCTCCTCTGCAATGTGACATTTACTTGTCGGTGCAGATAAAGTTTCTCACACTGTGACATTTAAGTGCTGTAAATGCCGTGTGTAAGTGTGTGTCCAAGTGTGTGTTTAATTCTTCCTTTCAACTAAAAAATTCACATGATTATTAATATTACTGGTTGTATCACCAATAAGAACAATTATAATCCACTGAGTGTGCTTTCACTTTCAGAGCAGTGCAACCTGTAAACACATGAATACTTTCACAAAAAAAAAATATTTTCACAAAAAATTCACACTTTATACTGCTCTAACTAAGAATGATGGCTTCATAAAGATTACTTGGTGAATTGAAAGAAGAATCCCACAGATTTTCTAAAGCCCAGGATGAGGCCTCAATTGGAAACCCACCAAACAGCAGAGCTGCCAAAGTTTATAGACTTCCAGAGACAGGGGTGTTTCAGTAACGGTCCCACCGTGACAAGTCCGAGGTATTTTTGGAGCTGAACTCAGCATACAAGTTTGTGTGATATGTTGCAGTGTATCATTTACATTCCGTGACCTTTCAAACAGTGAACTCCAATTTAGGGTGTACTTTAGACTGATGTGTGAAAGCTTGTACTGTACTACTTCTTGTACACACAGAAATGTTATTTGGAATTACAGGAATAAAAACTTATAAAAATGTTTAACTTCTATATGTTACCCAGGGTAAGATTTTAATGTACTGCAAACTGCCATTTTTAACACAGTAAATGTGTCTTAATTTTGTTTATAGGATGAGAGAGTCGGAGAAACATTGAACAGGTGCACAACTCTGCGAGCACACAGATTAGGCGTCAAGAATATCTTGTCTTCAAAATTTCCTTGATGTGCTTTCCACACGCTGGATTAAGAAATAAAAATAAGACAGCGTCTGTTCTAAAGGAGAAAACTTTGTCTGACGTCTTCATGCTACTTTGTCATGTTGAGTAAATCTGGTCCAAAGATATGCAGTGGTT
Source organism: Plotosus lineatus (assembly GCA_024760905.1). Taxonomy (NCBI): domain Eukaryota; kingdom Metazoa; phylum Chordata; class Actinopteri; order Siluriformes; family Plotosidae; genus Plotosus; species Plotosus lineatus. Next base: position 12,620,524 of record CM045747.1, on the reverse strand, counting down.
CCTCACCTTACGAAATTAATCCGTTCCAGAGCCTTTTTCTTAATCTGGATTTTTCATAAATTGAACTGCATTTTACATGTAAAACCCATGATTAGTTCCAAGGCCCCAATACTACCACCTAAACCCTTTAAAATTTATAAAAGTATACCTTTTAAGGCCTCCTTCTGCCTCAATATTGTACCGATGGTCGATGGGTTTGGCCATATTCATTTGTGAAATCACTAAACCGCATGCCATGAGCCCACTTCTTCTTTTCACTCGCACCGGAAATCACGCGCGCGCGCGTGTGTGTGTGTGTGTGTGTGTGTGCGGACGTGTGTTGACCATGTCTTCTTAGCAGAGTTATAATATTACAAATGTTTATGGAAGGTTAAAAGTCTGAGTAAAAAAAATAAAGTTGGAATGAGCACACTCAAAAAACTCATGAAACAACAGTAACTCTGTCCTTTACACGAAAAGCATTATGGGAGATGTAGCTCCATAATAGCCAATGGAAGGCCAGCGGGGCTGGATGTTGGAACACAGTCAATGGGAGAGCAGCTCGTGCAATGTTTGAGTGGCGCGTTTTAATGTTTGAATGGCGCGTTTGAATGGTGTGTTTGGAGCGTTTCGTAAGGAGAACTTGTTTTGTGTATAGAAACAAAAAATTTTGGAAAATGTTTTTCGTAACCTGGATTTTTCATTTGCTGGGACTATCGTAAGGTGAGGTACCACTGTACAGGGATCCCTCGCTACTTCACGATTCAATTTATGCAGCTTCGGTGCATCGCTTTTTTTTTTTTTTTAAATATTCATTGAATTAAAAAATAAGGAAATTAAGGAAGAATAGGGGTAAAGGTTAAGGAAAATGCCACAAAACAAGGCCAATTATGCAACAATAAAAAAGCTCCAAACAAACAAAAAAACAACCCAAAACCTCCCATCAAAACTACTTACATTTTTATGTAAGGTGTGCATCTGTGTGTGTGTGTATATGTGTGTGTATTATATTTTATTTACATTTTATGCATTATTTTTGAAGTTTAATTGTTATTATAAACATTTATAGCATTGAATATGTATTTATTGATATTATATACATGTACGTATACGTCAGTCATGGGTGTGTGTGTGTGTGTGTGGGGGGGGGGGGGGGTTGATCCTACTTCGCGGAATTCGGTGGTCATGGGGGGATCTTGGTCCCAATTAACCATGGAAAGTGAGGGATCCCTGTATTTGCATCTCATGATGTTTATAAATACTTGCTCCTAATTAATATCTGCATAGCTTCTTATTCATTACATTAATTATTTCTGTAATTACTTAATATTTATTAGAATAAATAACAAAAATAAAAATAGAGAGAGAGTGCGAGAGTGAGCGAGAAAGAGAGAAAGAGAGAGAGCGACTAGAAGGCGGAACAATGACAACACTGCTGTTTGTGAAAGATTGCAGTCTGATGAAACAGTACAGTATGCAAGATTTGCAAAACACACACACACACAGAATTATATCATATCCATATGTCACAACTAATACGAATACTAGGTTCAGTAATTTGTCAAGTTGTTCTTTCACTGTAATATTGGTCTGTTTTCGTTTTGGCTCATGATCTCCTTCACCACCCAGCTAGTTGGACTCGCTGCTGCTATTAGTGCCAGAAATTAGCCCCTTTTTTAACTTCTACCCAAAGACAATGATGCAACATAACTTTAGTCCTTTATTCTGTCCAGCTGCTTCACCTCGAACAGATCAGATTCCTGAGTTTAACATTTCATTCTGATCTCGCCATCAGCATCATCAGACTCATTATTTTCAGGGCACTCACTATCTGAGCCATAGCGTGACCCTGCCACAGTGCATTCTGATACTTTGATTTTAAATGTTTGCCATCTCCACTACTTCAACCCTGTTTCTCTCCCCAAGATGAGAAATTTGAGTGAGAAAAGATGATGCTCATCAGAACAGCACACAACTATCACATTTGTTTACTAACTTAATACAAATATCACTGAACATGTCACAAATATTTCTACATAATCGAAATGCCAGAGTGAGGTTTTCATGTACCGGGCTATAACAATCAATCAATCAATCACAAACAAACAAACAAACAAACAAACACACACACACACACACACACACACACACACACACACACACACACACACACACACACACACACACACACACCCACCTGTATGGTTGTAAACAACATCAGTAATGCAAAGCATGTTCCACTCAGTCTTCATCTTCTCCACTAGGTTGCCTACATCACTCCAGTCATATTTCTTGCCCGAAGGTGAGAACTCAGGGTTCAGCTCCAGCTGATCAGCCAGGGAATAGCAGGAGCGTGACTCACCCAGTGTCTGGAGCGGAGTGAAGTGAATCATGTTATACCCTGCAAAGAAACAAGCATTTCAGATTTCCACTGCTACAAACTACAACAAGAAAAATTGTTTAAAAAAACATTTTAGAAGCCAAACATGAAGATGTTCTTAATAAAATTACGATTATTATTGTTTATTAAAATCCACCATATAGGGCAATGGTGGCCGAGTGGTATAGGGCACTGGATCGATGATCCTAGGATTGGGGATTCGAGTCCCACTCTCTGCAAGGTTGTCACTGTGCACCCCCCCCCCCTCCCCCCAGTGCAGCTAACTGGATTGTCACCCAGTTAGTTGCACTGGGGGGGACAGTGACAACCTTGTGGAGAGTGGGACTCGAACCCCCAACCATAGGATCAGCGATCCAGCACCCTTTACCACCAGGCCATCACTGCCCACATATTAGCCTAACTTATTCACGTTTCTTATCCCTTAACAGCCGAGGATGTCGTTGGGGCGCCCTAATGACGAGATTTAGGCTGATTTGGCCTGGCGGAGCCCATCCCTCTCCAGGTCGTAGAAACACGCTGACGGCTTTGCAGCCTGCTCTTTATGAAAGTCAGCAATGGTTCTTTTACATAAACCTCTCACCATAGACAGTGAGAGACATGGCCTGCCTTTGATAACCCAGTTAGCTGCACTGGGGGGGACAGTGACAACCCTGTGGGGACTCAAACCCCCAACCTTAGGATCAGCGATCCTGCGCCCTAACCACTAGACCACCACTGCCCTATTAGACTAACTGGCTGTTCTAAATTAATCCCAGGTGTGAGTATGAGTGTGAATGGTTACATGAGTAGGCCCTGTTATAGTCTGGCGAGCAGTTAGGAGTGTACCCTGCCTTTGCCCAGTGCTGGCTGGGATAGCAGAAGTAAGCTATCCAGTAAATGCATGGATGAGAATGAGTAATTTTTCAGATTACTATTTTGGAGAAGAACTTTGGTCCAGGATGAGTCATCAAAAACATTTCAATCAAGTTTATGTGCAACCAAATGCCTGTCACTTTGCCTGTCCTGCACACCAACTGAGAGTATCACTGTGTACAGCATCAGGAAGTTAGCATCAAACATCACAGCATAAGCTTTCATTGTGCCACTGAGTTCTTTTATAGGTCATGGGATTCAGAAAGACTACAGCAGGGGTGGCGAACACGCGGCTCTCTCCGCATGCGGCTCTTGATCAATAAGAATGTGGCTCTTTGCCTCTTTTCATGTTTTTTTTTATTATTATTTTTTTAAAAATCTTAAAACACACTTAAATTCTTCAGAGGTTATTAAAAACAAATAATAAATAATATTTTAAAATAATTTTGACAAGTTGGGTGTTTTTTATGCCGCGTCTGACACAAATGACCGCCATTCATCTGAGTGGATGACGTCTAATGCTGGGAAATTAAGTAAACATTTTCTTTGCATGCAGGCTTACCCTCTTTGTAAAAATGGCAAAATGCAAAGCTAAACGAAAATATGAAGATGAACACAGGACATTTCTTGGAGAATGGGAAGATGCTTACATTTTTTTTGAATGGAATGGCAAATCGCTCTGTTTATTATGCAGTACCACTATATCACATTTCAAGGATTCAAATCTTCAGCGTCATTTTAGCAACTCCATGCTAATATTGACACGGAATTCCCCAAAGGTAAAAAAAACCTGACTCAACATAATTGTGTATATATTTCAATATTCATCAATTTATATTATACAGGCCATATCTATGTATCTGAAGTGTGTTCAGTAGTTGTGTGTCAGAGCAAGGGAGAAAGAGAGAGAGGTGCGTGCGTGCGTGTGCATGTATGTGTGTGTATGTGTGTGTGTGTGTGTGTGTGTGTGTGTGTGTATTGGCAGGTCAGCACGTGATGTGGCTCTCTAACTCTCACAGTTAAAAAGTTTGGCTCTTTGTGTCCAACATGTTCGCCACCTCTGGACTACAGCAATACTTGGAGCAATAGCTGGTGAGCCTCAAAGAACTTTTGTGATTTTCAAGAAAATTTCACGATACTATACGTTGTTTTTTTAAGTTTTACACAGATGAGCAAACTACTCATTTACAGTATTTTCAGTGTTTTATAAGTTCTGTAGTCGGTGGGTTGATGTAACCCGTGCTTATTATTGACGAGGTGGTCCAGTGACTCAGGGCAATCATTGATTTAAGTCCATTTTCAAACAAACTAAAGAGATAAGCAAAGGTTAAATGCACCTGCAGCTCAGACACCAATGGAAAGGCAGGTAAATTGACATGAACTGTGGTGGCAAAACATTAAAAATAATAATAAAGACAAAGGAACATTAAATGTGATATTCAGGTTACACAAAGATTAATTGTTATTGGTCGACTGGCAATTAAAAAAAAAAAGTATTAATTCCGTCTACTCTATTCTTTTGTGGGGCCGGTGGTGTAGTGGTTAGGGTGCTGCGCTCATGATCGGGAGGTCGTGAGTTCAAATCTCACTGAGACCCTCACTGTGCTAAGACCCCTGGGCAAGGTCTTAACCACAAGTGTGCCTCTGTTCACCCAGCAGTATACATGGGGACCAGTAAAAATATACTGGGAAGGTAACCTGTGACGGACGAGCGTCCCATCCAGGAGGAGTTGAGCTCCTAGTTGCTTCACGCTACAGAAACCAGGGATAAGCACCGGCCTGATGAGCCACTATGGCTCAGGTGTAAAAAGCCCATGGACTTTACCTTACTTTACTCTATTCTTTTAGCATTGATTCCCTCTACTCTGGTAGTTTTCTTTGCCTTTCTCTTACCTGACTCATTCGCCACCCTCAGCCGATCCAGCCATTCATCGAGAGGCCCGAGACATTTAGCCAGATATGTCTGTATGCTGATACAGTCTAAAGGTAAGATGTGGTTATCAGCTCCGACACGGAGGATCGGATCCACAACCACATACCCTCCTCCAACCTTTTCCTCATCCCTGTTTAAAAAAAAAAAAAATAATAATAATAATAATATTAGAAGAAAAAAAGGAAACCATAAAGCACTTGGAAACAAACTACTACTATTTTTATTATACAGGGATCTCTTACTTTCCATGGTTAATTGGGACCGAGACCCCACGACCGCCAATTTTCACGAAGTAGGATCAATCCCCTTGATTGACGTATACGTATATGTGTATATAATATCAATCAATACATATTCAATGCTATAAATGCTTATAAAAACAAACATTCAAAAATAATGCACAAAATGTAAATAAAATATAAATACACACACACAGATGCGCACCTTACATAAAAATGTAAGTAGTTTTGTGGGTTGTTTTTTTGTTTGGGATTTTTTTTGCATAATTGACCTTGTTTTGTGGCATTTTCCTTAACGTTTCCCCTATTTTTCTTTATTTTTTATTTTTCGATGAATATTTTTTAAAAACCCGCAATGCACAGAAGCCGCAGAAACAAAAGCACAAAGTTTCGAGGGATCACTGTATATTATTTGGGAATGACGCAGTCTGACTTGTTTGTCATCTTGAGATAATCAACATTTTTGATTCAATGCTTAAAGCCTCAAACATGAATTTTAAAATCCTTGAAATTCAATAAAATTCTGTGGCAAAGAAATACAATGAAAGCTACAAAATATGGCATTATTACTTTTAAAGGTTGAAATGTTTCTCAACCTTTCAGTGAGTTTAAATATCTCTGTAATGGACCACTCATAACTGTTGACGAGCTTTAAAATAAAAAAGAAATCATTTATAAGTGTAAAAATCTCATAATAATGGCGGGAAAGTTGGAGCCAATCCCAAATTACTTCTCGCAAACAACAGGGTACACCATGAACATCATTTTCACCTTCGCCAGACTGTTTCTGGGCTAGCACAGACACAAATCCATTCACATTCACACCAATGGGCAAATCGTTATTGCTAGTTGATATCATGCACATGTCCTTGGACTGTGGAAAGAAACCGGAACATCTAGAAGGAAAATACTGTATTTCAAATTGGTATTAGTTCTCACAGAAGTTCAGTGGCTCAATGATTTTGCTTCATAGCAAAAAGGTTCTGAGCTCAAATCACACAGGATTTGCTCATTGCTTATTCTCCTTGTGTCTATATGGGTTTCCTCCAGCCACTCTGATTTCCTCCCACAGTCCAAAGACATGTAGATGTGGCGGTCTGCTCTCTATTGCTCATTGCTGTGAACATGTGTGTGATCGGCTGTTTTTTGTCTGGGTAAGCTCTGAGGAAGACATTTTCAGAGTGTACCCCACTTCTCACCTCAAGTAAGCTGGGATTGGCTCCGGCTACTTCTGCAATACTGCTAAACAAGCAATATAGCTAATGAAAGGTTGGATGAATGGATGGAAAAGAAGGATGTGTGTTGTTCCTAACCCATGGCCGAAGTAATACTGGTAAGAGCCCGCAGTGTGTATCTCGAGGGAGCAGAACTTGTCTGAGTCGTCCTCTCTGCCAGTAGGATTCACCCACTCCAGGGTGTGGAAATTGTGTCGTTCAAAGCGCTCTCCTTTGGCCGGGTAGTTGATATGAACATGAACCTGTTTCCCCTGAAGAGTTGGCCCGAGTCGAAACTGTAGCTGAAAACCTGGAGATGAAGTACAGTGTTAGTTAATTAAGTCTTGATACACAGCTCAATCAGATGAACAACAGAAAGGCTGCACTCAGGTCACTTACACAAAATCAACGGGGAAAATGGGACTGTATGCAAAATTGTTGAAAATAAAAGTTTATGTCTGTTGAGGCAGATTTTACAGAAATATCACCGGAGACATTTCCTAGAAGCCGGTAATACTGTATGACAGAAGGTACTACAGTACATGTAGCAGTGGTGGCCTGGTGGTAAAGGTGCTGGATCATTGATCCTAAAGTTGGTGGTTCGAGTCCCACTCTCCACAAGGCTGTCACCGTCCCCCCAGTGCAGCTAACTGGGTTATCAAAGGCCGGCAATGTCTCTCACTGTCTATGGTGAGAGGTTCATGTAAAAGAACCATTGCTGACTTTCGTAAGGAGGAGCTGCAAAGCCGTCAGTGTGTTTCTGCCCCTTGCTAAAGGGTTGTGTCAGGAAGGGCCTCGGACGTAAAAACCTATGCCAAATCCAACATGCGAATCAGATGATTTGCTGTGGCGACTCCTGAAAAGGCAAAAAAGCCAAAAGGAAAAGAAGAAGAATATACTACAGTACGTACGAATGTCTTGACTGATTGGTGGTTAATCAGAGCGTAATTCACTATCAAGCATTGATTACATACACAAAGCATAATAAATAACCGAGACACTGCACAACACAATTCATTTTGCTTCTTGAGATTTTAAAGCTGTGATATTTAAAGTTTTTTGATCCGCCTTTGATAACCCAGTTAGCTGCACTGGGGGGGGGGGGGGGGAGACACGACGACGACAGTGACAACCCTGTGGAGAGTGGGACTCGAACCCCCAACTTTTGGATCAGCGATCCAGCGCCCTATACCACTAGACCACCACTGCCCCTTTAAAGTTAATGACCGATTTTGATATTGTCTTGAAATACTTCCTTAGAAATTATGGATTTCATTAATGACCCTGTCAGTTGGCCGAATGGGAGACACTGATGAGTACAATGAATAAAATCTTGCTTCAACTAAAGCTGCTCAGAGAAACTACTGTATTGGATAATGGAAACTGTAGCTGTAAAATTAATTATTTTGGTACGTTTTACATTAAATATAAGAAGATTTTGGAGTGCAAATATCAATGGGGAATTCATTCAGTCACACATTTTCTGCTTAATACTAATTAGTGGGGCTGGTGGCGTAGTAATTAAGGTGCTGGGCTCATGATTGGAAGGTTGTGTGTTCAAATCCCAGTTAGACCCCCACTGTGCTAAGACCTCTGCGCAAGGTCTTAACCACAAGTGTGCCTCTGTTCACCCAGCAGTATAAATGGGATAACCTGCGATGGACTAGCGTCCCATCCAGGAGGAGTTGTACGCCTAGTCGCTTCACACTATGGAAACCAGGGACACGCACCGGCCTGATGAGCCACTATGGCTCGGGTGTAAAAAGCCCAAAGTACTTTTTAATACTAATTAGGGTTGCAGGGAGACTGGCGGCTATCTCAGCCGACTCTTGGCGAGGGCAGAGTACACCATGGACAGCTCACCAGGCCATCACGAAGCTCGCTGTGAAAATCTGGGTTTTATTGAGATTTTTGACAAAGACCATAGCCCTGATATTTTTAGTCTCTGAATAAACAATTAGCACATCACCACTATTTGCCCGTCTACCAAGTTGACTAGCAATAAAAATAATTATTAATTCCACATGAAAGCCAAGCTTTAAAAGGATGCAAAATAGTTATTGCCACAGTGACTGTATCGCTGCAAATACATTCTCAAGAAAAAAAAAAAAAAAAAAAATCATACTTACCCTGCTCCAAGCGGAACAGGGTCCTATCCAGCTTCTCCATGTCATTGAGAACTAGCACTCGGATGTGTTTCGCCTGGGACATCTTCATGCTGTTTAATGCTGATATGACACCGTGAGATTCAGCAGAATGCTTTGAACTGAAAGAAAAGAACAAGAGCAAGTACATTGAAATGATTGGGAAATTGCTGGTGTTTGACAGTTTCTGAGCAGCTATTAGGAGAACAGATGTAATGTTTGTTTTATGTTGTTTACAGTTTTTGTTTACATTTCAATAAATATACTTCAAATAATTTTCTAGAAATATCAGAACTAGAACATGGGTCAGGAAACCAAGAAATGCTTGTAACTGTTTGTTTTACGAGAAAACTAGTAAGATAGGCGGTTGGTTCGGTGTTGCTGTGGTTATCACGTCTGCTTCACAGCAAGAGGTCCCTGGTTCGATTCCTTGGGTCGGGTGACTTTGTGTGAATTTCGCATGTTCTCACCATGGTTGCGTGTGTTTCCTCTAGGTTCGTTGGTATCCTCTCACAGTCCAAAAACATGCACAGCAGGCTAACAGGCTGTTCCAAATCACCTCTCGGTGTAAGTGTGAACAGTTGTGTCTGTGTATTGCCTTGCAATAGACTGGGGGCTGTTCAGGGTACACCCTGCCTACACTCATAATTGGCTAAGATAGGTGGCAGCCTACCTATGACTCTAATTAGGGTCTATTAGATTTAGAAAACAAATGAATGGACTGGTAAGATTGAACTGGAAAAGGCTGGATCAGGGTGCACTCTGCTTTCACCTGTGTTGGCCTTGACCCTTGTAGAATTATGTCGTTTGGCAAGTGATTGAGTGAATAAGTTAAGTGGAAAAGGCTGATAGGGACCACTTCAATAAGGCATTTATAGCTATTTCAGGGTTACATTACAGATAGAAAACTAATACAGCAAGCAATGGACGTTAATTCCACCCAAACGCATTTTTGAAAACATCTGCCTTCATCCTTATGCTGATGTGGTTTAAATATGTTCTGCCTCAAGTTCTGCACTTGTGAGCATGCCCTCCTCATGCATGAGATATATGGGACTCTGGGTTGTCAAGTCTAAATTTCTGAACCGTGTTAGAATAAATTTTGAGTGTGTTCTTTCTCCATGCCTTTTTTAACAGAAAAAAAAAAAAAAAACCAGTAGAAAACCTGATATAGTGGATTATAAGAATAAGAACATTACAGGTGATGGAGAGTGCAAAGGAAAGCAAGACAATGACTGCTGGGCTGTATATAGTATGGATCTCATCATGAGTTGTCATTATGGTCATGGTTAACTGGTTCTAAAATCAGTAAAGAGAGACAGCAGTGTAATGGCAGCTATTCGCAACCAACTGTGATTTGATGGCTTTAAAAAAACAAAGTGAACTACAGGGATCCCTCGCTACATCGCGCTTCAATTAATGTGGCTTCAGTGCATCGCGGTTTTTAAAAAACTAAATAAATAGTCATCGAATGTAAAAAAAATAAGGAAATTAAGGAAGAAGAGGGGTAAAAGTTAAGGAAAATGCCACAAAAACAAGGCCAATTATACAAAAAAAAAAAAAAAAAAACTAAACAAACACAAAACAACCCAAAATCTCCTATCAAAACCATCCGGAGATACGAACAGGGCTGAGGTCGAAAGTGAAAGTGAAATGAAATTACAGAACAAATAGTAATGGAATAAAATCGATAGAGAGATATATCATAAATAAAAGTATGAAATATGATTAAACATTATCCTGAGGTACACTCCCGAGGCTCCAGCAAAGGGGCATGGCTGACATGGAGGTCCGGGAAGAGAAGCAGGACGATACATTTCTGAACTCCAAAACTTTCAAATAAGAAACACATAGACTCCAGTATTATAATGAACTGGATAAGAGTGAAACTCTCTGTAAATCTGGTCAGATCATCTGTGCTGTGCTTGAGAGGAACCAGGAGTTTAAACATGACATTGATAATGTACAGATGATTAGAAAGAGAGAGAGAGAGAGTACAAAGTACAGTACAAACTCGTAGAGGTTACTTATACAAGGTTTCAACATACGTTCCCCTCTAAAGAATTCCCTGTAACGACTTACAAACAAATTCATCTAACCGGCGGAACCGAACTCGTTTGTAAGCTGGGGAGCGTCTGCACTTACATTGTTGAATCTGTGTGTGCATGCGCATCTGCTTTAATTGATAATAGTGCAGTGAGCAATTTGTTAAGTTATTCATTACTGTGCACTGTATTGTTCATTAGTCATTCAAAATAAAATACAGTAAATACAGTACTGTGCAAAAGTCACGGGTAATTCATAAACAGAATTTTTTTCCTCTGGAGTCTCTCTTCGATGGTCGCGTGGGGATCTCGGTCCCAATTAACTGCGGAAAGTGAATAAATGCTGTATAATGGTGTAAACCAGAATAAACTATTCATGGCCAGCCAAGCTGCAGTGTTTTTAAAATTCGAAGTGACTGTACAGTACCGGTACCGTATTCCTATGAGGTTTTGCTATTCGTAAAACGAGACTTTGCACATGCGCGAGCTGATGCATGGTCAAAATTGCGACAGAAGGACATGCGTTCCAAGTCGGGGATAAATTTTCATCGGGGTCAGGGTTAGGATTAGAATTAAGGTTAGGGGTTCGGGTTATACAGGTATCATCTGCTAAACATATGGCACAATAATTAACCTCATTTCCAGTAAGTGGCACGTCAATGCACATGCGCAAAAGGATTTCCATACGAATAGCAAAAAAATAAATCCCGTAGGATACCGTACGAGTAGCCACGGCCTTTAAAATTTTTGTATGTTCTATTTTGAATGTCTGCCAGAATTATACAGAACCAATGAGTATTAAATAAGAACACAAATTAATGAGTAGAAATCTAGTCATATTGAAGAACTGTTCATTTCCTGTAACCACTTAATCATGATTACAGGTCACAGGGAGGCTGGCGCCCATCCCAGCCGACTCCGGGCGAGGGCAGCGTACACCCAGGACACCTCACCAGGCCATTGCAGGGCGGAAACACGCTGACGTCATTGCAGCTACTCTTGTCTAAAGTTTGCAATGGTTCTTTTACATGAACCTCTCACCATATACAGTGAGAGGCCGGCCTTTATTAACCCAGTTAGCTGAACTGTGGGGGGGCAGTGAAGCCAGCACCTTTACCACCAGCCCACCACTGCCAAATAATACTGAAGAACCATAATTTCAAAATTAGGGGAGTGTGGCGACATAGTGGTCAGTTGAGTCACAGAAAAAGAGTATTGGTTCAATGACTGGGTTAAAAAAATCATTAAGGGATAATATATACAACAATACTGTACATAAAGAATTCATGATATCAATCCAACCATAACTTGCTTCAAAAAAACTGCTTAATCTGTTTGCATTGTCTGCACTGAGAGAGACTATTTTAATATTTTTTTGTTTGTTGTTGTTGTTTTTTTGCTTCTGTGTGCATGCATCTAATCTTCCATCTTCCATCACTTGTTTTCCTTGTTTATTCTCGTACCAAACCTTGCTAGATGACAGGAAGGGAGGGTTGTTTTCATTCACAACACGAATATACATGAATGTTTACAGAAAATATTTGAGACAAGGACTCCCCCCCCCGCATAGTTCAATGCATAAGGACAGAATCTGATGTCAGTGGTACCACATCAGCTCCATTCTGGATCAGGACCAGTTCACGGATCACTGCTTTAATAAGCAGGTTTGTTTGTTGTTGCTACACACAAATAATTAAACTGTTGTGATCTGCACCAAAATAAATATTTTCGATTCCTAACCAGAAGAAACCTGATGTGACAGAAAAGCTCAAACATCCCAAAGTCAATATGATCTCCCCTCACAGAGCTCGAGCTCGAGGTCAAAAACACAACACCCGTCAGTTCCTCAACCAACAAAACCCTCCGACTAGCAAACATATTCGTGACTGTAAACATGTTTAGCGTGATGGACGGGTGTCGGCAGCGACTGACAGTCCCGTCTTCAACATAATTACCGGGAAGTAAATCGGCGTGAAGTTCCACAGAAACTAAACCCACCTCAGAAAGCCGTTTTCCGTTGGCAGATCAGGACGTTGCTCTCATTGCAGCTGAAGGGGCGTGACTTGCAAAGGACGAGTGGGCGTGTCCGCACGCACGCAGAAGCTGCCTGTACGTCATACGTCACTGCAAAGCTGGTATTAAATATTGACAATAGATTTTAATTGAATTCTTTGTGAATACTGGTTCCGTAGATACTTTAAAGGAAATTTGCATGTATTTACGTTTTGAAAACATGAAATTGGTTATTTATTTAAAAAATAATAATAATTGCTTTCGTTTTCTTGGTTGGACAAATCAGAGGCCGTCTACTCATCCGGGTATTTAAAAAAAAAAAAAAAAACCAGTACACGTACGTCAGATATATAAACAGTCATAGATCTATGTGATTAATAATACAGTGCTTACTTTCCTTAAAAAATAGACTGTTAATAGGGGACATAATTACATACTGTATTAGCGACGCGAATTTTTTTATACTGAAATTGCACCCCATATCTAGACATTAAGGGCAGCGGTTACTTGGTGGTAAAGGGCGCTGGCTCGCTGATCATAAGGTTGGGGGTTCGAGTCCCACTCTCCACAAGGTTGTCACTATCTCCCCCCGGATATTTCTGTAAAGATTAATACAGTATTATGTTTCGTTGCCATCCTGGTGAAGCGTGTGCATTGTGGTGCAATAACCAGCAGAGGGAGCTAGAACTCATACTTACCTGGCAGGAGTGATGCCATGAGCAAAAAGGTGGTTCACCCAGGGTGAAGCTCAGCCGTTGCACTTTCGCTGTGTTGACCTCTGTTAATTCTCCAAATGTAGCAATCTCAACTGCATAGCAAAAATTTCTATTATCTGGAGCACTGCGTTCGTGCTCTCCGCTCTCAATTCTTGTCTTTAAAGTCAGAATGAGAACACTGAGCTTATATCTATTGATGTTCCAGTATGATGCAGGGAAGCAATAGCAGCCCCATCCATCTGTGAGGGTGGGATAAATAACCCTGATGCATAAGAAGGGGGCGGAGTTGGAGTCGGATCACTTTGTTGACAGAAGACTACAAGATCTTATCCAAACTCCTGGTACTGTGGCTAAGAAAGGTGATGGGCACAGCATCGCACCCAGACCAGTAGGGTGCGTGGGCGCATGAGTGGTATGGATCTGGTGCTAGTCTGGGACATGTTGGCATGGGCAGAACAACGCCGAGTACCTCTGGCCATGCTAGGCCTGGATTAGGAGGTGTTTGATCGAGTGTCGCACGTCTTCCTGTTCCAGGTGTTGGAATGGATGAACTGTGGACCAGAGTTCATGGTACTGGTACCTACTGTATAAGGGTTACGAAGCTGGGTCACGATCAACGGGTTTCATTTGCAGTTGATCGAGCAACAGGGCAGAGTGAGACAGGGGTGTCCACTCTTGCCACTGTTGTATGTGTTATACCTTGAGCCGCTCATTGAAGCTCTCAGGTGGAAGCTCACCTGTGGTAGGTGAACTGACTTTGGGCAAGTGTAGCAGGCAGTAAAGATGCAATGTGAACTTTGACTATACGCTCAAGCACTTGTGATGATGGAGGTGAGTGCTACTGGGCAATAGATATTGATTCCTTTTGGGCAGGGACGATGATAGTCCTCTTGAAGCATGTAGGGACAACAGACATGAGCAGAGAAAGGTTAAACATGTCTGGGAAGACATCTGCCACTTCCTGAGTGCATGCTTTGAGAACATGACCTGGGATGTAATCTGGTCCAGGAGCTTTCCGTGTGCTTACCGTTTAAAAGTATTTGCACACATCTGTCTGAGGGATCAGCAAAGGACTCCAGCTTGCTGTGGTTCTTGAAGCGGGCACAGAAGGTTTTCAGCTGCTCAAGTAGAGAAGCATTCACCTCCACCATGTTAAACCTCTTCCCCTTCCAGTCTATCATGGGCTTTAGCTCACTACACAGAAAAAAAGCAGAACTGAGAAAGATGCTGAGCAGCGGTGAACATCTTCAAGGTTGCCATCATTTCGCTAAAACAGAACAAATTCCCCAAATGTGGAAATCTCGACTGCACAATTTCTGGTAGTGGCAGGACCTACTGGAATGGGTGGCATCTGTCTATCATCTTGTCAAACTTGAGTTGCCAAACAACTTGGGTATGCTTGAGCAAGCATGCTCAGAATTTTGCAGAAATTTGGTGTGTGGGTTTCTCTGAGATATATGACTGGTAACCAAAATCCGTGCATGATTAATAAGCAAGATGGACTTTATTTAATACAACCATTTAGATTGAGTTTAAGAATAATACTGAGCAGTAATAGCGAAAGGAACCTTGCTAAGTACTTTTTGTTAATTATGCTGCAAGCATGAACAAAAAAGAAATCACAAAAAGGCGTGATGCTGATTTTTTTAGTCGTTCAACTTCTTTTCCTTTCGGCTGCTCCCTTTTTCTCAGAGGTCACCACAGCAAATCATTGCATGTTTGATTTGGCATAAGTTTTTAGGTCAGATGCCCTTCCTGACACAACCCTTTAGTGAGACTTCCTTTCGGCTTATTCCCTTTATCAGGGGTCGCCACAGTGAATTATTCGCACGTTTGATTTGGCATAGGTTTTTACGGCGGATGCCCTTCCTGACATAACTCTTTAGCAAGGGACAGATCACGCTGACGGCTTTACAGCCTACTCTTAACAAAGGCCAGCAATGGTTCTTTTACATGAACCTCTCACAGTGAGAGACATGGCCTGCCTTTGATAACCCAGTTAGCTGCACTGAGGGGGACAGTGACCACCGTGTGGAGAGGGGGACTCGAACCCCCAACCTTTGGATCAGCGATCCAGCACCCTATACCACCAGACCACCACTGTCCCCTCTGACACAACCCTTTAGTAAGGTTCATAAACACAGTTAGCTGCACTGGGGGGAGAGTGACAACCTTGTGGGGAGTCCAAACTTATGATCAGCAAGCTAGCACCTTGCCAAATTCTTGTCTGTACTCTATTCTTAAACACATATTTTCAGGGGAGAGCACAAACACAGTCCCCCAGATATAAAAAAAATATGCAGTTGACACTCCCACATTGCAGGAATTTGCAGAGATCAGCACAGCTAGCGTGTCATGACTAGGCCACACCCTGAGAGAACCACCTTTTTTGATCATGGTATCACTCCTGCCAGGTAAGTATGATTTATAGGCCCTCAGCTGGCAACTGCACCACAATGCACATGCTTTACCAGGATGGTAAACATCAACACAGTACAGTATTACTCATTACAAACATCCAAGTATAGAACACTGCAGGTAGCATGTGCTCCACAAGTATGCTATCTTCATTAAGACACACAAAGGCTTTTGGCTGTATACTTTCTTCACAATTCAGCACTTTAATTCCCATGATGCTGCGCTGCTGAATGCAACATGAGCGACAATGTTCAGACCACAAACAATCTATAATGGCAATGTATTATTTGTTGAGGTATGCATAAACCCGCTGCTTCACAATGCTCGCTTAATTATTCTCTTTAGAGCAAAATAAATTTAAACTAAATCTGAGGAAATTCACGATCGAATACTGAATTCCCCTACCTCATTTACGACATGATCAGACTACAGTACCTTGGAGTGAAACTCTTCTTCCAAATACCTAGCGCCACTCAAACATAATTATCACTAATTTAAATATGAATTTAAATATTAATTTAAACTAATTTCATTTAATTGTTGCTCCTTCAAAAATATTTGCCACTGATTACTTTGCTCTTTCCATATCTTCAGGTGGTGTACTGTAGGGTTCTTAAAATCCATCAAAAGGTTTTTGGATTCCTATAAACTACCCATATGTTTTTTTGGTTTTTTTTTAAGTTGAAATTAATCTTTCAGATCAAGCAGAAGAAAAAAAAACATAGAATCACCGAATAAAGGGGGAAACATCACAAAATCATGACCAAAACAAAGTAAACAAATATTACAATTAGCTTTGAAATGGCTTGAATTCTCTGAAGCACAAACTTCCCTCATAAAAAAATAACAACAAAAGAAATTCATTTACTTTTTTACTAATTGTAAAAAGTACTGTAAAAAAATTGAATTGGAACATAACTAATATATATATATATATATATCTTCTTCTTCTTCTTTTCCTTTCGGCTGTTCCCTTCAGGGGTCGCCACAGCAAATGATCTGCCTCCATCTCTCCCTATCCTCTGCATCTTCTACTCTTACTCCACTTTGACCTTCATGTCGCCTTCACATCCCATAAATCTTCTCTTTGGTCTTCCTCTGGGCCTTTTGCCTGGTAGTTCCAACCTCAGCATCCTACGACCAATATACTCACTATCCCTCCTCTGTACATGTCAAACCATCTCAATCTAGCCTCTCTGACTTTGTCTCCAAAACATCTAACATGTGCTGTCCCTCTGATGTACTCATTTCTGATCCTATCCATCCTCGTTACTCCCAAAGAGAACCTCAACATTTTCATCTCTGCTACCTCCAACTCTGACTCCTGTCTTTCCCCAGGGCCACTGTCTCTAAACCATACAACATTGCTGGCCTCATCACCGTCTTGTACACTTTTCCCTTCATTCTTGCCGATGCTCTCCTATCACACATCACACTGGACACTTTTCTCCATCCATTCCAACCTGCCTGCAACGCTTCTTCACCTCTTTCCACACTCTCCATTGCTCTGGATTGTTGAGCCTAAGTACTTAAAATCCTCCACCTTCTTTATCTCTGCCCCTGTAACCTCAAAGTTCCTCTTGGGTCCTTGTCGTTCACACACATGTATTCTGTCTTACTAAGACTAACCTTCAATCCTCCTTTCCAGGGCATACCTCCACCTCTCTAGATTTTCCTCCACTTGGTCTCTGCTCTCACTACAGATCACGATGTCATCTGCAAACATCATAGTCCATGGAGATTCTTGTCCTAACCTCGTCTGTTAGCCTGTCCATCACCATAGCAAACAAGAAGGGGCTGAGAGCTGACCCTTGATGCAGTCCCACCTCCACCTTGAACTCTTCTGTCACACCAACAGCACACCTCACCACTGTCTTACATCTCTCATACATGTCCTGCACCACTCTAACATACTTCTCTGTCACTCCAGACTTCCTCATACAATACCACCGTTCTTCTCTTGCCCCCCTGTCATATGCTTTCTCCAGATCCACACAGGCACAATGCAGCTCCCTCTGACCTTCTCTGTACTTCTCTATTAACATCCTCCAAGCAAACACTGCATCTGTGGTGCTCTTTCTTGCATGAAACCAAACTGTTGTTCACAAATGCTGACCTCTGCCCTTAGTCTTGCTTCCACTATTCTTTCCCACTTAGCTTCATTGTATGGCTCATCAACTTTATCCCTCTGTAGTTGCCACAACTCTGTACATCTCCTTGTTCTTAAAAATGAGGACAAGCACACTTCTCCTCCATTCCTCTGGCATCTGCTCACTTTCTAAGACCTTGTTGAATATTCTTGTCAGAAAATCTACTGCTACCTCCCTAGACACTTCCATACCTCAACTGGTATGTCATCAGGGCCAACTGCCTTTCCACTCTTCATCCTCTTCAATGCCCTCCTCACTTCTCCTTACTAATCTTTGCTACTTCCTGCTCCTCAACGGTCACCCCTTCTACTCTTTTTCTCTCTCATTTTCTTCATTCATCAGCTCTTCAAGTACTCTTTCCATCTTCCCAGCACACTTCTGTCATCCAGTCAATACATTTCCCTCTCTGTCCTTTATCACTCCTAACTTGCTGCATGTCTTTCCCATCTCTATTTTCTGCTGTGCTAACCTGTATAGATCATTTCTCCTCCTTACTGTTCAACCTATCATACAAGTCATCATACACCCTCTGTTTGGCCTTTGACACCGCTACCTTCGCCTTACGCTGTGTCTCCCTCTACTCCTGTATTACTCTCTTGGTCCTCTCAATGTCCCACTTCTTCTTGGCTAACCTCTTCTTTTGTACACACTCCTGCACTTCCTCATTCCACCACCAAGTTTCCTTATCTACTTTCCTTCCAGAGGACACACCAAGTACTCTCCTACCTGTGTCCCTGATCACATTGGCTGTGGTTGTCCAGTCCTCTGGAAGCACTTCCTGACTACCCAAAGCCTGTTTCAACTCCTCCTTGAAGACAACACGACACTCTTCCTTTTCAGCTTCCACCACTTTGTCTTCTGCTCTGCCTTTGCCTTTTCACTTTTCTCACCATCAGTGTCATCCTGCACACCACCATCCTATGCTGTTTGGCAACACTCTCACCAACTACTACTTTGCAGTCACTGACTTCCTTTAAAATTACATCGCCTGCACAAGATGTAGTCTACCTGTGTGCTCTTACCTCCGCTTTCATAAGTCACCCTATGCTTCTGTTTCTTCTTGAAGAAAGTATTCACCACAGCCATTTCCATCCTTTTTGCAAAATCGATCAACATCTGTCCTTCTGTGTTCCTGTCCTGGATACCAAACCTGCCCATCACTTCCTCGTCCCCTCTGTTGCCTGCACCAACATGTCCATTGAAGTCTGCTCCAATGACCACTCTTTCACCTCTGGGGGTATTCTGCATCACTTCATCTAAATCACTCCAGAATCTCTTCTTCTCTTCTAGCTTACATCCTGCCTGTGGGGCAAAGCACTAACAACATTGACCATCACGCCTTCAATTTCTAACTTGAGACTCATCACTCTGTCTGACACTCTTTTCACGTCTAGAACATTCCTGACAAACCCCTCCTTCAAGATGACTCCTACTCCATTTCTCTTCCCATCCACACCATGATAAAACAGTTTGATAAAACAGTTTTTAAAAAACCCTGCTCCTAAGCTTCTAGCCTTTCTACCTTTCCACCTTGTCTCCTGAACACACAGTATGTCCACCTTCCTCCTCTGCATCATGTCAGCCAGCTCCCTATCTTTTCCTTGCATAGTTCCAACATTCAAAGTTCCTACTCTCAGTCCTAGGCTCACACATTTCCTCTTCTCTCTCTGCCTACGGACACGCCTCCCACCTCTCCTTCTTCGACGTCTTCGACCAACAGTAGTCCAATTTCCATCAGCACCCTGTTGGTTGACAGCACTGATGGCGGTCGTTGTTAACCGGGCCTCGACCGATCCGGTATGAATTCTGTATTGATCATTGCATTTTTAAATGTGGCAGAAGTTTTTACGCCGGATGCCCTTCCTGTCATAACCCTCTGCATTTATCCGGGCTTGGGACCGGCATAAGAGGGAGGAACACTGGTTCGTGCCGCCTCATGGCTGCATTCTATATATATATATATATATAGAGAGAGAGAGAGAGAGAGAGAGAGAGAGTTGATGAATGAGGAAAATGAGACAAAAAAGAGTAGAGGAGGTGACTGTTGAGGAGCAGGATGTAGCAAAGATTAGTAAGGGTGAAGTGAGGAGGGCATTGAAGAGGATGAAGAGTGAAAATGCAGTTGGTACTGATGACATACCCGTGGAGGTATGGAAGTGTCTAGGAAAGGTAGCAGTAGATTTTCTGACCAGAACATTCAACAAGGTCTTAGAGAGTCAGAGGATGCTGGAGGAATGGAGAAGAAGTGTGATGGTGCCCATTTTTAAGAACAAGGGAGATGTGCAGAGTTGTGGCAACTACAGAGGGATAAAGTTGATGAGCCATACGATGAAGTTATGGGAAAGAATAGTGGAAGCTAGACTAAGGGCAGAGGTCAGCATTTGTGAACAACAGTTTGGTTTCATGCCAAGAAAGAGCACCACAGATGCAGTGTTTGCTTTGAGGATGTTAATAGAGAAGTACAGAGAAGGTCAGAAGGAGCTGCATTGTGCCTTTGTGGATCTGGAGAAAGCATATGACAGGGAGCCGAGAGAGGAACTGTGGTATTGTATGAGGAATTCTGGAGTGGAAGAGAAGTATGTTAGAGTGGTGCAGGACATGTGTGAGAGATGTAATACAGTGGTGAGGTGTGCTGTCAGTGTGCCAGAAGAGTTTAGTGTGGAGGTAGGACTGCATCAAGGGTCAGTTCTGAGCCCCTTCTTGTTTGTTATGGTGATGGACAGGCTGACAGACAAGGTTAGACAAGATTCCCCATGGACTATGATGTTTGCAGATGACATTGTGATCTGTAGTGTGAGCAGAGAACAAGTGCAGGAAAATCTAGAGAGGTGGAGGTATTCCCTGGAAAGGAGAGGAATGAAGGTTAGCCTTGATAAGACAGAATACATGTGTGTGAATGAGAAGGACCCAAGAGGAACGGTGAAATTACAGGGAGCAGAGATAAAGAAGGTGGGGGATTTCAAGTACTTAGGCTCAACAATCCAGAGCAATGGAGAGTGTGGAGAAGAGGTGAAGAAGCGTGTGCAGGCAGGTTGGAATGGTTGGAGAAAAGTGTCCAGTTTGATTGGAGGGTATCGGCAAGAATGAAAGGAATAGTGTACAAGGTGGTGTTGAGCCAGCGATATTGTATGGTTTAGAAACAGTGACCCTGGGGAAAAGACAGGAGGCAGAGCTGAAAATGTTGAGGGTCTCTTTGGGAGTAACCAGCATGGATAGGATCAGGTATGAGTACATCAGATGGACAGTACATGTAAGAGGTTTTGGAGACAAAGTCAGAGAGGCTAGATTGAGATGGTTTGGACATGTACAGAGGAGGGATAGTGAGTATATTGGTAGTGGGATGCTGAGGTTGGAACTACCAGGCAGAAGGCCCAGAGGAAGATTTATGGATGTGGTGAAGGAGGACACGAAGGTAGTTGGTGTAAGAGAAGAAGATGCAGAGGATAGGGTGAGATGGAGGCAGATCATTCACTGTTCCCTGAAGGGAACACTCACTTCACTTATCATCCAAGGATGTCGTTGGGGCGCCTTCATGGCAAGACTTGGGCTGATTTGACCTGGCGGAGCCCAGGTCCCTCTCCAGGTCATAGAAACACGCTGACAGCTTTGCAGCCTACTCTTTACAAAAGTCAGCAATGGTTCTTTCACCTCTCACCATAGACAGTGAGAGAGACATGGCCCACATGTTCCAGTTAGCTGCACTTTGGGGGGGGGTGACAACCTTGTGGAGAGTGGGACTCGAACCTTAGGATCCTTAGGATCAGCGATCCTGCGCCCTAACCACTAGACTACCCCACCAGAAGAAAACAAACGAAAGGAAAAAGATATCCACAGTTCGCTCCGCCCACTTAGTAGGGCCAGCGCTGTCCTAGGCTGTCCACTGGACTCTGTGGAGGAGGTGAGTGAGAGGAGGATGGTAGCAAAGCTCACATCCATCCTGGTCAACAGCTCTCACCCACTGCACCAGACTGTAGAGGAGCGGAGTAGCTCCTTCTGTGGACGACTGAGACATCCTCAGTGCAGGAAGGAGCGCTACCGCAGGTCGTTCATTCCCACCGCTGTCAGACTGTACAACGCCACGTTGTAACTGTCTGTGAAAATACCGGTTATGTGCAATAAAAACCCCGTGCACTTTAATCAACCACATCTACCCCACTGACTGTGAACCATATCAACCCATCTACTCTGCCCTCAGATACATGTACACTTGAATATAGGCCAGTCTACAAAGCTGTCTTCCTTTTGGCTTTTTCCCTTTTACTCGGGAGTCGCCACAGCAAATCATCTGATTCGCACATTTGATTTGGCAGAGATTTTTACGTCGGATGCCCTTCCTGTCACAACCCTTTTAGCAAGGGACAGAAACACGCTGACGACTTTGCAGCCTACTCTTTACGAAAGTCAGCAATGGTTCTTTTACATGCCTCTCACCATAGACAGTGAGAGACATGGCCCGCCTTTGATAACCCAGTTAGCTGCACTGGGGGGACAGTGACAACCTTGTGGAGAGTGGGACTTGAACCCCCAACCTTTGGATCAGCGATCCAGCGCCCTATACCACTAGACCACCACTGCCAGTCTACAAAGCTGTTCCCTTCTTTTCTTTTATTGTTTATTAATTTATACTATTTATGTATCTATTTATTTATTTACTTATATAATATATATGTATGTGTGTATTTTTGTACTTGTATCTATTTTTGCACCCCCTACTGATGGTACCTCAAGAGCCTGTAACAGTGAATTTCTCCATTGTGAGATTAATAAAGCTGTATCTTATCTTATCTTATCTTATCTTATCTTAGTATGTCGGTGAGCCGGCAAGTTTACAGCCAAAACAAAATAGCTTCCATTTTCACACACACACACACACATATATATATTCATTGTTTTATAAAATGGACAAATGAACGGTTTGAGGAACTAAGCACATTTATCGTTTCAGATCAACAAAAATCTCCGAACGAGCACAAATAAGAGCGGAAGTTGTCCGATTGGTAATGAGCACACCGGAAACAGTAACAGATATACAGTTCCGGATAGAAAGTTCCGTGTGCCACAAATAAGGATGGTGTTTCTTTGTAATTCAGAATTTAGTAACCCTATATTTTTACACTTTTATGACGTGAATTAAATACTGGGGATGCTACACTAACTTAGAGTACACACTTTTTAAACACACAAGCCGTGGCTCCTAATGAACAACGTTAAAACCCGTTTTCTTTGGTGAAAAGACAGAACTCCACAAACTACATCACTACGGGATTTTGTTACCTATATTTCACAAGGTAAAACACCAGGAATGCAAAATAAATAATCAATTACGAGAATACAAAATACTCCAAACTTGTTTTAAAACCTTAATTTCAAACAAACCATTCAATGTTATTAACATAGCATCAAATTAGACGGAGACTTTAAATTAAAGTTAAAATTGTCTCGAAATATAAAACATTGCCGACCAGTGGTCAAACATGGTATTACAAGAGAAAATTGGGAAACGGCTGAGTGGTAGACATGTTAACACCATGTTAACGTACAGTACTTATAATTAACACGCGCGCGCGCGCGCGCGCACACACACACACACACACACACACACACTTTATCAAACCTTAACAAAAAGAAAATTTAAATACCGTCTAAACAAGGTAAAGCGGCAAAGGTTTCACCATAAATACTGAACTTTCAACTCAGAAGACTGTTAATTAGAGGATTATTTTATTCGGATTAATTATGAGCAAGGAAAACACTATGATGTGCAAAACCCCTAAGTGTGTACTTCAGGAACATTGCTGGGAGCCCGTGGATTAACAAAGGATTGTTTTTGTATTTTAAAATCTTTTTCCCTTTTATGCTTCTCCACAGGCTGGTCACAGCAGTGCATGGAGTTGTGTTGTTGTAAATTTTAAATTCACCACTGCCCTCTAGTGGCACACTTCACAAAAATGTAAATACGTATGCGAATTAATTCTCAAACATCAGTAACAACAGATAATAACAACAACAACAACAACAATAATAATAATAATAATAATAACAATAATAATAATAATGACTTACACCCCTTCTCGTTGCTCAGTCCACAAACCATCCAACTGCCCAGCAATGCTGCGTTTATTTTTAATGCATTGCATGAGCATGAGCATCAACCCACACATTAATCTCTGAAAAAACAAACATAAAGTGCAGCTGATACAAGACACAGGCTGCACACTGGGCCAACTTTTAATGCATCAGATAATCTTAGTGCAAGCATAAAGGCAAACAACAAATATGATTCAAACATGGACGAAACATGACATGGGGTGATGATGGGTGAATTTGTCAGGATTAGGGTGTTGTGATAGGGGTGCTGTGATAGGGGTGCAGTCTCTGGGATGAACTTGTTTGCGAGGTATCTCCCACAACAGATTAAGCCTGCCTCCAACAGTCCTGTCTGGCTGAGTCAATCATCATCATCATCATCATCATCATCATTACTGTTGCAATTATTGTTATGATCATTACTCATCCATTCATTCATTTTGTGAACCACTTTCTCCTTCTTAGGGTCTTGGGGAGGCTGGCACCCATCTCAGCCGACTCCAGGCGGGGGCAGGGTACACCATGGACAGCTCACCAGGCCATCGCAGGACCAACACTCACACAACCATTCACACCTAGGGGCGATTGGGAGCAACCAGTTAACCTGTTCATGTTTTTGGACTGTGGGAGGAAACTGGAGTATTCAGATGAAACCCACACACGCAGGGGGAGAACATGCAAACTCTACACAGAAATGCCTGCGCTGGGAATCGAACCCTGTCCTTCTTGCTATGAGGTGGACATGCAGACCACTATGCCACCGTGCCACCTCTATTATTATTATTATTATTATTATTATTATCATTACTGATATTATTATTAATTTTTCATTCATTTTCTAAGCCATTTAATCCTAATTACGATTACGGGGACACTGGCGCCCATCTCAGCCAACTCTGTGCAAAGGCAAAGGCGTACACCCTGGACACTTCACCAGACCATTGCTAGGCCAACACTCACACGACTATTCCCACTCATGCCCACACCCAGGAGTGATTTAGAACATGATAACCGTCGTGCTGCCTGCCATTGTTAATGTTATTATTATTGTTATTATCAGTACCACTATCAATGTTATTCAATTTCTAAATTTATATTATGATCAGGGTGGGGTAGTAGTGTAGTGGTTAGCAGTTCTGCCTCACAGCAAGAAGACCTGCGTTCGATTCACGGCTGGAATGCTTCTGTGTGGAGTTTGCATGTTCTCCCTGTGCTTGCGTGGGTTTCCTCCCACAGGTCCAAAAACATGCACAGTAGGCCAACTGGCTGTTATAAATCACCCCAGTGTGAGTCTGAATAGTTTTGTGTGTGTGTGTTTGCTCGGGGATGGCCTGGCGAGGTGTACTCTGCCATCGCACAGAGTCGGCTGAGATGGGCTCTGGCTTCCCACGACCCTAATTATGACTCAGCAGTTTAGAAAATGAACTGGTGACTGACCATTATTAACATCGTTTATTTATTTTTATTTTCTAATTGTTATTTTATTTAATCTTTTTTCTTCCCTTTCCCTTTTTGCCACCTGAAGGAATGTGAGAATAAATGCATAATTTTGTTTTCCTCAGTCATTTACTTACCTGTCTTTTTGTTTTGTTGTTTGATTTTCCTCCTTCTCTTATTTTATTTAGTCCGAGTGCTTTGTGTTCGTTGTTTCCTGCTCCATTTGTAAATCCACTCTGCCACACACAATAAATAAATAAACAAAAGTGCACCACAGGCACCTTTAGATAGAAAACACTTTGCAGGAACAAAAGGTACATGCGACTATCCCACCCCAGCAACAAAGGAACAGGACCGTTTCTGAACCGTTTAATTCTAATTAGGGTCATGGGGAGGCTGGCGCCCATCCCAGCCGACTCTGGGCGAGGGCAGAGTACACCTTGGACAGCTCACCAGGCCATCGCAGTTCCTCTTGTCGAAAGTCAGCAATGGTTCTTTTACACGAACCTCTCACCACAGACAGTGAGAGACATGGCCGGCCTTTGATAACCCAGTTAGCTGCGCTGGGGGGGGGGTGACAACCTTGTGGAGAGTGGGACTCGAACCCCCAACCTTAGGATCAGTGATTCAGCATCTTTACCACCAGGACACCACTGCCTTTTTAAATGTAATATTTTAAATGCAAACACAATTTATAATTATAAGGAAATAGCTCAGCACATTTCATGGCTTCTCCCTAAAATATTTGAGCGCACACACACACACACACACACACACACACACACACACACACACACACACACAAAAATCAGCAACACATAGAAAATTGGTTCTAGCAAAGACTTTATTTCAAGGACAAATCAACAGGAAATGTGAAAACATACAATAAACAAAAACAATAAATCAACACAGTAATGCAACAAGCTATACAACCAATAACCAACATGTAAATATACGGAGTCTGGATCATATACTGGATCATAAGAAGAAGAATTATGTAATATGTATCAGGCAAGAATAACCTCTGGAGCATTAGTGTGCAAAATGTTCAGGAAGCAAAAAGGTGCGATTGTTAATAATATCTAATAAAGTCAACACTGAGTTCAGAAAATGTTCAAAGTTACCACAGAGCTTGTTTATTGTTTGCTAGGTTCGTGTGCTTACAGTATACCTTTATGTTCTGTTTAGAATTACATGTCAGTTAAGCTTTATGATGTGAAATCATTGTGCAAATAACTAGGCAGATGAAAAGCCCTCAGCATTCACATTACTTATTCAGAAGAAAATCAAACATCCTATCCAAGTAAATAGAAGTCTTTCTTTATCATCATCATCATCATCATCATCATCATCTACAGCTCCTCCTCTTTATAAGCGGACTTAAAAATTCCTTGTACATTAAAATATTCTCAGTTGAGTTTCATGCCATATGTACACGTCTACCAAGGAGAAAACAAGAGTATGAAAATATCCTAAATATTTTTATAACAATACATTTATTTCACTTCCTCCCTTTAGTTTGTAACTCATCTGCAAAAAATTTGGCATGATCAGCTCATCAATTCAATCGCTTTCAATTTTAACTTGCAAATCTTTATAAATACAGTAATTCAAATAAAGAAAATATTCAAAGAGTGCTCCACCAAAAAGCATCATGGATTTATTATTAGTTGAATGCAAACTCTGTTGAACAGATCAGTGACACGAATGGAGATGTTGTCTATTCGTAAATAAAATATAATGTTCCACAAGTATCTAATAAGAGATTACATACGTATACCTAAGGTATATCGAAATTGTATTATAAATAATATCTGATTAAATATTGAACTTGGTAAACTCATGAAAGAAAAAAAAAAAAGATTAAAATACGTATGGGGTGTTTAACAACTCTTGATTGGCAGTGTAGTGTTGTTCACACGTGCTGTTGTTGATTGGCCAACATGGCTGCTTCCCATCTTTGAATGAGGGTACTTTTCCTTCGGACTCTGGTAAAAGGCGCCTCGGGAAACTAAAGGAAAGAGTTTCACCCGTAAAACTGCTGCTGTTGACAGTTTCGTGGTGAAAATGTACACATTTTAATTACACATCACAAATGGAGAAACACGATGCATGAGTAATGACATGAGAAATTAAGCTGCATTGAAGAGAATGCTTTAATTACATGTGCATGAGATATATTTGAGTAATGAGATACAGTACAGAAGATGTTTATTTGGATTTTTTTCTTTTCTTTATTTTTTTTGTCAACATCATAGACGGTCCTCGCTTTACATTTGCCTTATGTTTTTTCGATTTTACGTTTGAACTGACTGTAAAAATTTTTTTGTAAAAAAATTTTTTTTGTAAGTCAAATTTTGAGTTTAGCGCACTCTCCGTAGTATGAGACGTTCAAATGCTACTTACACATGACGCTGCATCCATTTTTTACATGGCGCTGCGTTCATTGTTTACAAACGACAGACTGAACGCGCCTTGCTTTTTCCCCAGATGTAACACCACGCGTTACCCTTGTGTTAAGAAGTTGTCTCTGTGATCTTTGTGTTTACACTGTTTTGCGTATTTGTAACTCTAAGCAAATATGGTTGGTCAGAAACGTAAGCCAACTAGTGATAGTGGTAATCAGAATCAGTAGTAATAAGTGAATTTGATTAAAATTTATTTATTTGAAATTATTTTGCTTGAATTTCATTTATTTGAAATTTATGTTGATATTATTTTACAATGTTATGTTTATAATAATTGATTTAGGGGTGTTTTATGAGATACAGTAATAGTATTTATGGCTGTATAGTACAGTATGAACGGTCATACGTCACTGGAACGTACAGTAACAACTTACGTTTTTTTTTCACCTTAGGTTCAGCCGTTCAGAACATAACTAAAACGTAAGTTGAGGAGCATCTGTAGTTTTGTTTCTAAACTCATGGTAAAACCAAGGGTAATTTTTCCTAGAATACTTATTTCAGAAACTCTTGACATTTTTTTTTTTTTTTTTTCAAAACCAGTGGTGGAAGTGCCACTTTAGGCATTGCATCATGGGTATATTGGAGCTCCTAGTACTTTTATATTTGCATTGGGACTCCTTGGACTTTTTCCAAGGTTGCTGCTACTTTGTTAGCTATTTTCAGCCAATGGTTTGCTGAGTGGCCACCATGTTGCTTCTCAGGTGATGTTGGGTGGTGTTTATAAATTAATAAATTAACTTATTATTAAGCTGCAAAAAAAACACCACCACCAACAACAACAAAAAAACATTTTACCATGTGCAGCTTTTCTACACGGTAAGGCAATGGGCTTTATACACCCGAGCCTAGTGGCTCATCAGGTCGGTGCTTATTCCCAGTTTCCTTAGCGTGACGCTACCAGGAGTTCAACCCCTCCTGGATGGGACGCTAGTCCATCGCAGGTTTGCTTCCCAGTATATTTTTACTGGTACCCATTTATACTGCTGGGTGAACAGAGGCACACTTGTGGTTAAGACCTTGCCCAGGGGTCTTAGCCCAGTGGGGGTCAAACTGGAATTTGAACACACAACCTGAGCGCAGCACCCTAACCACTACGCCACCGGCCCCACACTTTTTCTACATGATAGTTGCAGGTTAATTTGGTGCCAAATGCACCCAAAGGTATTATCCAATGCTAGAAGAAATAGCAGGAGTCGAGAATGTCGGATACTGTTTATTACTAGAAACACAAACCTGATTTTAAGCATAACCACGAAGGTCTTAAATGTTCTCCGAGTTCTGCTGTTTACTCCAACAGTCAAAAGACATGCATATTAGGTTAACCGGCCATGTTGTATACCCAGCCAGGCGTGAATGTAAGTGTGAATGATTTGGGGTTTTTGCCCTGTGCTTGTCTGGACAGCTGTTTAGGGTGTACCCTGCCTTTGGCCAGTGTTGGATGAGATGGGCTCCAGCCTAATAGGATTAAGCGATTTGACAAATGAGTACGTGAAAATCTTTACAGGAATACTGTGTGATAAATATTTATCACCAGGTATAAAGAAAAAAAAAAATGTTACTCAATTGCATCCATGCAGACAACTGCCATGTAAACAATGAAAATAAATGTAAAAATAAATAAAGGTTAAAACAATGTGATGGTGGACATGATGATGACGTACCTTCTGATCGCAGGACAAAGTAGAACGATCCATTTTTCGTACCCTTAAAGGGGAGGAAGGGGACGACTTACATTTCGCTGGCAAACCTCCTGAAATAAAGACAAACCCAAAACATAAAAACAATTTCATGTAATCAACAGCCTGTAATTATATGTATTAAGAATTAAAAGAAGTTTTGACTCATTGAAGAACGATGTATCGATTATACAAGTTTTTGTCAATGTCTTAAAACAGTGTTTCTCAATTATTTTCTGTGGCGCCCTCTCTAGGAAGAAAAAAAATGTTTCACACCCCCCACCGCCCGTGGGGCGACTATAAATAGTATTACTGTATTTGTCTATAAAATTGTTATAGTACACCTCTGCATAACATTGTGTCTTTATTAACATTAAAAACAAAAAAGGAAGAAATATACAGTAGTTACAACTTACAACAAAGAAAAACTTCATTAACATTGTTTTTCAATCTGTAATAGAAAAGATTTAAAGTGTACCAATGTGCCTGAAATAAAAAAAATGCATCCTTATTTAAACTCATTCAACTTATTTATGTCTTAATATCTCGTTCCTGTTACAAATTTATCCATGTTGGTTCTTGACGGGCTGTTTACTACACTTCATATCGTTTGCTCGTGTGAAAAACCGCTACACTATAGGGCAGTGCTTCTCAATTATTTTCTGTTACGCCCCCCCTAGCAAGAAGAAAACAATTCGCGCCCCCCCACCACCCACTTTCCGCCGCAACTATAAATTATAACTTTTTTCTATAATATAGTTACAGGTATATCTCTTCATTATATCGTATCCTTGTTAACATAAATAAAACAAAAAGAGATATAGTTCAACTTACAAGAATAACTTTTTTAACATTTTTTATTAGTCTGTAAAAGAAAGTGCATCAATTTGCCTTAAATTTAAAAATAATAATATCCTTGTTACATTTTTGACAAACTTACCACACCATTTGCTGCTGAAAATAAAATCAATAAATAATTAATTCAAATTGACTTCAGAAACATTAACTCAGGAGCACAATATATAAACACTTTAACCTACAAAACAAGAACAAATAGAACAATTTGTGCTGATTTTTTTTTCCTCAAAATGAGGAAGCCAAGATTAATGGCTACAATGAGCACGTTTTGCAGCGCACACCTTTCTTTTCATCCCTGTTAAAAATTTCTTCATGTTGTGAGGGTGTGTGTACTGCACTACACATCGCCAGCTCGTAGCAAAACAAACCTACACCGTAGAGTTAATACTCGCTGCGCACAATGGGCAATGAGGGCGCCACTGCTAACTACTGGAGTGGATGTGCAATTACACTTTCTTGTAGTAAGGCGGGAAAAAAAGCATGTTCTCCTGGGTCACACGCGCCCCCCTCAGCATCCCATCGCGCCCCCCCAGGGGGGCGCGCCCCACTATTTGAGAAGCACTGCTATAGGGCGACAATGAAAGGGCTACTGCCAACTACTGGAGTGGAGGTGCAATTACACTTAATTGTCTACACCATTCCAGAAAAGCATGTTCCCCAGGGTCATACCCCTCCCGCTGGTATCATACCCCAAGGCCCACCACTATTTGAGAAGCATTGTCTTAAAATAATCCATGAGAAATTCTAATGGTGCATCTTTCAAAAGAAAATCTATCATCCCATTTGAAAAGAAAAACTTTCTGCGTTTATTTTGTCAAAATGTTCAGGATGCCGTGCAGTGCATGTTCGAGTGGAGTTTGAACTTCTTAACGCTAGGTGTTTAAAATAAGATTGTGTAAGTGCTCATAGCTACTTTGTGTTGTATCTGCATAACTGGCACATACCTACATCGTGCAATACCGGAGGCAAACAAAAAAAAAGTCAAGTATTACTTTGTAAAATTAAAAAGCGTAATGAATACATTTGTGCTTTGACAAATATTGGAATCAAATACCTGGCTTATCATAAGTGAAATTCTGCAGTGAGCTTGGAGACACCAGAATCGTGTCATACTTCTCTTTGGCATACAATTGTGCCCTCTGCCTCCTGAACTCTTCATCTCTCTGCTTCACCTCTCTGATCTCCTGGTCTACCAGAGAGAGCGTGCTGTGTGATCGCAGTTTGAAGAAAGGATTGTTGTGGAATGTGCTTTCTTGAGTCTCCTGGCATGCAGTACTCAGGCAGAATTCGGAAGCACTTCGAATAATGAGATTAGATGTTTCCAGGATGATCACGTTACTTGAGTCTGAAGGCCACTCATGAAACTTGCTTGTTAGTGGCGAAAGCAGATTCTTTCCCCTTTGACGCTGGTTCGAGGGATGCAACTCTGGCTCAAGGATGATGACATTGTTGGCCACCATCTCATGATAGGTCGCTTTTGATGATGCTGGTGAAGCATTAACAGAGCAGTTTGGTTGCACCGTGTTAGAAGATCTTTGTGATCTGCACCTGTCCTCACGTGTGTTGTACATCTTCCTTTTCTCTTCTGCATCTGACCTTGTCATCATCAGAGTCACTGGTCTGGGTTTATTTTGTGCAGATTCACTAGAAGATCCCCTTGACAAGGCCTGCTCTCGTTTGAAACACTCCTCTCGTTTCATAGTCTCACGAATTTCCCTTTCAACTGGAGTCTCTGGCTCGTCGTAATGTGACCGGTAGCTTGTATCATCCAGGCCTGAGTCATCAGAACAAGGGCTAAATTGGGTATACTGGCAGTCACTAAGACTTAAATTCTCTGAATCTGGATCTCTCTTGGGCGGCTCCAAGTTGCGCATGGAGGTATACATGATGTTATGACCACCCTGCTTTATGGTATGTTGCTGTACTTGGGCTTTGCATTGTTCTTCCATTTTCTGCCACTGCTTCTGAGCAGTCCTGAAATCCACATGCTCTGTGCTGACGTTCTCGCTTTGAATCTCCTGAACCACGCAATAGTCTTGTGGCAACTTCTTATCAAGCTCAGAGGTCGAGGCAGACAAGCGCTGCATATTGTGTTTTACATTCTGGCATGAATCAACTTCATTCTCTGAAATTTTGGATAAACTACTGTAGTGTATGGAGTCCTTATAAGAAATGTCTTCTAGCTCACATTCAGTGGAACATTCTGGATGTTCAAGAGTATCAGCACTTTCTGTCAACACTGTTGGATCTTCATCAGTCTCAGCTTGAGTCTCAGATTGGCTATTAATTTCATTCTCCATTGCATGGTTTTGGTCATTTTCCTCGATGTTGATGTCAAGGGTATCTGATTCCAACATGCCACCAAATTCATCTTCATCGACAACTGGAGAAAACATGGTCTTCCACTGCTCCTCAGCATCACTGTCTGATGAGACAATAGCCATCTCCACGTGCACGCAGTCACTCAGGTCATCTCTATCATTTTCATGGCAGGACTCAGTAGAAGCATCAGAAACAGCCAGCTCCTTTATTTGTTGTTCCAATTCAGATTCTCGCTCTATTTTAGGAGCTTCCTGTGGTTCGTGGTGCTTTGGCTCTTCAGCATTAAAAGAGGATGTGGTGTTATTTTCTTCCTCCACCAGCTGACCTTGCGCTTGGGGATTGCAGTCAGGCTCTGGAGATGGCACAGATTCTTGAAGATTTGACTCCTTTTCCTGCATCTCGTTTATCATCATGTCCTCTTTTTGGTTTGCATTTCCGTCCCTTTCCTCTGTGCTCTCACATTCATTGGCTGTGTCATTGCTTTTGTGCTGAGTTGCAAGTGGTGAGTTGCCCTTTTCAGTATCCAGGCATTCGGAGAAAGGTTCATCAAGGCATTCTTTATCATCTTCACTGTGCTGGCATTTGTCCTCTTCTTTTTCTTCAAGATCCATTTTATATTCTTTTACATCGGCAATCTCGAAAAGCCGGCTGGTCTCCATGGAGACGGCCTCAGGGAGGTTTTCTTGCTCTTTATGTTGCTCGTTTAAAGAGTCTCTCCTACCCTCAGTTATTTCATTCCCATTTGGTCTTTTCACACCAGCCGTAGCTCTCTATGAAAGTTAGGTTAAAAAGGTTTAGGCTCATGACAATGCAAAGTAGTAGAAAAAACATTAACCGTGAACACTGAACTTATGTGAAAACGACATCTTTCTATTCTGTCACTCTCATAATTAAGGCACAGTTAATAAACTCCACGAGTCTAATAGGTCAATCAATCCAAACTCTCACAATGAAATGTCATCATGTCACTTTAAAGGTTCCTAATCACAAAATAGACATAATCGTATAACTCAGTGGTCCCCAAACTACGGCCCGCGAGCCGGAGATGGCCCGCCTCCACATTTGGCTCAGCCCCCTGAACAATACCAGAGACGCATTATGATTACCTTTTTTAGTCTGGCTACGCAATCAAGACTAATACACACCGATAACATAACATTCTATTCCACCCTTTTGCCGTCTGTGCCCCTATCTGAACACCCCCTCAGAAACAAAAATGCTAGACTCTTCCCTGTCAAATAGAATGGAATAATGGTGAAAAGGTAGTGGAAGAGAAAAACTGATTCAGAATGCAGTGTATTTAACCTGGAGTGGACAAATGGTTCTTTTTTTTGTTCAATGCAAAGAAAACGTTGTTTGTATCATCTGTCAATACACAGTTGCAGTATTCAAAGAATACAATCTGCGCCAACACTCTGAATCCCGTCACAAAGATGAGTATGATTGCTTGCAAGAACAAATGCAAGTAGACAAACTCTCAAAGCTAAAACGTGGACTGTTAGCTCAGGAGACTACATTTGTACGCCAGGCTTGGCTGAACCAGTCGTCTGTTTGGGCAGCTTTCGGGTTGCTCAACTGATAGCAAGCAGCGTTTTTTTTTTTTTTTTTTTTTTTTGGCCCCACAACATGAAAGCATAAAAGAGATATAATTAGCCAGAAGTAGAAACAAAAATGAAAATATATATAAAAATCTTGGAGATATAGCTGCACACTGTGTATGGTCAGAGATCCTTCACTTTTCCAGATATTTGTGTTTTAATCTTCAGAACAATTCCAGACTCCAAGCTTTCCATCTGCATCATAATCACAGGCAAGATCAGACAAATGACAACAAGTTGAGCTGAAGAGTATCCCTGATGCTTTTGATTGCACTGCTTTATCCTTTATTCTATCATTCTTTCAACACATTTCAACTTCTAGAATGAATCCCCTGTTTAACCAAGGATTTTTATAAAACAGATACACTTACGGCGGCAGTGGTGGCCTAGTGGTATAGGTGCTGGATCACTGATCCCAAGGTTGAGGGTTCAAGCCCCACTCACCACAGATTGTCACTGTCCACCCCTGTGCAGCTAACTGGGTTATCAAAGGCCGGCCATGTCTCTCACTGTTCATGGTGTGAGGTTCGTGTAAGAGAACCATTG
The DNA here is from genome assembly GCA_024760905.1 of Plotosus lineatus. Classification (NCBI taxonomy): domain Eukaryota; kingdom Metazoa; phylum Chordata; class Actinopteri; order Siluriformes; family Plotosidae; genus Plotosus; species Plotosus lineatus. The sequence goes on along the minus strand of CM045747.1, from coordinate 12,585,428 downwards.
CTGACTTTCGACAAAAGTAGCTGCAAAGCTGTCAGTGTGTTTCCACCCTGCGATGGCCTGGAGAGCTGTCCAGGGTGTATTCTGCCTTTGCCCGGAGTTGGCTGGGATTGGTGCCAGCCTCCCCGGGACCCTAATTAGGATTAAGTGATTACAGAAAATGAACTGATACACTTCCAGCAGCATAGCGGTTAGCATCCTAGTTAACACCCAGGCTTGGTGAGGGTGTTTCTGTGTAAAATTTGAATCTCCTTGCTTGCGTGAGGTTCAGCCGGACATAAGACACATCAGGCTAAATGGCTGTTCCAAATTTTTCCTATAGGTGTGCAAATGAATGTGAACGTTTATGTTTGTGTTGGCTTAATGATGGTCTGATGTGCTGTTGAGGGTGCACTCTGGTTTAAGTGTTGACTGAGATAGGCTCCCCCCTCCCCCCGCTACTTAATTCTACTGAAGCGTTTCAGCAAATGAATGAGTGAGCGAATGAGTAAGATAATGCTACTTCATTTTTGTGAAATGGTAAACAGGACAGCTTTAATTTCCAATAAATCCTCCCAAATATCGTGCTGTAGTGGGCCTTGTTATTTGGCCTGGTGAGCTGCCCAATGTGTACCCTGCCTTCGCACAGAGGCGACTAACATGAGCACCAGCGACACTAATTACGATAATTGGCTTAGAAAACAAATAAATGAATGAATGAATGGATGAATATGATGTTATATTATACTAGAGTATAATGCAATTGTAGTTATGATAACTGTACAATTTTGTGTTTCAGTTAATCACAATATCTTAGCATGTTCAAAGCAAAATAAAATATTATACAACTCTGCAGTGCCACTGCAAATGCTCGTTTATTATATGAGTGTTTAAAGCTGACTGAAAAAAAAAAAAAAGAAAAAAAGCTTGCTCTTTTAAGGCTGGGAGAAAACCATGATCTTTGTTTAATTCAACAGGATGCTGTATTGTACATATTAAAGAAATAAGTCAGATGATTTTTATTACTGTAGCGTGGTATACTCTATAATTTCACATTGAATAGAAATGTGTTCAGATTGGTTCGCTCCAGAATAGTTGGCAAGCACAATTTTTTCATTCAGTGGCAGTCTTCAAAAACAGCATGAAACGGTTGCTTGGAAACAGAAGGTTGGATTCGGAGGTCATTTGCTTGTGCAGAGTGAATTTTATGAGTCTTACTTATTATGAACTCTTACAGACTATTCACGAATTAGGGATAACTTTTTCAGTTTTATTAGTTTAATGTGGAGAACTGTGCAATGGAATATATTCTATTTAAGTAGAACGGGCATCCTGTCTTCTTCGATCGGACTGCTATTGATAAGTAACCAGCATTTGCCCCAAATGCCCCCTGCTTGTTTTGGGAATTAAGCTTCCACTGTCTGGACAGCAAAACCAATGCAGTCTATCTACAGATTTTACATAATACATACCACATCGATAACAAGACTAAATTTAGAAATAGCAACGCTTACAACTTCAGGCAATGAGGTAATTCATTAAATACTTTATTTATTTACTGTCCTTATACGGTATTTTTTTTTTTTTTGGGGGGTTTGTTTATTGTTTCTTCATTTATTGCAATTATAGTTAGCCTTGGCTAAAGGTGCCTCTAACATAATTCTTTAAATTATATCAAACAATCCCTTATTTTATTATTATTCATTCATTCATTCATTCATTCAGTCATCCATTCATTCACTTGCCAAAGCATTTACTTCTATTAGGGTTCTGGGGAGGTTGGATCCTATCTCAACCGACTCCAGGCAAAGCAAAGGTACACCATGAACAGCTCATCAGTCCATCACAGCCACACACACACACACATTCAGGGGAAATTTTGAACATACAGTGGTACCTCACCTTACAAAATTAATCCATTCCAGAGCCTTTTTTCGTAACCTGGATTTTTCGTAAGTAGAACAGCATTTTTCATGTAACATGCATGATTCGTTCCAAGGCCCCGGATACTACCCTTTAAAAATTATAAAAACATACCTTTTAAGGTACTTACTTCCTGTTGACCATGTCTTCTTAGCAGAGTTATAATCTTACAAATGTTTCTGCAAGGTTAAAAGCCTGAACCGAAAAATAACGTTGCAATGAGCACACTCGCAAAACTCATGAACAAGCTGCTGCTCAAGGGAGCTGCGTCATCCCTTCTAGCCAATGGGAGGCCAGTGGGGCGGGATGTTGGGAGATAGCTAATGGAAGAGAGATGTGTCATCCCTCCTAAGCCAATGGGAGGCCAACGGGGCGGGATGTTGGAAGATAGCCAATGGGAGAGCAGCTCATGCATTGTTTGAATGTTTGAATGGCACGTTTGAATGTTTGAATGGTGCATTTGGCGCGTTTTGTAGGGAGAACTTGGTTTATATACCGAGACAAAAAATGTTGGGAAATGTTTTTCGTAACCTGGATTTTTCATTTGCTGGGACTATCGTAAGGTGAGATACCACTGTATTTTGTCCACTGGAGGAAACAGGAGAACCCAGATGAAACCCATGCAGGAGGAAGGAGAACATGCACACTCCACACAGAAATGCAATCACTGAGCCGGGGACCTTCTTGCTGAGGTGTACGGGCTAACCACTTGTGCCACCATGCCATCCTAGAAGGATCCAGTTATTCCCTATAATGTAAATATAATGATTTTAATAAATAAATTCTATATAGCCTACATAAAAACAAGTTTTCAGCAGCTGTTCCCAAGTTAGATATTACAAAATATTGCCACTTAACAACAATATTTTTTAGAAAGCAACATAATGTGAAATATGTAAATAATATGAACGAATGAAAATATTCATCTTCAGTGATCATTTTGTCAGTGTAAGAGCTATGCTATATTCAGAGGCTTTCCCAAGAACATTAGGCATGAGGCAGGAATATATTCTGGATGGGTTGTCAATCCATGGGGTACCATGAACACCCACTCCACCCCCCCCCCCCCACACACACACACCCACATACACACACACGTGTTCTATTACATGTCGGGCAATTTGGAGTCGCCAATCCCCTTAGACCACATGTTTTTTGGAGGTGGGTGGAAACTAAAAAAAACGGAGAATATCCAATGCACACAAAACCCTCCCCACCCAACACACACACACACACACACACACACACACACACACACACACACACACAACAACAACAAAAAAAACATGGAATACTCTGCCAATACTCAATACAAGCTCAGGAGCTCAGGATCAAGCTTGAGACTCTGCAGCATGAAGGCACCATCTCTACCTGCTGCACCATGCCACCCACATCGCCTGACATGATATCATATCATATCATATTTAACAACCTTATGGGTTTTGCCTTGACTGTTTACATACTAATCTATTGTGCCACTTTAAACCATTTGAATAGCTCTCATGTTGTGAATAGTTCTGAATTAAATTATTAAAAAGTTTTGATTGATATATTGATTTAAAAGAAGGGGAAAATGCATTTGCACTGCCACTTGAAATGTCCATCAACTTGTCCAGTAGTACTGAAATGAAAGTCGCCCTTGTCTGTCATTCAGATGTGTGAATCCCCAGTGGGTTCATCCGGGTTCAAATGAACTTTGCATTGATATCAGATTTGCAGGGCTGGATGTAACAACATTTGGAAGAATAAAGAGGCAGAGATGATACCATGGATTTACAGTATACACATTGGATATACAGTATTCTGCACAGAGCATTGCATTTTTAAATAAAGGAGGATGCATGACTGCTGTGCACAAGTGTCTGTGTTTGCAAGTCAACCAGTGTAATAATAATAATAATAATAATAATAATAATAATAATAATAATAATAATAATATTCAGGTACCTACCAGCAGCTTTAAAACGAGCAGCCAAACAGAGATCATCTCCAGTCTACCGGAGCTCGTGCATGCTTGCACAAGCCGGAGCAGCACGAGAGACCGGGCGGCAGCTCGATGCCGTCGCGAGCGAATCATAGGGTTAAGTTCCTGCTTTCTTACCTATCGATCACTCAGCAACAGTGTGACGTGAAGTGGAGCGCATGGAATATGCATCGGCAGATTGGCAGGAAAGCCTGAGCGCTGCTGTCTGGTTAAATCCATAAAGATGCGCACGGTCTGTTCTCTCCCTCCGCACAGCTCTCCACGGACGCACGCGCAGGCTGCAGGGGGCGCTGCCAGCAGGGGGCTCTTTCTTGCTCTGGGCGCCCACACACTTGTTATAAGCAACTATTGAACGCCTGTGCTCATGCAATGTACATTTAAAGTCGATGCTTCGACCCGAATCTGAGGGCTGAAAGCGGCCGTGCATGTCTGACCCGTTTGATCGTTGAGGATTTCACATTGACTGGCCTATAAGGATCTGGGACATTTTGGTTTCTTACACGATTTTTCAATATGATGTGTGATGTGTGATAGGAAGGTATCGGCAAGAATGAAAGGAAAAGTGTACAAGATGGTGATGAGGTCAGCGATGTTGTATGGTTTAGAAACAGTGGCCCTGGGGAAAAGACAGGAGGCAGAGCTGGAGGTAGCAGAGATGAAAATGTTGAGGTTCTCTTTGGGAGTAATGAGGATGGATAGGATCAGGAATGAGCACATCAGAGGGACAGCACATGTAAGACGTTTTGGAGACAAAGTCAGAGAGGCTAGATTGAGATGGTTTGGACATGTACAGAGGAGGGATAGTGAGTATATTGGTAGTAGGATGCTGAGGTTGGATCTACCAGGCAGAAGGCCTAGAGGAAGACCAAAGAGACGATTCATGGATGTAGTGAAGCAGGACATGAAGGTAGCTGGTATAAGAGAAGAAGATGCAAAGGATAGGGTGAGATGGAGGCAGAAGATTCGCTGTGGCGACCCCTGAAGGGAAAAGCCGAAAGGAAAAGAAGAAAGAAGAAGACACGATTTTTCAATAGGAAACATGTACAAGACAGTGTTGAGGCCAGCGATGTTGTATGGATTAGAAACAGTGGCGCTGCGGAAAAGACAGGAGGCAGAGCTGGAGGTAGCAGAGATGAAAATGTTGAGGTTCTCTTTGGGAGTAATGAGGATGGATAGGATCAGGAATGAGGACATCAGAGGGACAGCACATGTTAGATGTTTTGGAGACAAAGTCAGAGAGGCTAGATTGAGATGGTTTGGACATGTACAGAGGAGGGATAGTGAGTATATTGGTAGTAGGATGCTGAGGCTGGGACTAGCAGGCAGAAGGCCTAGAGGAAGACCAAAGAGACGATTCATGCATGTGGTGAAGGAGGACATGAAGGTAGTTAGTGTAAGAGAAGAAGATGCAAAGGATAGGGTGAGATGGAGGCAGATGATTCGCTGTGGCGACCCCTGGAGGAAAAAGCCGAAAGGAAAAGAAGAAGACACGATTTTTCAATAATTTCTACAAACTCGTCAGTAACTATGTATACTGTACTGAAAATAATATGAGCAGGGTTTTCAAAGGGATGGGGGTAGTTTACTTTGTAATCGTGGAAAGGCAAAATATTACTATCATTTATTATGGGTACTTTTAAAACAAGTGGGGCCGGTGGCGTAGTGGTTAGGGTGCTGGGGTCATGATCAGGTGGTTGTGTGTTCGAATCCCAGTTGGGACCCCCCCCCCCCAACACACACACACACACACACACACTGTGCTAAGACCCCTGGGAAAGGTCTTAATTACAAGTGTGCTTCTGTTCTTCCAGCAGTATAAATGGTAGAATTATACTGGGAAGGTAACCTGCGATGGACTAGCGTCCCATCCAGGAGAAGTTGAACTCCTGGTAGCTTCACTCTCCCAAAACCGGGGATAAGCACCGACTTGGTGAGCCACATGGGCAGTCGTGGCCTAGTGGTAATGTATCGCCCACTGGATCGCTGATCCATAAGTTGGGGGTTCAAGTCCCACTCTCCACAAGGTCGTCACTGGCCTCCCAGTGCAGCTAACTGGGTTATCAAAGGCCGACCATGTCTCACTGTCTATGGTGTGAGGTTCATGTAAGAGAACCATTGCTGACTTTCGACAAGAGTAGCTGCAAAGCCGTCAGTGTGTTTCCACCCTGCGATGACCTTGCGAGCTGTCCAGGGTGTACTTTGCCCTCGCCCGGAGTCCACTGGGATGGGCGCCAGCCTCCCCGCGACCCTAATTAGAATTAAGCGGTTACAGAAAGTGAACAGATGGGCCGTTATGGCTCGGGTGTAAAACGCCCAACAGACTTTACCTACTTTTCAAAAAAGGTGCATGCACACAGTTCTTAAACCATTCATGCATTTGCTGAATTGTTGCATGATGATCCAGCTATCTGAGTCAATTCTGAACATCTCACCAGTCCATCACAGGGACAAAAAACACACATTCACATTGACATTCACATCTAAGTTCAATCTGAAAATCCATCTAAGCTCTTGCAACACCTTGTTCCTGAAAACTATCTTTTATGTAACATGTCAGGAACCTGATAACCATCTCTACAGATGAAAAGTAGCTTCAGCTCCAAACTAACCATGTGAGTCTGACCACCTGAGAAGTGCTGAAAGAAATTCTTGATCAGTTAAAACAAGTGTGTTAGATTTTGATGGGAGATATAACCTGCAGGAATGTAGCTTGCAAGGAACAGGGTTGGAGACTGTTGGTCTAGGTGTATGTGTTTGAGAGTACACTGGAGTACCAGGAGTAAGCCCATCCAATGGGAAGAACATGCAAACTTCAGAAAGAAATGTCCTCACCGAACCTGGAAACTTGAACCCAGGACATTTTTCTGTGAGGCAAATGTTGTAATCACTACATCTACATTCATTCACAGCAACTGGCAGACGCTCTTATCCAGAGCATCTTACAATTACCATTTATATACAACTGAGCAATTGAGGGTCAAGAGCCCAACTGTGATGACAGTGGAGATTGAACTGCTGACCTTCAGATTAGCAAGCAGTCCCACTGACCACTATAAGATTCCACTGCCCCCACCATGTCACTGTGAGTCACCATGCCCCCTTCTTCAATCAGATAAATCTTATTTTGAACCATTTTGTCCAACCCCTTAATTTAGACTTATTTTCAACAAACTGTATATACGCGGCTGGGAAGCATGGTGCTGTAGTGGTTAATACATCCACCTCACACAAGAAGGTCCTGACTTTGAGTCCCAGACTCAGGATTTTCTATGCAGAATTTGTATTTTTCCCCATGCGTATATGGGTTTCCTCCCATAGTCCAAAGACATGCACCTTTGACTGGCTGCTCCAATTGCCTGCAGAATAAGATTAAGAAGTTTTACAAATGAGTCAGAATGTATATATAGTCTACTTTTGCAAACTATTCATGGTATTTGTGCTTTATTTAAAAAAAAAAAATGGACAACTTATTGTAATTATGAACTTATTATGTATACTAATGTGTTCATACAAAATTGTAATGGCTTGTTCAGGACTACATCTGAAGCTACTTGCTCAAGCTGGAGCATGGTCATTCACATAAGCCAATCTAATTCTTTATATATATATATATACACACACACACACACACACACACACACACACACACACATACATTACAGAAAATGAACTGGTGATACAGATATATATATATATATGTATATATATATATATATATATATATATATATATATATATATATATACATACACACACACACACACATATATATATATATATATATATATATATATATATATATATATATATATATATATATATATATATACAGAGTTCATTTTCTGTAACTGCTTAATCCTAATTAGGGTCATGGGGAGGCACCCATCCCAGCCGACTTCAGGCGAGGGCAGAGTACACTAGCCAGGCCATGCATATATATATATATATATATATATATATATATATATATATATATATATATATATATATATATATATATATATATATATATATATAAAGAATATTACATATAATTAGGTTAATTAGGACTGTCTTTTTCTCAGGATTCATCAGAAGAAATTTGGCGTACTTCATTCTTGTGCTAGTTTGTAAACAACTGAAAATCCCAATTGCAAATTGTTTTTCATAAAGCAGCTTACATGTTCTTCATTGAGCTACCTGCACAAAATATACATATACATTAATCTTTGGGCACTTTAATGTTTTAGTTAACTTGGCAATAAAATGATGGGGTGTTAGTTGGGAATGATGCTTGGTTCTCGCAGCTTTCCAGATGCAGCTATACATACACATACGTAGTATTTTTCAGTCAGATCTAAATTGAGATATTACTGTTTGACTGGTCAACTGCTTTTAATACAAACCACAAAATACCCCCAAAAGTTGGCTTTCCTGGGGACATTTTTCAGTAATATGTGAACAATAGTAGTATAAGTATATAATAACGTTATCTCTAATGATAATTCTACAATGATCTGTACTATTAAACTGAAATCAGATATTCCATATTGCATTTTGAGAAGAAGTGAATTAAATAAATTTAGTCATACTTTTAACAAAAGACCACCTGACTAATATACATTTAAATTTGTGTTCATATTTATAGCACACTGTCGCCCACATGGATTGAATATGGCTGTTTTAGACCAATCAGATTTCTAAGAACTAAACTGAACTCAAGTCCGTACAGTTTGTTGGATTTAAAACAGGCCTGCAAAAAGTTAATTGAGTAATTTATTTATTTGTTTTTGAAAATTTGTTTTAAAAGATTTTTAGGCATGATTGAAGAACAAAATATCCTCCTTGACTGACCTCAGAAAGTACAGCATGGCCCATATTGGTCAAAACGGGGGAAAAAAAGGTTAGAGAGCTAGAAGATCTCGAACACATCTCTTGGACTAGTTTGCCTGTTTTCAGTTCTACCTCAAGCTGTGCTGTTTTTTTCCTATTACCATCCATCCCACACACAATTGCATATCACTGTAGCCTGCATAAACGCCAAGAGATTTTAATGGAAACACAGTCACAGTAACTTAGTTTTTCTCTTCTTTCTCAGTTTCCTCCCACAGAACAGCAACATTTGTGCAGCACCCCCGCCAAAAGCCGCCCACTCTGTCAACCTCCATATAATGTTGAAGAGTGACTCATTACATGGTGCTGAGACAGCACACATGTGGCATGAGCTCTGGTAAAGCATTATTCTAAACATTTGCTGTGTGTTTGTGTGTGTTCTTCTGTACTTACCGATGGCTGTCTCAAAGGTTATTCGCTTCAGACTGCCTCTGTGTGTTCAGTGTGTGAATGAAATGATGCACTCTGATTGATTGTATGGAATTCAGCCAATGGCTGACAACAGATTCAATGACATAAGTGACACACACACACACACACACACACACACACACACACACACTCACACCCACACACACACACACACACACACACACCCACACACACACACACACACACACACACACACACAATATGTACTTGATATTTGTGCATGTAATACAGATATCCCTCTCTACTTCGCACTTCAATTCATGCAGCTTCAGTGCATCGCGTTTTTTTTTTTTTTAAATATTAATTGAATTAAAAAAATATGGAAATTAAGGAAGAATAGGGGGAAAAGTTAAGGAAAATGCCGCAAAAACAAGGCCAATTATGCAAAAAACCCTAAACAAACACAAAACAAGAAACAACCCAAAACCTCCCATTACAACTATCTACATTGTTGTTAGATGCGCATCTGAGTGTGTGTGTGCGTGTTTGTATATTTTATTTACATCTTATTCATTATTGTTATTATAAGCATTTATAACATTGAATATGTTCAGTTCAGTTCATTTTCTGTAACCGCTTCATCCTAATTAGGGTCGCGGGGAGGCTGGTGCCCATCCCAGCCAACTCAGGGCGAGGGCAGAGTACACCCTGGACAGCTCGCCAGGCCATCGCAGGGCGGAAAGACGCTGACGGCTTTGCAGCCTACTCTTTACGAAAGTCAGCAATGGTTCTTTTACATGCCTCACACCATAGACAGTGAGAGACATGGCCAGCCTTTGATAACCCAGTTGGCTGCACTGGGGGGGCAGTGACAACCTTGTGGAGAGTGGGACTCGAACCCCCAACCTTTGGATCAGCAATCCGGCACCTTATACCACTAGACCACCACTGCCCCGCATTGAATATGTATTTATTTATATTGGTAGGCCTCCGTCAGTCCCGAAGGACTATGGCTGCGCTCTGGCTGGTATCCCGGCTGGTGATACTCCCCAGTGCGCAGAGCCCAGGTAGGCAGTAATGAGGGACAGGCGGTTACCCAAGCAGCAAGTTCCCCCCTGTCTCGGCGCCACCGGAAGGATCCAATGGAAGGGCAAGTGCCGATACGACTGGGTTCCAGTGCCGCCGCAGGAGAGAATCTACGGTCAATTTAGAACGGCCAATTAACCTACAGTGCACGTCTTTGGATTGCGGGAGGAAACCGGAGCACCCGGAGGAAACCCGCACAAGCACGGGGAGAACATGCAATCACCACACAGAAACGCCCAGGCCGGGAATCGAACCCAGGCCTTCTTGCTGTGAGGCGGACGTGCTAATCACTACGCCACCGTGCCGCCACATTTATTTATATTATATACACATATATGTACGTATATGTCAGTCGGGGGAGGGTTGGGGGAGGGGTTTGATCTTACTTCACGGAATTTGGTGGTTGCGTGGGGATCTCGGTTCCAATGAACCACGGAAAGCGAGGGATCCCTGTATACAGTTCCCAGACAAAAAAGACCTGCACTGTAATATTTTGTTATACGTACTATCTTTAGTCGAGATTACAGCATGTCATCCCCATGTTGATGTTTCAACAAACTTAAGCAACATGACAACATGCATTTCCGTCGAGATTTGGGCTCATTTTTGTAATTAATATCTTAAATTGATAATTGGAAATTCTATCCATTCCTTAAAGTCTTCTCAAGCACATAACAGGGTCATGATGCTCTAGTACTAGTTTATGTACACCAGTTCATTCCTCATCCACTTTTTCTTTATTTGAGCTGCAAGTTTATTTATAGATGTACTATCAGGAAAGAAAAATTGATTGATGGGAGACCATTGATGGGATAGCCTGGTCATTCATTATATTTAGGCCATCAGCTGACTTGATTTTACTGAGCTGACAAACTGAAGCGACAGTTCCAGTGAGGTTATGTGCTGTAATCAAAGCTGAAGGCAGTCCAACAAAATATTAAATAATAAATTAAACTGGAAAGGCGAGTCACAGAGTGCAAGGTACCTCTCGTCTTCTTTTCCTTTCGGCTGTTTCCCTTTTTCAGGGGTCGCCACAGCAAAACATCTGATTCGCACATTTGATTTGACATATTTTTTTTACGTCGGATGCCCTTCTTGACACAACCCTTTAGCAAGGGGCAAAAACACGCTGACGGCTATGCAGCTCCTCTTTACGAAAGTCAGCAACGATTCTTTTACACGAACCTCTCACCATAGACAGTGAGAGACATGGCCGGCCTTTGATAACCCAGTTAGATGCACTGGAGGGGGGGGGGGGGGGGGACAACCTTGTGGAGAGTGGGACTCAAACCCCCCAACCAGCGCCCTATACAACTAGACCATCACTGCCTCAGATTATAGTTCTTATATTAAAACCCCACATGAACTTCAGTGTTTAATATAATTAGATATGAGTTTAAAGAACCTAGCAGTAAAAAAAAAAAAAAATGTATATTTGGCTGGATGGGCTTGGGGTGTTATACCTTTTAGATCTGGGCCTGTTCATCTATAAAAATAAAAGATACAAACGCTATAAACAAATGCAGTTTTAGAGTTATTCGCAAACTGCACATAATATAACACACAGTTGTTATAATACACAATGCATATAATTGATGTTTCAGAAAATATGCTGGTATATTTGCTTGTGTTTTTCTCAAAACTCTAAAGAAATGATAGTCATACACATAGATAATGGTGTTTGGCCGGATTAAAATATTCGGTGTGATTGATATATGACATGCACAAACACAGTGGCTATAAACAGCAGGCATTTCTGAAGCTTTATTATGACTACAGTACTTGAGTAATCAGTGACATGCATCTTTGCTGAATCATATCCTGCATAAATGACAATAAATGTGAAACATCTTAAATACAGAAAGATTTTATATTTATAATTTTCATCATGTAAAATTATTGTTAACTTGATTAATTTAATCACTTCTAGATATCAGTTAGGTCCAAACCTGCCTTTTTTTATTAACTTTTTTTTTTTAACTGATAATTGCAATAAAAATAGTGGTGGTGTTAGGATGGAAATACCTTGTCTTTTTTAATAACCTGTTTTTATAGTCTCACACTGGAGCCTAACAGCACTTGTTGAAAATCAGCTGTTGTAATACAGGTGACATAAACAGCTGCTACAAACATAAATGCCACACTGATGCATTTACTCTCACAGAGCCCAGATCTCCTTTAGCTTTCCAGATGACATCCTGCCATTTATATTCTCACCTGTTACCTAAAGATTTGTTTTAATTTTAGATAAATACAAAGCAATGCTTAAAATGAATTTTCTTTCCAACATCAAAGCTACTAAGTTTGCATAAATGCTTTGATGGATGAAAAACGTCATATTATTTTATACATACACACTAATATATATATATATATATATATACACACACACATATATATATATATATATATATATATATGCGTGCATGCGTAGGCCTCCGTCAGTCCCGAAGGACTATGGCTGCGCTCTGGCCAGTATCCCGACTGGTGATACTCCCCAGTGCACAGAGCCTGGGTAGGGAGTAATGAGGGACAGGCTGTTACCCAAGCAGCAAGTCCCCCCCTGTCTCGGCGCCACCGGAAGGATCCAATGGAAAGGCAAGTGCCGATACGACTGGGTTCCAGTGCCGCTGCAGGAGAGAAACTACGGTCAATTTAGAACGGCCAATTAATCTACAGTGCACGTCTTTGGATTGCGGGAGGAAACCGGAGCACCCGGAGGAAACCCGCACAAGCACGGGGAGAACATGCAAACTCCACACAGAAACGCCCAGGCCGGGAATCGAACCCGGGCCTTCTTGCTGTGAGGCGGACGTGCTAACCACTACGCCACCGTGCCGCCTATATATATATATATATATATATATATATATGATTTTCTGAGTAGATCCTTCCGTAAGAGAGTGCTCAATACTTTTTGGTAGAGCAAATAAGTATATATATATATATATATATATATACATACACACACACACACACACACACACACACACACACATACACACACACATATATATATATATATATATATATATATATATATATATATATATATATATATATATATATATATATATATATATATATGCACACACACACACACACACACACACACACATCATTATCATTATCGTCATTATCATTATCATCATTATCATCTTCCTCTGCTTAATCCAGAGTTGGGTTGTGGAGCAGCAGCCTAAGCAATGAAGTCAAGACGTTCCTCTCCCCAGCTACTTTCTCCATTAAATATTACAATATTTGATGCTTTAGGATTTATATTTTATTTTCTCACTTTTTCAAAAAGCAAATCACAGCAATAAGTAGTGATAAATATTAACACATTTAGTAAATATTATAAATACTGTCTGTATTAAGGAGATTATACTGTATTAAGAATTTTGTGTTTTTTAACAAGTATTTGCTACATTTTATTGTTGTTTTTGCATGTTATTAAAATTAATTATAAACACACACACACACACACAAACACATACAGTATATATATATATATATATATATATATATATATATATATATATATATATATATATATATATATATATATATATATATATATATATATATATATATATATATATATATATAATTTTCTGAGTAGATCCTTCCGTAAGAGAGTGCTCAATACTTTTTCGTAGAGCAAATATAAATAAAAATAAAATAAAAGGACAGGACAAATACTTTCTATTGAAACTTCATTTTCACTTCAGATCTGTTTTGAGGGGTGGTGAAACCATCCTCTCTCTTCAGGTGATTACAGAAGAATCATATATATATATAAAATGTGTGTGTGTGTGTGTGTGTGTGTGTGTGTGTGTGTGTGTGTGTGTGTGTGTGTGTGTGTGTGTGTGTGTGTTGTGCTCCTACTGTAGCTCCTGGGTTATCAAAGGCCAGTCATGTCTCTCACTGTCTATGGTGTTATTCATGTAAAAGAAACATTGCTGACTTTTGTCAAGAGTAGCTGCAATGCCGTCAGCATGTTTCTGCCCTGAGATGTCCAGTGTGTCCTCTGCCCACGCATAGAGTCAGCTGAGATGGGCACCTGCTTCCCCACGACCCTAATTAGGATTAAGCGGTTCAGAAAATGAATGAATGAACAAGTGATGTCCACAAAAACAATTTGCTAAAACATTACAGTTGTACAATTCCGCCGCAACAGTATTTTGCATATACAGTATAACATCATTTTACATATGCAGGACCAATAACCATAAATTTAATGTTAGCTTTTGTCTATCTGGGAATGTCAAGAAAATAATGAGGGGAAAGACTATTATTATATTATTGTCAATGGAGAATATACAAACTTATCTAACTACTTAATTTTTTGAGTTGCTTATGCATTAAATTCTATTGAATTAGTTTTCAAATGACTCATGGTAATGATATGCTGCTAAAAGGAAACATTTAAATTATATCATGGTCGGTAAGACAAGGACGGCTGAGCTTGAAATCTCTGATCTCTCACACTAAAAGTAAGAATGATTTTCCTATGCAAATCCAGCGAGATGTACTTGTTCTTTCACTCCTACTGGACACCCTGAGTTCTTGACAGTGAGTCTTTTTGTTTTTGTAGTCAGCAAATCCTCAATTTCCTCCATGGAGCCTTTGAGCTGAGTTCCATCATCTGCCACTTGCTACACCGCTTGGCTGTTCATGGAAGCTGTGAGTGGGAGAGAAAACCAATCGATTCAACTCTTCGTCAGCTGAAATACTGCGGGGGATTATAGCAAGGCCAAGCTACTGTCCTGAAGAATACTTTTGTTAGAATCTCCACAGGCTGACAGGCAATATTTAAGTTGTTATCAAGCCTCAACTATGGCTCCTCTACAGTAGAAGTTTTCTGCTGAGGAAAGAAGAAATTAAGCACCAGGACAACTTATAATAAGACACCGAGGACGTTAAAATAACTGGTGTTTAGAATTAACAACCCACTATTAGCTCTAAGTATGTGTGTCTATGTGTGTTATTCTGTGAGATGTCGAGGTGTGCATTTAAATAAAAGAACCCAGCAATCTGCACATAATGTGCACAGGTAGACCACAACACTTCACACATCACTTATTATGACCCTTCACATCTTTATAGATCAGTGCTATATATATATATATATATATATATATATATATATATATATATATATATATATATATATATATATATATATATATATATATATATTATATATACACACACACACATACCGGTGTGTGTATATGTCAGTGCTTCTCAATTATTTTCTGTGGCATGCCCCCTTGGAAGAAAAAACAATTCACACCCCCCCACCACTTCGCAAGCGATAAAAACAAAAAAGAAAGATATATAGTTCAACTTACAACAAAGAAAAACCTCATTAACATTGTTTTTTAATCTGTAATAGAAAATATTTAAAGTGTACTAATGTGCCTGAAATAAAAAAAAATACATCCTTATTTAAACGTATTCAACTTATTTATGTCTTAATATCTCTGTCTTTCTTCACGTTTCTCTTCGTTTCTGCTAGAAATGTTTCTGTATTGTTTCTTGAGAGGTTGTTTACTGCACTTCATATCATTTGCTCATGCGAAAAAAACGCTACACCATAGCACGACAATGAGAGCACCACTACCAGCGACTGGAGTGGAGGCGCAATTACACTTAATTCCAGAAAAGCATGTTCCCCAGAGTCATATGCGCTCCCCCTGGCATCATCCCACTATTTGAGAAACACTGTTATAGATTTAAGTCCTTGGGCTATACATTCAATTTAAGTTAAAACTTTCATATTCAATCAGATTTATTACAACACCACAACCCACACACACACACACACACACACACACACACACACACACACACACACACACACACACACACACACACACACACACACACAGCACAGGCAGGCAGAATAAAAATATATAATTTACACATTTGGCAGAAAAACAGGAAAATTCATAACATCAAGGGTCAGTGTTATAAAGCAGGGCAAATTAGCATTATGCCGCAATCAAAGCAAAGTACTGACAGGAGTCGCCAGTCCTGCAGGTGATCTACAAACATGAACACAGACACCATCAAATCATTTCCATAAGAACAAATAGGGTCTGCCGAGAGCAGTGGAAATTGGTGGAGGCTCACAAACAGGTACATAATGAAATGCCTCGTCCATTATTATGGTCTGGTAATCTCTACAATTCTAAATACATTCATACAAGTAGAGAAAATTATTTCCCTTCTACTATATGAAAGCACAATTAAGACATTCCTTTCAATTAGCATGAAACTGACAAACGCAAAGTTTATTAAATCATGTTACATGATTAATTTGAATAATCTCCTTCCTCAAATTCACATATTCAGAGAGGGCTGCAATAAAAATAACTTTGTTTATTCCTGTCCATTGCTAACTTTCAGTCTTTTCACTATTTCTTCTTAGTAAATCCTGGCAGAAGCTTTTCATACAAAAAGAAGGTTTGTGCAAATTGTTATCTGTGACCAAAATATGTCCTTTGCTTAAATCTTGACAAACAACAAACTACCTTTGTATTTTAACAATAAAGTAGCAAACACAATACATAAAACAATTACCGTATTCGACGTGATAAGCGCCCAGTGGAACGGTAAGTGCTTATTACCATCGAGGTGGAAAACATGAATAATAACAGAACAATAAAAGAGTTTTACTGGTATTTGTATTATTCATTTTGTGGAATCAACCAAACAACTTACATGAAAGCTGACAATAAACAGAAAACAGCACAAATTAAATATAATAAGACCCCTTACTTTTCCCTCCTGGTGCTGTTCCTTTAAATATTTTCCATAAAGTAAAATCGAGCCAATCAACACGAATGTCAACTTTAGCACATGGCAAGTTGAACCAATCAACATGAACATAAACAAAAGCACATGGCCAGGAACGTGCTTAAATTTATGAAGTTGGTGAGCAGGAGAATCTGGTGAAAAATATTCGTCATCACTTTCTGATAAGTACATATCTGGCTAATCGCTCCATTCATTCAAAGCATCCCATAGTTTTGCTGTAGCAGTTTCTAATGGTTCATCAATTGTTGGACATTTACCAAGGGAACACAGCAAAATATTTTCCTGTTTTGGCGGAACAATCAAATGTGTTGTTACTGATGAACATTATAGACATTCCCCAGTGGCAGGGGGTCTTGAAATACCGTGTAAACTCACTTTTACAGGCAGTGAACGCCTCATTTTACCGTTAAAGAGACTGATCGAATAAAATTGGAAAGTTTGATCTACAATTTTACTTCCAGTACACATGGGCGGTTATTAGACATAAGAAAAAAAAAAAAAAAAAAAAAAAACACTGGGGGGTGGGGGGTTCGCTTATTGGAGCAGGGCGCTTATTAGTTTGAAAACGGTACATTAAAAAAATGACCAATAAATTCGATATATAAATTGAATGTAAAAAAAAAAAAATTGCTGCTTAAACAAAAGTAGTCAATCAGCCAAGAATGTTTTCCTTTCTTTCTTTATTTTTTAAATACTTGTTCTAACAAATAAGATATAGGAAGCTGACACTTTTTCAGTTAAATTTAAATTTAGTGTCGTCTGTCTTTTGTAAGTGTTAATTACAACTAGCAAGCTAATTTAAAGTAATATTATCTATAAGTGAACTGTTTGTCATGGTCACCTAAAGCAGGTGAGACCATCATTATAACTGAAAAGGACAAAAAACCCATAAAAATCTTCGATTAGCTTGTTTTTTTTTTTTTTGTGTTTTCACTAGCATATACTAAAATTTTGAAGGAGTTTGAAAACATTCCCCTATGAAGAATGGTTTTCTATCCTAAAATTTGATAAATTTAGTAACACACCATTATCTATCCAGAATTTTATCCCCTACAGATGGAGCTCATCTGACCCGTTTAAGATGTGTAAAAATAAATAATAAAAATCGTTATTCAATTTGTTTTTTATGTTCCTGTGTAGTATATACTAAACTAATTCTCTTTCTTCTGAAACATGCCACTTCGGAGTGCTCGTGGTGTGCCATAGCACCACACTCAGGATGGAGTACATCCATCATCCAGACATCATGCACAGGGTGGAATCCAAGCATAAGACTTTCTCTAAACTGTACACACTACAGGATAGCTTCATGCATATATGTTGTGAAGGTACCAATAAAAAATGCTTCACGTGAATGTGTTTATTAAGGCAGTAGTTAGATCAGAGCAGAGAAAAAGAGCAGGGTTGTACCGCGTGAGAAAGTTAGTGAAGAAAAAAATTATTCCGTGCTACATCAGCATGCAACAGTATGTTAGTCTTGCTTTTTTGGAGGTTTTGATACCTGGAAACATCTCTTCAGTGGTCAGGTGTGTTGACATGTTGTTGGTGTTGCCATTCATTGGAGTATGGATGTATCTATTTTTGAAAGCGGAGGCACTGGTTAAAGCTTCCTCCTCCTCCTCCTCCTCATCTTTGATAATGACGAGCTCGGCCTGAATGGAGTGATCACAGCCCTGAGCATCTTCCTCAGCGTTCTGATATCCCATGAAGATCATAGTGACGGGGTTGTTTGAAGGCAAATTGTTTAGGCCAGTGAGTTTAGGGTCCTCTCTGGACAAATCAGGTATACGATTCATAACAGAGCCCCCAAGCTGACTACGAGTTCTTTTATGTTGCTCTTGGGGGTTGCATGTTTGCACTGAGTCATTTCTAATTTCATCTTCATCCATCTCAAAGCTTTTGGCTTTGCTGTTGTGATAATACTTATGCTGTTCTCTGTAATGGTGGAGCATGTGAACAGGTTCATGAATTTCTTGGTATGGATAGTGTAGACTACTGAAAGTGTGCTCTAGCTCTGGCCAATCACACATATTCATGTTATAAAGTTGTGAGCAGTGGCTAGTCTGGTAATCCTCGAAGCACAGAGGCTCATTTTGCTTTTGAAGCTTCTTCCTTCTTGCTCTGGCTTGTCTGAGGAGATCCTCCACCTCCTTAGGGCTGAGCTCATCCACTTCGTCTGCTTTAGGTTGATCCAAGGCACTGTGCAAAGCATACACAGACTTACGGCCATCGTCGTACACCTTGATGCCATGCTTTTGCGATTCTTGAGCCGGGACTGTGGAGGTGGAGAGGACACGGCTCTCGCCAGTGCATAGGTCCTTCTGCACGTTGATCTCCATGGCAAACAAAGCTGGGTGTGTGAGAAAGAAGAATGCAAGCATCAAAAGTGAGAAATGACAATAAGTATCAACAAATTAATCAATCCAAAAGAGACACGAGGGGTACTCACAGAGCACAAAGATACCTCACCAGACACATATGGCATAGTCACAATGAAATATTCCCATTGAGTAACAATGCGTATTTCTCACCAGCCAAACATCTGATCAATTCATCAACAAAACAGCCATTCAACCAAATACCAAGCAATCTAACAACAAACTATAATTACCAGGTTTCTGCTGGTCAGTTTTGGTTCCTAGAGCCACATTTGACTGTTTCCTCATGTTGAACGGTGTATATGATTTTTGAACATCTGGAATTCCTGAATGAAAATGTTTAGGTTCTACAAAGAAGATGATATGTTATAGTGGGCAACAGGTATTTCACTTGTATTCTTATCATGTATGCCTTATTGTCTAATAAAAAATAATTTCGTTACCTGACTTGAATTTTTCATTTGCCGCCTAAAAAGAAATTTAAATTATGAGATTCAATGAACATAAACAATTTTTACATTCAGGATGCTCAATATCTATCTTTCCACATAACATAGTGTACATTTCATTTAAAAACAAATGCATACATACTACACATTAACAATACCTTAATAATGTCCTCTGTGGACTTCTCAATGACTTTCAACCTGTTCAGGATGACGCCTTCGTTTGTGGAGATCTTGAGCTCCTCCCTCTCCAGAGCCTCAATTTCTTTCTCTATCCTTTAAGACATGGTGGATATGTGACATAATTGAATTTAGATGAAAGCTGGCTGGCTCTAGTTCTTATCACATTCCCTCCTGGCACCCACAGACCGTGGCTGAGGTCTGGTTCTGAATCCAGACAGAGTTTAGTGCCAGTCAGTCGCACTGTTGCACGGACTGCTCCAAATCACACAACCATCATCAGTCTGGAATTTTTTAACTGTGTGAAATAAACTAGAGATATTGTCGTAAGAGGGTATAGTGAGTTACTAAGCATAATATGAGTAAATATGTGACAACCTTCTGTGAGTTCATTTTGAGAAATACTGACGTCATGGAATTCTCTGTCTCAGTAAATTCAGAAATTCATCACGAGGGAGACAGACACCAGGATTGCCCAGCTAGAGTGCAAGAACTTATATATAAACCTATAGCTCACAGCATCACACTGTTGCACCCCTATTGCGTCATGCTTCATTCTTGTGGTCTGGAGTGAAACCAAGCAGTGGCAAGGGGCAAGAACAATGCCTCAAACCACATGCAGCTCTTAAAATGCCACTACAGCTGCCCTACACAGTGACCTTCTATTTGTTTAGTGTGGTAAAGAACTGAATACAATTCAATTGGCTCTAAAGATGAATCCATTTTAGTTAGAGAAAAAGGAACATCATGGTTTAAGATAAATGGAGGCGAACAATGAACCACTATAGAAGTACAGTGGTACCTTGACTTATGACTGTCTTTTATAACAAATTTTTCATGATATGGGCTTCAATCCTACAAAAAATCTGCCTCATCCAATGAGCAAAATTTTGATTTACAAGGTCTGCTGGGAAATAGCT
The DNA here is from genome assembly GCA_024760905.1 of Plotosus lineatus. Classification (NCBI taxonomy): domain Eukaryota; kingdom Metazoa; phylum Chordata; class Actinopteri; order Siluriformes; family Plotosidae; genus Plotosus; species Plotosus lineatus. The sequence goes on along the minus strand of CM045747.1, from coordinate 12,564,463 downwards.
TTTCCGGGCCATTTAGCCTCATTTTCTTCCATGTGTATTCCTCCGCACTCCAAGAACGCCTTGTGCAGTGCTTCTCAATTATTTTCTATGATGCCCCCTCTAGGAAGAAAAAAAATATTTCACCACCACTCCCAGCACCCCGCGTGCAGCTATAAATAGTGTTTACTGCACTTCTTATTGTTTGCTTGGTGGTTTTTCCCTAAACCATAGAAAACACAGTGAAAGTGACACTGCCACCTACTGTAGAAGATGCACAATTACACTTAATTCGAGTACAGTATGACAAAAAAGCATGCTCCCCATGGTCATACCCAACCCCCCCCCCCCCCCCGGCATCACACTGTGCCCCCTAAAGGGGGGGGGGGGCGCCCCACTATTTGAGAAACACTGGCCTTGTGGGAGCCTCATTACAAGCCTTTCCTCACTGCCATTCGTAGCATGCACACGCACAAAATTCTCCTCCTCCTCCTCCTCTGTTATGCACCACCCCCTGCCTACCCACATGACATCTTCACTGCAGTTGATGATCGGAAGGGTTCGTTGGCTCATTGTTTATTCTTTTTTTAATTATTATTTATTATTAATCATTATTATTAAATGTTAATGTACATACATTATCATTATGAAATATCTATTGTTTTTACATGCTTATATTTAATATATTAGGTCAAATATACGTGTTTGTGGAAGGTTATATAAGTTTGGGAGGAGGTTGGAGCGGATTAATTGGTTTTCTGTTATTTCTGATGGGAATACATGTAGTTGTTTTATCTAATGAACTTGTTGGCTTACAAGGTCACTCTGGAAATGGATTTAATTTGTAAGTCAATTTAGCACTGTATCTCATTTAGTTTGTAGATAGATGTAGTGATAAGGAGCCTGGCATTACGGTATATGTATTTTCAGGTTTGACCAGGATTGATAATGAGTTGCTTTACACTGTCTGTAATAATCACATCACATGTTGTTCAGATTCATGTTGCCTAATATCTTTGAACTGAAACACAGCTATACAAACTTACTACGAGCACCATCAAGCATTACGGACAAGAAAACTAATTGTAATTTATATTCAAATAATTTGGATAATATATAAGCTATCCTCACCATATAAACTTTTTACAAAAGACATGATAGCACCTTAATCAAAGGTGACACTGATGAAGAGAAACGTTCGATTGGCGCACCATAGTCATAGAACATGGCTTGGATGGTTGTCACATGCCCTGTATGGAGTCTGTGCGTGCCTATCAGAGGAAACTTAATAAGGCTGCCATGTTACTGAGTTGATGAAGACTGGCTGTTATATAGCACTGGCTTGCATGACCTTGGGCAGCAATAAAGAAATGGACTTATTATTATGAACAAAAATAAAACAACCCCAAATAGAGACTCATACACCACTCTGAAACTTGTGCAGAAGAAAATACAACTAACTCCGGTAGAGAGACAAACTAAATAAATGTTTGTGGAGTAAACACCAAAATCAGAAGCTTAACAGAACGTGAGTTTTTTTTAAAACAGATAATTAGACTAAAAAGACAGGTCATTCAAATCAGCATGAAAATCAGAGAGGCAGTAAAAAGCAAACCAAAGCTCAACCACCTTTCAAGAGATGCGTTTTGGGAGCTCCACTTTCAGGCAATGCATAATTCTCTGTTAGCATATCGTTAAGCAGAATGAAACCTTGGCAGGAAACAAGACTCTGACTGGTCCTGAAAATCACAAGCTATTTTCATATCGGATATCTTTGGAATCAGTGCACAAGGGGTTGTTCAGCAGTCAATTAAGAAAGGCAGAGCAGGGACTTGTATTCCCAGAATAGTCAGAGAAGCGTGAGGGCCTCAGGCTGGCAGAAGTGCAATCCAGTTAGTGTTGAGTTCTTTAAAAAAAAAAATTTTTTTGTATTATTAATATAAAAATGGTATCATGGTTTATAAAGAATTTGATAGCGTGCATTCATTTTCTGAACCGCTTAATCTTAATTATAGTCGCTAGATAAAATATAATCATATATTCCAAGCACATGCGCATGTACGGTAGCAGATCTCTGCTACAAGACAAAAAAATCTGCTTGTAAGTCAAACACGTGACTTAGTAAGTCATAATTCTGACAAGGCTGTCATAATTACAATACACTTATTCATAATTATGATGATAAGTCCACTACATCATGTTAATGAGCGGATGAATCATAATTAAGAGACGATCTTAACAGAGTTATGACTTCATCATTTCCATAATCGTTTAATCCTAATTAGGGTCATGGGGAGGCTGGCGCCCATCCCAGCCGACTCAGGGCGAGGGCAGAGTACACCCTGGACAGCTCGCCAGGCCATCGCAGGGCGGAAACATGCTGACGGGTTTGCAGCTACTCTTGTCGAAATTCAACAATGGTTCTTTTACATGAACCTCACACCATAGACAGTGAGAGACATGGCCGGCCTTTGATAACCCAGTTAGATGCACTGGGGGGGGACAGTGACAACTTGTGGTGAGTGGGGCTTGAACTCCCAACCTTACGATCAGTGATCCAGCACCTATACCACTAGGCCACCACTGGCCCCGAGTTATGACTTAGTACATCATAATTATGACTTACTAACTCAATTATGACTTACAAGCCAACTTTTTTTCCCCCCTCTAGTGGCAGAAATGGGCTTTCATACACGTTAGCATCTACTTACTGGTGAATACTGCTCTGAAGCGCTTTCGTCTGCTGGGTGACATCTTGCACTTTCTGTTCCTTTTGGACAGCTCCAGAACTCGTGCCACCCAGAAGCCATAGATCTCTTACAGATTTTTTCTGTTTGACATGTAACAAATAATGGCACAGCTATTATTTATACACCTGCTATTATCCAAGGACATACAAATAGTGAACTGACAAGCGTGTCATTGGTCACCAGTACTCAGAAATTGAAGACTAGTATGTTTGGTTTGATCCCATATAAGGAGTTACTCTACCAAAAACTGCTGAAACTGTTCATGCTGGCCAGGAGAGAAAGGTAACAGAACCTGTGCAAAAGTATTATGTTCAAGGAAGGAAAAAAAAAAAAAAACAGTAATCAGTAACGAACTCTTATGCCATACGTCACCTTTAGTTGTTGAAGTTTCAGTTTTTCCTTGTCGATCTCCAGTCGCTTTGAAGTAATTTCCTCTTGTATTTTTCGTTTATTCTGCATTCAGATGTTCAAGTGTACAAGTCGAGGTTAAATTTGTAAAAATCTTTACAATGAAAGTTAACAGAATAATACAATTATATTACAGTAGGTCCTTGACCATTCGCGGTTCAGCGCTCGCGTTCCTGCATACTCGCGGATTGACGAGAAGCCAGGAAGTAACTGGCACATGATTCAAATTTAGCCAATGGCTGAGAGCTTTTGTTTCTCCCTCCTGTTGATTGGTTGCAGATGATGTGTACACTTATTATTTTTTTCTCCTTCACACACATGTGATCAAAATTATTGCTTGAATTATGAATTCACATTTTTTTCATGTGTTTTTAATTATTGTTTAAGCGCTCTGATGCCACTCAAACGCCCTGCATCTTCTCTATCTTCTGTTAATTAGCCTAAGCACTTCATTCATTAATAAATATTATCACAGTACCGAATTCCGCAAAGTAGGATCACCAATCCCCCCCCGACTGATGTATGTACATGTATATGTGTATATAATATCTATAAATACATATTCAATGCTATAAATGCTTATAATAATAATTAAACATTCAAAAATAATGCATAAGATGTAAATAAAATATAAATACACACACATACAAATGTGCGCGCACATGCATGCAGATACGAGTGCACGCACTCTGATGCGTACCTCACAAAAATGTAAGTAGTTTTGATGGGAAGTTTTGGGTTGTATTTTGTTTTGTGTTTGTTTAGGGTTTTTTTTTTTTTTTTTTTTGCATTTGTTTTTGTGGCATTTTCCTTAACTTTTCCCCCTATTCTTTCTTAATTTCTGTACTTTTTAATTCGATGCATATTTAAAAAATTAAAACCACAATGCACTGAAGCCGCATGAATTGAAGTGCGACGTAGCGAGGGATCCCCACTACATTTTACTGCATTATTACTGTATGAATGAGTAAGACTGTCTATAGAATGTGTCTAAGAAGCATATTTTAGCGTATGTAATATCATACATAGGGTTTTAAACCCGCGTCAATAACTCGCGAATTTTCAAGATCTGCAAGAGGGGCCAGAACCGAACCATCGCGAAACACAGGGGGCCTACTGTATATTATATACTAGTAAATTCATCAAGTATTAACATTCAACTGAATTTTAGTACCAAAGATTGGCAAGCAAACTGATGTGATTTTATGTGAAACTACAACTGTTATTAATAAATATCCTCTACATAATTGACATCATTTGCTTTACGTATATTAAAAATACTACATTACTGTAATGGCTTGAAGTCTCTTTTTTAACAGTTCTGCCTCTTCCATCGTGACTCTGGACAGAAAAAAAAAAACATATATTGATAATATACAGGTATATGAACATACACATTCACAACTTTATACTCTTATATTTTGTCAGTTTGAAATCTGCCAGATAATAAAAGACGACCTGTACAGAGTGATATGAACTGAAAGTGATATGGATCAACTGAAGCTCTGTTAAGAAATCAGCAGACTCATGCCGCTCTCTTCTTCACTGTGATGCCAGGAATAGCATGAGTGGGGGCGCCGACCCACACATATGGACTCCAAAAATAATTTGCCTGACAACGTTTTGTCATCACACTCAATCATCATTTAACACTCTTCTAAATCCATGTTGTGGACCCAGTGCAGATTTTTGGACTGTTCAAACAACCAGTGGATTAATATTCATCATTTACTGGCCAGCAATCATGAGGAATTCTTGAACCATTTTACTGAATAATATACTGAATAATCAAAGAATTCCTGGATTTCTAGATAAATTTCTGTGAATAGATAATGTGCAATAACAACATGTTCTTAAACTCAATCCAAATTTTTATACTTAAGTATCCTTTCAGTCATTCATTTTCTGAACTGCTTAATCCTAATTAGGGTCGCGGGAGGCAGCCGCCCACCTCAGCCGACTCTGGGCAGAGGGAAGAGTACACCCTGGACAGCTCGCCAGGCCATTGCAGGGCAGAAACACTCTAACGGCTTTGCAGCTCTTCTTAAAAGTCAGAAATGGTTCTTTTACACCTCTCACCACAAACAGTGAGAGACGTGGCCGGCCTTTGATAACCCAGGTAGTCGAACTGGGGGTACAGCAGCGACAACCATTGACACCAAGGATTGAACCTCCGCCTTGGGATCAGTAATTCAGGACCTTACCACCGAGCCACCATTGCGCATACATAAGTATATTTATATATACTGTACTTATATAATAATACTTATTTATTATATGGCAACCACAATACAGGAAAACGGATCACTTTGAGATATCACATATGGACTGGTGTCTCGCTCTGCAAGTCAGCCATTAGCTAGCTGCACTGTGCTAGATTTTTAACATCTTTCACAGGAAGGAAACAAAGTGAAAGCTTTCTCTCATGAATGCACGTGAACTCAGACTCAAACCCAAGACAAGCAAGAAAATAAGCCTGAACTGAAATAAGGAAGCGTAGCCGACTAACACATATGCTGAGAGGACTTAAATTCAAGGGTGTAGTCAGGCGTACACGCTAGGGCAGTGTTGGCCTGGTGGTAACGGGCGCTGGATTGCTGATCCTAAGGTTGGGGATTCAAGTCCCACTCTCCACAAGGTTGTCACTGTCCCCCCCAGTGCAGCTAACTGGGTTATCAAAGGCTGGCCATGTCTCTCACAGTCTATGGTGAGCGCTTCATGTAAAAGAACCATTGCTGACTATCGTAAAGAGTAGCTGCAAAGCCATCAGCGTGTTTCTGTCCCTTGCTAAAAGAGGTGTGTCAGGAAGGGCATCCGACTTAAAAATCCCATGCCAAATTAAACAGGGCGACCCCTGAGAAAAGGGAAAAAGCCGAAAGGAATAGATAGATAGAGATAGTCGGGCGTACACGCTTGTATACGCTGTATACTCACTTATTTTAGCAAGCATGTCACGTGTACACACTTATTTTGCCTTGCGAGATCGTTTATCAGTGTTTTTTTTTTTTTTTGTTTTTTTTTACAAGTGAAACGCGGCCTCATAGTTCACCCACTTATTTATTTTTATTTTTTTTAACCACTATAGCACTGCTTAAATGCAGCTGCGAATCAGAAATGACGTCACCCTCTCAGACAAGAATGGATACTCCTTGTTCAGAAGTGGGCAAGTAACAGTGCCAGAAGTGCCTTAAATAATGCCACCATGATAGACAAGACAAGAAAAGACAAGACATGACAAGACTGTACATTAAGACTGTGGGCTGAGATTTTTCCGTACAGACCTTGCGCTTAATAAATATGCAGTTAAAATTAAGCGGAAAAATGAAAAAGCAAGCTAAAATGACATTTTTATGCTTTATGATTATGGTTAATGCTTACATTACCTGCTGCATCAAACTCAATGACGACATGTTTTAAAACTCATTCAAAGATTCAAAGTTTAAGTGCTTTATTAATATTTATAAACATCGGCCATAATTCGTAGACTTCTTCATACATTTTGGGATGGCAGACTGTGGAATTGCTAGGATGCCATAATCAATGGCAGTCACAAACCATGAGATTTTTATCTACCACACTGAGTCAAGCTTTATGGACTCGGGGTCTATATTAACCTCTAGAGAGAAACAATCAGATTCTGTAGTCCTGTGTAGAACATACTAGTACTTATAAAGTAAACTGATTTGTCACTGCACATGATTTATTTTTCTTTAAACCATCATGAAATATAATATTAATGTCAAATTATAAACCATACAAATGCCGAATAGACAATTTTTTTGCATCCATTATAATACTGAAAGGTCTATAAATACTTGATGATGTACAGACAGCAGGGAGTGGAAAGTCCCTTTCGGACCCAGCTGCTTGAACATAAGGCTTTTCCAGCAAGACACACTCCTTCACAGACGGACACCCATGAGAACAAGCATGCAAACCCCTCCTGTTTCAAATGTCCCCAGAGGACTAAAGCAACATCTAGGAATAGACACCAGGCCACCCGAATCTACAGACCCACCCTACGCCACAGCGACACTGACTCATAAATTTCTAACGACAGATGACAGGATGTCATTGATATGATTGTACAGTACTCACAAAATGATCAGGTTGATCTCAGTGCCAATGGAACTGAAAATTCCCATAAAACATACAACAAATGGATGGCACACTTTCATGAATAGCCACGGGGTTGGGCTGAAAGGTTATTAAGCTGGCCATGATGCAATGGTTGAATTTGACCAAATGTAGTTAATACGTTTTCAACATAATCTCCCTTGTTGTCGACACACCTTTTCCAGTGCTTCAATGTCCTTGGTAGAAAATCTCTCAACTTTCCTTGCTCTGGCATTACCCTGTTTTACGCGGCCTATTAACTTTTCAACCCACCTTCATGTTTCAGACAGCTGACCTTGGCCGTGTATGTCTAATTTCAAAACCCCATAGAGACCCCATAGACATTCAACCACTTGTCCTTGTGATATCATACAAATCAGAATTTCAGATGGACAGACCACCCCAAAGAATAATACCTCCACCTTGATCTATAAAGAGAATTAAAAAAAAAATTACTCGCAGTATTTTAGCCGATTGAAATGTTAAAATTGTGAGTTATAGCCTCAGATGGATGTCACGACTTATGGACTGATACCAGTAAGCTACGCAGTGCAGCTCCACATGTCCAGCCCCCTTTCCTCAGTTGCTGTAGGGAGCAAGTTTCCTCTAATCTACACTAATCTTCTCAACACTGACTTAAGGGTCAAATCTTGTATGGCATCTGCTGCAAAACACTGTGTGAGAGCTAGGTATTGAACGACATGCAGGCATTATTATAAATTATTAAAATTACTACCAGTGTTCAAGGAGATACAAGCTAATTACTCAAACATAAAAGTCTCAGCCACACTATTTATTCATGCAAACTGGTGCAATCACAACAGTAATACTATTAGGTTGTATTCGTAAATGGATATATATATATATATATATATATATATATATATATATATATATATATATATATATATATATATATATATATATATGTTTAAATAATACTGCAAAAATCAGTTATATAATGTTCAAAAACTGCTGAATGTAAGACTCTTCTTGACTCTATTTAAACAGCATGCCCAAGTTTAGCACTCTATAAGTGATATATATATATATATATATATATATATATATACATATATATATATATATATATATATATATATATATATATATATATATATATATACATATATACACACACACACACACACATATATATATATATATATACATACATATATATATATATATATATATACATACATACATACATACATATATATATATATATATATATATACATACATACATACACACATACATATATATATATATATATATATACATACACATATACATATACATATATATACACATATACATATACATATATATATACATATATATATATATATATATATATATATATATATATATATATATATATATATATATATATATATACATATATATATATATATATATGTATACACACATACACACACACACACACACACACACACCGGTATATACAGGGATCCCTCGCTACTTCGTGCTTCAATTCATGCGGCTTCAGTGCATCGCGTTTTTTACAAAAATAAATAAATAAATATTCATCAAATTAAAAAAATAAGGAAATTAAGGAATAGGGGCAAGAGTTAAGGAAAATGCCACAAAAAATATTATTTTGCCCAATTTGGCCAATTATGCAAAATAAAAGGAACCCCGAAACAAACACAAAACAAAAAACCCCAAAATCTCCCATCAAAACTACTTACATTGTTGCATCTGTGTGTGTACGCACATCTGCGTGCGTGCGTATATATGTGTGTCGTCTTCTTCTCATGCAATACCATCTGTATGTGTGTGTATTTATATTTTATAAAGCATTTATAGCATTGAATATGTATGTACACACACATGTATGTATACGTCAGTGTGTGTGTGTGTGGGGGGGTTGTGGGGGTTGATCCTACTTTGCGGATTTTGATGGTTGCGTGGGGATCTCAGTCCCAATTAACCGCTGAAAGTGAGGGATCCCTGTTTGTGTGTGTCTGTATATATATATATAGTATCGTGCATTCATAATCAGACTCAGAACCTCTCTCACGGCACATGTATATCATGCAATTCATCAGGAACGTGCTTTAACAGATTCTTTAACACCCAACAGTTAATTAAGGATTCTGACACTTTGCACAGAGTCCACCACACTACTGACCTCTCATGTGTTCTGTTTCTGACCTTTTGTGTTGAATAATTATTTGTGTTATGTTCTCTTCTCTGAAACATTCTGAAATATCCACTTCAATCCATTGAAAACATTTTATATGAGCAGTCATGTCTGCATCAATGTCTTTGCTAAATTATTGTAATGTTTAATGTCACAGCAAGATCTTAGTGAAACACATTCCTTGTCAATCGCTAGTGTAAATACTTTACAAAACAGGATTCAATTAGTAAACAGCCCCAACATATTTTTGTATACTTTTTATGCATGTGGTATAAAATACATGAATAAGAAACTGTTTTCTTATAATATACAATAAATATAAGCACCAAATGGGTCAAAAGCAAAGTCAAATTACTTGTATAATTTATGAAATCAATACTGCATAGCATGACTTACCCTGATTTAGTTTAGTATGAGTGATTATTATGGTATAACTTTAAAATAAAAATAATATTTCAGCTACTTTACAATAGTAATCTAGGCTAATAAGGCATGTACATAACTATAATCATAATAATGACATGAAATGTAGATAATATTGCCCAAATATATTAATGAGTAGTCTCCAGTATGACTTCACACACACACACACACACACACACACACACACACACACACACACACACACACACACACACACACACACACACACACACGACACTTACCAGGTCATCTGAAGGGAAACTGATCAGACTGTTACAACTGCTCCTTTAACAGGGCACACAGGTGGTGTAGGCGGGGAAAATCTTGATGACTGACATCGAGCTTGACCAATCAGATGGGGGCATGTGTTGTCCCTCGAAAATTGCTTGCAAAATTTGTATTTAAGGTTTTTAAACATTAGCTGTAATGTATTTATTATCTTTTTATGTTAAGTGATGCTATTTTAATGATAGATTGCAAAATTATTTGTGCAGTTTTGTACTATGCACCTATTATTACTAAGTTGGCCTGTGAAATTCTTTAAATTTAATACAAACGATGTGCTAATCTTAAATTAATATTAAAATTTAAATAAAAACTGCACCGACAGATGTGAATATGTCACTTAAAATCAATTACAGTATATGTAATTTATCACACGAAATTTCTACAAGAACTTAGGCAAAAACATTACGGTCTATTTACTGTCTTGCTGTTAGTGTTCTACAGCAAGGTTTTATGATTCTGATTCTGAAAACCTACATTACTTTTATAAATATTAAGATATCATTCATTCATTTTTCAGTTTCTGAACCACTTAATCCTTATTATGTTCGTGGGTAGGCTGATGCCCATCTCGGCTGAGTCTGCTCGAGGGCGGGGTACACCCTGGACATCTCACCAGGCCATCGCAGGGCCAACACTCACACAACTATTCATACTCACACTCACACCTATGGGTGAGTTGGAACAGCCAATTAACCCACTGTGCATGTCTTTGAACTGTGGGTGGAAAAACTGGAGTACACCGAAGAAACCCACACAAACATGGGGAGAACATGCAAACTCAAGACAGAAATGCCTGAACTGGGAAGCGAACCCAGTACCTTCTTGCTCTGAGTGGATGTGCTAACCCCTACACCACCGTGCCACCTCGTATTAAGATATCACTTTTGAAAAAGAAAAAAAAAAGCATTGACACTATATTTGACGGTCGTCAGAGACAGTCGCCACATCGTACTCTAAAATGAGCTTATGCACTGAGCATGTGCTCTTGTGAGGGGGGAAAACAGTGCCACACATCATGTTGACAGGTGGCAGCTCGCACACTCTGGTGAGGTGTCAGCCGTTCCTGTAGTTATTTACAGGGCCTATGAAAAACGAGTGTGCCTCAAAATGCTACATTCCTGCTGCAGTGTCTAATGAAATAAGAGACATAGCCCAGGAAGCGCAAAATATCTCAAATAAATAAAATGCCATTGTCAACACAATCATATCTAAATGGCCCAGTGTGTCATTGTTGGAGATTATTAAAATCAGAGCCCATTGGATTGGCTACTGTGCAACACTGAAAGCTGTCAGCGTTTGGACTTGAAAATTCTACCAATTTTTTACTACCAATTAAATTTCTACCAATTAAATTTATACTCTTAATAGAAAATTTCTTCCACGTACATCGCGGGCATCACCTCAGGCATTGCAGCAACATTTCCCCCGCGTCCATCACAGATGTCGCCCGTGATGTCGCGGCGACGATCTGGGGAGTCCACAAAGTAAATCGCCACATCTCATCGCAACGATGTGGCGACGTCGCCACTTTTGGCTCACCGTCGAGGCGGGGTCTCATTGCGATGTTGTGACGACGTTCCGCCAAAACGACACGGCGCCGCCTTGACATGATGTTGTGGCGACGTTTTGACTGAACGTCGAGGTGATGTCCCAATGTGACGCTGTGACAATGTTCCGTCAAAACGTCGCGGTAACGTTTTATTGTGACGCCGCGACGACATTTTGACAGAACGTTGCGCTCACGTTTTGACGCGACGTTATGACAACTTTCCGCCAAAACGTAGCGCTGACGTCCCATTGCGACGTTGTGACGACGTTCCGCCAAACCGTCGAGCTGACGTTTTGACGTGACGTCGTGACGGCGTTCTGCCAAAACGTCGTGCTAGCGTTTTGACACGACGTTTGACCACAACGTCGGCAGCTATGCACCGATGTGACATCGTGACGACGTCCTGCCAGAACGTCGCGATGACATCGCGTCGCGACGTCATGACGATGCTTTGACAGAACGAAGTGGTGGCGTCTCATTGCGACGTTTTAACGATGTTTTGGCAGAATGTCACGGTGATGTTTTGACGTGGCGTTGTGACGACGTCCCTCCAGGACGGCACGGTGGTGTCTCATTGCGACGTCCTGACGTCGTTCCGCCAGAACGTCGCGGTGATGTCCCGATGTGACGTTGCGACTACGTTTTGACAGAACGTCGCGGCAGCATCTCGGTACGACGTGGTGACGTCGTTCCGCTAAAATGTCGCGGTGACATCTCGACCCGACATCGCGGTGACGTTTTGACAGAACGACGTTTTGGCGACATTTTGACATAATGTCGCAGCGGAAACTGCAGAAACTGAAGCACGAAGTAGCGACGGATCAGTTTATATTGCACAGTCTACTTACATTGTACTATTGCACAGTAATATGCCACAAACATGTTTGTATAAAAAGATAAACATAAGATAAATATGTTGCACAATCTAGTTACAGTTCTTACTTTGTGTGTGTGTGTTTGTGTGTGAATTTGAAGGGAGTTAGACTTTAATATTTTAAGCACCAAGCTTAACCAAATGCTTGACCTGCTATGAAGGTTGATGTGACATGGGTTTATTTTACTGTATTTAGGAACATTACAGTCCTTGGAAACCCATGGTGAGAAAGGCTTAGGTCAATCTTTGAGAGATTTAAATAATGTAACGGCCACATAAATTAATGGTGAAGTTGAAGGATTCCTTCTGTAACAAGCGTAAGCGAGCTCTCTGCTAACTGTAATTGTGTGGTTTCATTTAAGTTCTCTGCCTATCTATCTATCTATCTACAATTATATAGGTTCTACAATTATATAGAAATGAACCAGAAAGGCTTGAAGACAAGTCATATACAGTATTTTAGAGTTGATCTTGGACTGTCTGATGGTCAAGGCCTGATAATCAACTCGGATGTGGTCAGGAACAGATAACTTGACTAAATGATTGGGTTTTCCAGTATGAGATTGGATCCTATTGAACTGCAGCTTCATGTTGATGCGATCAGCATAGACTCAGTGAGCTAGCAGCTTGTCATTAATTTGTCACTGGCAGATTATTTGTGGCAGATGAATTTGTGACCCTGTGCTGAAGAGTCTGTGAGAGTGCTGTTGCCTCTTGTCTGTTTTAGGTCAAATGAACCCACTAGAAAAATTAACATGCAACTTTTATAATGAACTACTGCATGCAACATTTTATATTTTTAACACAACAGCAATAATAATAACAATAACAATAATAATAATAATAATGATAATAATAATAACAATAATAATAATAGTTATTATTATTATTATTATTATTATTATTATGATAATGAAGAAGTTTAGTTCTATAATTAGTTCACTGTGATTACATGTGTTTGGTGTTCTCCCTGTGTTTGTGCGGTTTTCCTCCAATTACTCCAGTTTTCTCTGTTGGCTGTACAATTTTCTAGTGAGCTGTCCAGGGTGTGTCCTGCCTTCTCCCAGCTGAGATAACCTCCAGGCTTCCTGTGACCATAGTAGAATTCAACGGTTCGGCAAATGAGTGAGTAAGTGATGAAAGTGCTTCTTCTTTTCCTTATGGCCGTTCCCTTCAGAGGTCACCACAGCAAATCATCTGCCTCCATCTCACCCTGTCCTCTGCATCTTCTTCTCTTACACCAACTACCTTCCACTCAACAACTGTCTTCCTTCACCACATCCATAAATCGTCTCTTTGGTCTTCCTCTAGACCTTCTGCCTGGT
>CM045747.1:12378081-12545581 GCA_024760905.1 Plotosus lineatus | reverse complement strand
ATATATACACATACATATATCTTCTTCTTCTTCTTCTTTTACTTTCGGCTGCTCCCTTCAGGGGTCGCCACAGCAAATCATCCGCCTCCACCTCACCCTGTCCTCCGCATCTTCTTTTCTGACTCCAACGACCTTCATGTCTTCTTTCACCACATCCATAAATCTCTTCTTCGGTCTTCCTCGAGGCCTTCTGCCTGGTAGTTCCAACCTCAGCATCCTACTGCCAAAATACTCACTATCCCTCCTCTGTACATGTCCAAACCATCTCAATCTAGCCTCTCTGACTTTGTCTCCAAAACATCTTACGTGGGCTGTCCCTGTGATATACTCATTTCTGATCCTATCCATCCTCGTTACTCCCAGGGAGAACCTCAACATTTTCATCTCCGCTACCTCCAGCTCTGCCTCCTGCCTTTTCCTTAGCGCCACTGTTTCTAAGCCATACAACATCGCTGGCCTCACCACCATCTTGTACACTTTTACCTTCATTCTTGCTGACACTCTCCTATCGCACATCACACCGGATACTTTTCTCCAACCATTCCAGCCTGCCTGCACACGCTTCTTCACCTCTTTTCCACACTCTCCATTGCTTTGGATTGTTGAGCCTAAGTACTAAAAATCCTCCACCTTCGTTATCTCTGCTCCCTGTAACATCACCGTTCCTCTTGGGTCCTTCTCATTCACACACATGTATTCTGATTTTCTGAGGCTAACCTTCATTCCTCTCCTTTCCAGGGCATACCTCCACCTCTCTAGATTTTCCTCCACTTGTTCTCTGCTCTCACTACAGATCACGATGTCATCTGCAAACATCATAGTCCATGGAGATTCTTGTCTCACCTCGTCTGTCAGCCTGTCCATCACCATAGCATACAAGAAGGGGCTCAGAGCTGACCCTTGATGCAGTCCCACCTCCACCTTGAATTCGTCGGTCACACCGACAGCACACCTCACTACTGTCTTACATCTCTCATACATGTCCTGCACCACTCTAACATACTTCTCTGCCACTCCAGACTTCCTCATGCAATACCACAGTTCTTCTCTTGGCACCCTGTCATATGCTTTTTCCAGATCCACAAAGGCACAATATAGCTCCCTCTGACCTTCTCTGTACTTCTCTATTAACATCCTCAAGGCAAACATTGCATCTGTGGTGCTCTTTCTTGGCATGAAACCAAACTGTTGTTCACAAATGCTGACCTCTGCCCTTAGTCTAGCTTCCACTATTCTTTCCCATAACTTCATCGTATGGCTCATCAACTTTATCCCTCTGTAGTTGCTGCAACTCTGCACGTCTCCCTTGTTCTTAAAAATGGGCACCAGCACACTTCTCCACTCCTCCTGCATCTGCTCACTCTCTAGTACCGTGTTGAATGTTCTTGTCAGAAAATCTACTGCTACCTTTCCGAGACACTTCCATACCTCCACAGGTATATCATCAGGACCAACTGCCTTTCCATTCTTCATCCTCTTCAATGCCCTTCTCACTTCACCCTTACTGATCTTTGCTACATCCTGCTCCTCAATGGTTACCTCTTCTACTCTTTTTTCTCTCTCATTTTCCTCATTCATCAGCTCTTCAAAGTACTCTTTCCATCTTCCCAGCACACTTCTGTCATTAGTCAATAGAGTTCCCTCTCTGTCCTTTATCAATCTAACTTGCTGCACATCCTTCCCATCTCTATTTCTCTGCTGTGCCAACCTGTATAGATCATTTTCTCCCTCTTTACTATCCAACCTATCATACAAGTCATCATATGCCCTCTGTTTGGCCTTAGCCACTGCTACTTTCGCCTTACGCTGTGTCTCCCTGTACTCCTGTTTACTCTCTTCGGTCCTCTCAATGTCCCACTTCTTCTTGGCTAACCTCTTCTTTTGTACACACTCCTGCACTTCCTCATTCCACCACCAAGTCTCCTTATCTACTTTCCTTCCAGAGGACACACCAAGTACTCTCCTACCTGTGTCCCTGATCACATTTGCTGTGGTTGTCCAGTCATTTGGAAGCACTTCCTGGCCACCCAAAGCCTGTTTCAACTCCTCCTTGAAGACAACCACGACACTCTTCCTTTTTCAGCTTCCATCACTTTGTCTTCTGCTCTGCCTTTGCCTTTTTCACCTTTCTCACCATCAGAGTCATCCTGCACACCACCATCCTATGCTGTTTGGCAACACTCTCACCCACGATGACTTTGCAGTCACTGACTTCCTTCAAATTACATCGCCTACACAAGATGTAGTCTACCTGTGTGTTCCTACCTCCGCTTTTATAAGTCACCCTATGCTCCTGTTTCTTCTCGAAGAAAGTATTCACCACAGCCATTTCCATCCTTTTTGCAAAATCTATCAACATCTGTCCTTCTGCGTTCCTGTCCTGGATACCAAACCTGCCCATCACTTCCTCGTCCCCTCTGTTTCCTGCCCCAACATGTCCATTGAAGTCTGCACCTATGACCACTCTTTCACCTCTGGGGGTATTCTGCATCACTTCATCTAAGTCACTCCAGAATCTCTCCTTCTCTTCTAGCTCACATCCTGCCTGTGGGGCATAAGCACTAACAACATTGAGCATTACACCTTCAATTTCTAACTTGAGACTCATCACTCTGTCTGACACTCTTTTCACTTTTAGAACATTCCTGACAAACTCCTCCTTCAAGATGACTCCGACTCCATTTCTCTTCCCATCCACACCATGATAAAATAGCTTAAACCCTGCTCCTAAGCTTTTAGCTTTGCTACCTTTCCACCTGGTCTCCTGAACACACAGTATGTCCACCTTCCTCCTCTGCATCATGTCAACCAGCTCTCTACCTTTTCTGTGCATAGTTCCAACATTCAAAGTCCCCACTCTCAGTCCTAGACTCCTGCCTTTCCTCTTCTCTCTCTGCCTACGGACACGCCTCCCACCTCTCCTTCTTCGACGTCTTCGACCAACAGTAGTCCAATTTCCATCAGCACCCTGTTGATTGACAGCACTGATGGCGGTCGTTGTTAACCCGGGCCTCGACCGATCCGGTATGGAGGTAATACTTTTGATTTGCATTATAAATGATAGGCATTGGTTTTACGTCGGATGCCCTTCCTGACACAACCCTCTGCATTTCTCCGGGCTTGGGACCGGCATGAGGGGGAGAGACACTGGTTAGTGCCCCCCCACCTCATGGCTGCATTATACACATACATATATATATATATATATATATATATATATATATATATATATATATATATATATATATACATACATACATACATACATATATATATATATATCCACATACATACATACATATATATATCCACATACATACATACACATATATATATATATATATATATATATATATATATATATATATATATATATATATATATATATATATATATATATATATATATATATACACACACATACAGTATATGCCAAAATTAATACATATTGAATAACAAAAGTCCATCTGGATTGGCTATGTGGAAAGCATTCCTCATTTTCACAGTGATTGCTGCATGAGTTCTGAGAAAATGTGTGTTATTATTTTGAAGATGAATAGGCAGAGGGCAACATGGCGAAGTAGTGGTTAACACACCCACCTCACAGAAAAGAAGGTTCTCGCTCTGAGTCCTGGGCTCGGGTGTTTCTGTGTGGGCTTTGCATGTTCTTTTCAAGATTGCATGGGTGACTCTATTTAGTCCTTCCACAGACCTAACACACACACACACACACACACACACACACACACACAGTATAAACTGTTCCATCCATTTATTCATTTAATTTGCAAGACACGAAATAGTAATTAGGGTCTCGGGGAGGCTGGCCCATCTCAGCTGACTCTGGGTTAGGATGGGGTACACCCTAAACTGTTTGCCCGACCATTACAGGGAGAACACATGCAATCATTAACACTCACACACATTTTGTAATAGACAATGAACTTACTGTGCATGTTTTTGGACTGTAAGAGGAAACCGGAGGACTTGAAGGAGACCCACGTAAACACACGGAGAACATACAAACTCCACACAGAAACGCCTGTGAATCAAACCCAGGACCTTCTTGCTGTTAGGCGGACGTACTCACCACTGTGCGACAGTGCCGCCTTTATAAACAATTTTAATTTGTTTATATTTGTTTCATGTACTTTATGTGTTCACTGCTCAACTGTGCTGAAAGAATACTGCAGTTTTTATAGCATTGACCTTGTGCTCATTTAATATAATCTGGACAGTAAGTGTAGATCATTTTTCACTGTAATTTTTATTCATTCATTCATTTTCTGAATGTTGAATAAAAAAATATGGTCACGAGGAGGCTGGCACCCATCCAAGCCGACTGTGAATGAGGACAGAGAACACTCTGGACAGCTTGCCATGCCGCTGCAGGGCCAACACTCACACAACCATTTATACTCACACTCACACCTAGGGGTGATTTGGAAAAGCCAATTAACGTACTGTGCATGTTTTTATCTGCATACTTTCATCAATATCTCAGATTTAAGTTGAAATTATTTGGAAGCTATTTTTTTATAAAAAGCTGACATTTCTTGTAAGACCAGCTAGCTTCACATTGCAGCATTTGGCACAGATTTTTTGGTTAAATTGAAAAGACTTCTCCAGTGCAGTATTCACACAGATAAGAATAACAGTCTGAGAAGCATTATAAAAGGATACGCTTCCTTCTTGGGCTATTCGCTATTGACTGGCGTGACACTTCTACTGTGGTAATGCTTTTAAGAACATCTTACACCCTCTACAACACCCCCGACACAACATTATTTCTTAAAGCATTGCAGCAATCTATATTCCCCAGAAAAGGCAGACATGTGAAAGTGTTTTCAGCCCAGGGAAACAGTCTTTATTGACAGAGATTTCCACATGGTCATGGATTTACTACTTCCTTATACTCAGGGTTTAACAGAAATATACCAGGGATTTGTCCCTGCATAGAAAAATGTTTTTAATTTTATTTAGCTTTCCATGGTTGCAGAGAGGGTGGACTTTATGTCAGCTGATTATGGGGGAAGGTGGAGTACACCCTGAACAACTCACCAAAGCATCACAGGGACATTCACACTTAGGGGCAATCCAGAATAGCGAGTCAGCCTAATGTGCATATCCTTGGATTGTAGCAGGAAACAGGAGCAACCGAAGGAATCCCACGCAAGCATGGAAGAACATGCAAACTTCAAACCAGAAGAAGTATCTTCTCTGGGCATGGAGATTGAATCCAGAACCTTCTAGCTGTGAGATGGAAGTGCTGACCATTTCACAGCTGTGCCACCATAGAAAAATATTCAGTTCAGTTTATTTTCTGTAACCGCTTAATCTTAATTAGGGTCACGGGAAAGCTCGCCAAATACAGTCGATCATGGGCGAGGGCAGAGTACACCCTGGACAGCTCTCCAGGCCATCGCAGGGCGGAAACACGCTGATGGCTTTGCAGCTCCTCTTTATGAAAGCCAGCAATGGTTCTTTTACATGAACCTCACACCATAGATAGTGAGAGACATGGGCGGCCTTTGATAATCCAAGTTAGCTGCACTGGGGGCCTTATGGTTAGTGGGACTCGAACCCCCCAACCTTAGGATCAGCGATCGGGCGCCCTATACCACCAGGCCACCACCAACCTCTAGAAACATGTTATAGTATAAAAATAACTTGAGTCTTTATGACAGTATGTGCAGCTACTATTAACATGAGAAATATCAAATATCCAAGGACGATGTGGCATCATCTTCTTTGAATCCATTAAAATGTAGTGAACAGGACTGTGGTTTATCTTTTATCTGTAAATCATAATACACATGGCTATGTGAAGATTTTTGCTGTTAATGCATGACCTGCACTGCATAGCCAAATATTTATGGACACCTGACAATCACATTCATATGTACAGTGGTACCTCACTTTACGAAAGTCTCACCAAATGAAAAATTCAGGTTACAAAACACATTTTCCTAAAATTTTCGTCTCTGGATACGAAACAAGCTCACGTAACGAAATCGCCATCTTAAAAATTCAAACGCACCATTCAAACATTAAAACGTGCCATTCAAACAATGCACGAACCGCTGGCCTCCCATTGGCTAGGAGGGATGACGCAGCTCCTTCCAGTGTCTATCTCTCAGCATCCCGCCCGCCAGCCTCCCATTGGCTAGGAGGGATGACATAGCTCCTTCCTAGCTACCATAATGCTTTGCGTGTAAAGGACAGAGTTACTGTTGTTTCATGTTTTATTTCTTGACTCAGGCTTTTAACCTTCCATAAACATTTGTAAGATTATAACTCTGCTAAGAAGACATGGTCAACACACGCCCACGTGCACACACACACACACACACACACACACACACACACACACACACACACACACACACACACACACACACACACGTGCGCGCGTGAGTGAGTGTGATTTCCGGTGCAAGTGAAAAGAGGAAACGGGCTCGTGGCATGCGGTTGAGTGATATCACAAAGGAATAAGGAATAAGGCCAAACCGGTCTACCATCGGTACGATATTGAAGCAGAAGGTCTTAAAAGGTATGCTTTTACAATTTTAAAGGGTTTAGGGGTAGTATTGGGAGCCTTGGAACGAATCATGCGTTTTACATGTAAAATGCGGTTCAATTTACAAAAAAATTCAGATTACGAGAAAAACTCTGGAACGGATTAATTTCGTAAATTGAGGTACCACTGTACTTAATTTCCTGTTGTTCCAGATTTAGTCATTGTTTTGCTCTTATACAACCCTGCATTCTTCTGGGAAAGCTTTCCACTAGATATTGGAGCATGGCAGTAGCGAGTTACATTCAACCATAAGAGTAGTAAAAGTGAGTACGCCCTGGGGCACCGTCACTGTTCCAGTTCAGTTCTGGGCTCTGTGCAGCCCTTCAAGTCCTATCAGACATTCAGACCTACCTTGCTAAACTATGTTGTTATGCCGGAACAAGTTATGGTCGCTTAGTTTCAGTAAAGGTGGTGCAGTGGTGGCCCGGTGGTAAGGTTGGGGGTTCAAACCCCAATGTCAATGGGTTCCAAATGCTATGGAAACCAAGAATAAGCACCGGGCCTGATGAGCTACTATGGCTGGAGTGTGAAAAGCCCAACAGACTTTAATTGGGTTCAGAGAATAAATGAATGAAAGTGAATGAATGGATGAGTTTTTCGGTGAAGGACGTCCTATACAATTATGTGCTTCCAGCTTTGTGAAAGCACATTTGGGAAGACTCACAGAAACACAGGGTACATTACAGGAATTATTGAAACTGAAAACCGAAGGACAAGATTGTTAAAATTAAGTACAATATCATTAAACCACCAAATTGCAGAGTAATTTAAATAAAAATAAATAACTGTAAGCTCATACTGTAGAATGAGGGTGTATAGACTCTAGAGACATCTTTAAGGTCACTTGAATGCCAGAAGGCATTTATTTTGTGTCTGAGCTGGAAAAAAAAAAATCCACTAGACCAATTGACTTGCATGAAGTTGAGTGATGATGACGGTCAATGCAATAATGTCCTGTCTGTCCCTAAATGACAGAAGCAGATGCAGGAATCTCCTACCAGGCAGTAGCACTGAGACCATAACTGGAGCCAAATGCTGTAATAAAATGATAGAGAACACTAAAGAGATACTGCAAATATTATGAGCGCAGCTGTGATATTATATTAAATCCAGCGGTAAATGAACGACAGTCCTTGACCGATAACATTTTCTTTTTATATGTGGATTTTTTGCCAACCTACAACATTTTTGTTTTACAGCCATATATTTATTTATAGGACATCCGCCTCCCAGCAAGAAGGCCTGGGTTCGATTCCCAGCCTGGGCGTTTCTATGTGGAGTTTGCATGGTTTCCCATCCACAGTAGGTTAATTGGCTGTTCCAAATCACCCATAGGTGTGAATGGTTGTGTGAGTGTTAGCCCTGCGATGGCCTGGTGAGCCATCCAGGGTATATCCTACCCTTGCCCAGAGTCGGCTGAGATGGGTGCCAGCCTCCCATAACCTGAATTAGGATTAAGCGGTTCAGAAAATGAACGAATGATTGAATATTTATTGCAAATAACTAGCAAAATTAAAACCACATGACTAGTCACATGACTAGCGAGAGACTGTGGACTGTCAAGAAACTACTCGACCATTTTAGATGAAATTATTTTTCCTGTAATTTCATGTCTGTGAGCAGTGTACAGTGGTCACTGAAATTTGTGTGTTTTTATTTATTTATTTATTTTTTTTAAGCCTCTACAGAGTGCATGTTGTAAGTTGTAAGTGCTGACTAAAGTCGAAGTGTCATGGTTGTTTGAAGAAAGTAGCCAAAATAACAATAATGGTGCTATACATAGCAGTTGATGTAAACGCACATTTAGCTCATGAAGTCTACCAGATATGAATTAGGCTCATACAACCAACTTCTTCGAACTTTGCAGCGGTCTTTCAATCTTTTAAAACCGTTCATCACAGCAAGATTTCAAAAAAGTTCATGCTGCAATCCATCCCCATCTGCTCCATGTTAGGCCCAGAAACTTTCAAATACTTTTCGATCAACAAGTTGAAAGGCATCACTGTCTAGTTACATTAATTTTCCTTTAAAGAGTCCAAGCACTATGAGATGAGCTATGAAAGAAAAAAATCCTGACTTCTTTAAATACAGGGATCCCTCACTTTCCGCGGTTAATGGGGCCCGAGCCCCCCCGCGCAACTGCTGATTTCTGCGAAGTGGGATCAACCCCTCCCACTGACGTATACGTACATATATATGTGTACAGACGCTCCCCAACTTACGTTTTAGTTCGGTTCCGGATGGCCGAACGCAAGTTAAAAATGAACGTACGTTGATACTGTATGTTCCAGTGACGTATGACATTCATACTGTACAATACATCTATGAATACCATTACCGTATCTCATAAAACACCCCTAAATCAATTATTATAAACATAACATTGTAAAATAATATCAAATAATAATATCAACATTAATTTCAAATAAATTAAATTCAAGCAAAATAATTTAAAATAGATAAATTTTAATCAAATTCACTCATCAAATATTAAAAACAGTATCAAATATAACCTTTAACATTCTCTGTGATGTGATCTTTCTGCTTGTAAATGGTTCCGATGGTCGACGGAGCCATTTGGAAAAAAACGTGCAACATTCATGTTTTTCACCATCATCGATTTTCTTGATAATAGCCATCTTCGTTTCTAATGAGATGGCTTGCCGCTTTTCACAATCACTGGTAGGCTTACCCTTCTGACCAACCATATTTGCTTAGGGTTACAAATATGCAAAACAGTGAAAACACAAAGATCACAGAGACGACGTCTTAACACAAGGGTAATATGTGGTGAACTGGGAAGAAGGAAGGGCACGTTCAGTCTGTCATTTCTAAACAACAGACGCAGCATCATGCGGAAGTAGTGTATCACATCAGCGTACTATGTAGGTATGTCTCGTACTACAGAGGGCACGCTAAACTCAAAATTTGACATATTTTTTTTTTTTTTAAACGTAAAATCGGAAAATATGTAAAACGAATGAATAGAAGTCGGGGAGCGTCTGTATAGAATATCAATAAATACATATTCAACACTATAAATGCTTATAACAAATAACATTCAAAAATAATGCATAAGATGTGAATAAAATACAAATACACATACATACAGAAACGCGGGCACACAGATGCGTGTGCACGCACTCAGATGCGGACCTCAGATAAAAATGTAAGTAGTTTTGATGGGAGGTTTTTGGTTGTTTTTTTGTTTTTGTTTGGGATTTTTTTTTGCATAATTGGCCTTATTTTGCAGCATTTCCTTAACTTTTCATCCTATTCTTCTTTAATTTCCCTATTTTTTTAATTTGATGAATAATTAAAAAAAAAAAAAAACGCAATGCACTGAAGTCGCATGTATTGAAGCGCGAAGTCGTGAGGGAGCCCTGTACGTCCATGCTTTGTAGTAACACTTGATGTATCCCACCTGAACAAACAGTGGCCTTGCAATCCTGTCAGATAAAAACATACAGTGCATTGCAAAAGCATGAAAGTAAACCAGTGCATCACGCGTGTGGAATGGTGTAATATGGTAATATCTTCTTTTCCTTTCGGCTGTTCCCTTTTTTTTTAGGGGTCGCTAGTGAATCATCTGCTTCCATCTTCATGGAAGTCATATTAATGATTCGCATGTTTTGATTTGGCATAGGTTTTTACATCGGATGCCCTTCCTTACACAACCCTTTAGCAATGGACAGAAAAAAGCTGACGGCTTTGCAGTCAATTCTTGAGGAAAGTCAGCAATGATTCTTTTACATGAACCTCACACCATAGACAGTGAGAGACATGGCCGGCATTTGATAACCCAGTTAGCTGCACCAGGGGGGCAGTTACAACCTTATGGAGAGTGGGACTCGAACCCCCAACCTTAGGATCAGCAATACAGCACCCTTTACCACCAGGCCACCCCGCCCTGATGTAATATGGTAATATAGCATCCACAATAAAATCATACTAGCTGCATTCTCCGCTCACTAATAACTGAAACATCACAATGGGGCGTGTCCAAATGGACAACATAGGGGCATACTGGTCAGCATGTCCACCTCGGAGCAAGAAGGTCCGATGTCTGGTTCACAGTCTTAGGCATTTCTCTGCGGCGTTTGCAGGTTCTCCCTGTGCTTGTGTGGGTTTTCGCCGGTACTTTCCCTTCCACAGTCCAAAGAAACGCACGTGGTCCAGTCTCGGCTGAGATATGCACTAGCCTCCTCGCAGCCCAAGCATGATTAAGCAGTTTAGCAAATGAGTGTAGTCTAAATGTTCACTTTGCGTTCGATTCAATACTATGCCATTTTATTGCTATTTTTTTCCCGTTTTTAAATTTTTTTCCTAAAAAGTGCCAAGACACTTCTGAGTTCCGCTGAAGAGCTCTGAGTTTGCAATATCGAAACTAGGCAACAGCTGAATATAGATCATCAGGTGGCATTTACTGTGTGTTCCTATCGATACCATTTTGATGATTTTCTTTAATGTTCTATGCCCCAGCAATTCCAAGTAGGTAGATAGTCATTAGGAGGACATTGAATCGCTCAGTTCTCCTCAGTAGGGATAATGAACATGATTTTCTTTTTGCTGCTAAAACTCTTGACACGCTAACATTTTATTACTTTCAATCGAGTCCACTATTGCTTTGCTCACATCTAATGCTGCCTTCTCATCAAACACAGAACAGACTAATTGGTGTGAACTTGGATCAACAGCAAGAGGCTGCTAAAAGAGGCAGTGCCTTTTACTCAGAGACAACAGAACTTCCATGCCATGAAATCCAGTCTTTTGAAAAAAACGCAATCAATTTTATATGTTTGTGGTTCAAAGACAGCTCGTTCAAGGCTACACAATGTGCATGCACATCGGGTAGTTTCTGCTCATGGGGTGGAAAAAAAAATAATAGGATGAACAGAGAAAAACATGGGTTGAAACCAGGCTCCTTCTTGCCGGAGACAGAGTTGCCATGGCAACCTCTGGCAAACTTACAGTACTTTGCCTCATAGATTTTGTGCCTTGCAGCAGATAAATAGGACAATGTTTTTCTGCAAAAGCTTCAGAATTAGTATACACCATGTTATTGTTCAGATTCTGCTTTTTATGTTGCAATGGGTTCAGTGCAAAACAAAAATAATTGATTCTGCAAACAACACATAGGACAGTGATGTAATACAACAAGACAGTGATGTAATACAATAAGACAGCCATGACCTCCGTTTGGTTTCAGTTCAGTTCATTTTCTGTAACCGCTTAATCCTAATTAGGGTCATGGGGAGGCTGGCACCCATTCCAGCCGACTGGAGACGAGGGCAAAGTACACCCCGGACTGCTTGCCAGGCCACCGCAGGGCGGAAACATGCTGACGGCTATGCAGCTACTCTTGTTGAAAGTCAGCAATGGTTCTTTTACATGAACCTCACACCATAGACAGGGAGAGACATGGCCGGCCTTTGACAACACAAGTTAGCTGCACCGGGGGGTGGTGGGGGAAACGATGACAGTGACAACCTGTGGAGAATGGGGCTTGAACTTCCAACCTTAGGATCAGTGATCCAGCACCTTTACCATCAGGCCACCACTGCCCAGTTTGGTTTCAATAAGAATAAAAATTGCCATGCATTTTTTCCCCAGTACTCAACTTTGAGAAATATGCTAATGCTACACTCTTACTTCTCAGTGGTTTTGTGTTCATCAAATTTTACTATGTCTGTCTTCCTTTCGGCTTTTTTCCCTTTTACTCAGGAGTCGCCACAGCGAATCATCTGATTCGCACATTTAATTTGGCAGAGGTTTTTACGTCGGATGCCCTTCCTGTCACAACCCTTTTTTAGCAAGGGACAGAAACACGCTGACGACTTTGCAGCTACTCTTTACGAAAGTCAGCAATGGTTCTTTTACATGCCTCACACCATAGACAGTGACAGACATGGCCCGCCTTTGATAACCCAGTTAGCTGCACTGGGGCGACAGTGACAACCTTGTGGAGAGTGGGACTCGAACCCTCAACCTTTGGATCAGCGATCCAGCACCCTATACCACTAGACCACCACTGCCCCTGTTCATCAAATTTTACTATGTGCTGCTTATATTAGATATTTATATTAAGTTTTTAATGCAATATTGATCTATATGGGTATCTTGGACGACTTCCCAGCTGCGTGTACTGTATAATAACGTTTCTGTAGGAGAACAATACAATTAAAATAATTTTACTATTTCCCAATATGCTTATCAAACAGATAAATTGTTAAATGTCTGGAATTATTTCATTTTACTCTGGTGCTATGAAGCTAATAGAACATTTATTCGAATTCTTTCTCAACCAAATAAAATTTCCTAAACCAATATTTTTACGTACCTTCATCAAATGGCCTTACTCAACAACGTAAACTCGATTTCGGGGAAAAAAAACCCGTAAAGCAGCTGTAAAAAAGGGATTTATATATTTTTAGATATTATTTGACTTACTCTAGCCTTCTGTCAGATATAAAATGTCCAGTTATTCTCGTCTGTCCTTTCTATTCAATAAAGTGTTTCTGTCTATCCAACTGCCAATCATTTTGTGCTTTTCCTCTCTTCAAAGAAAATGAAAAGACAATCTGCGAGAACATCCCATAATATCAGTTTCGGATACTGTATATGGAATTTAAACCAACCTGGCGGCAACAAACATGGCACCTTTAATGTCACTGAAATCATGTTTACTCCTATTCTGCGGTTGAATGAGAATAATTAATGCTCTTGAGCCGTATCTGCAGGATTTTATGTAACGGTTTCCACATGACGGAATGACAGAAATATTGCATTAATATGCAAGTGCACCTGTGCTAATAAAATTTATTGCATGTGTCAATTCTTCACAGAGTCTTCAGTTATATAGTATCTCTCTCAAACTGCAATCTCCAGATTTCATTCCCTTGGGGGGGGGGGTCCATGTAACTGAGGCAGGACACTAACGGTGGTGTTGGAAATAAAAAGGTCTTCCATTTTTAAAATAATTATTAATTTAGTCCAGCTTTAAAATGTAATACTTACTGTATTTCAGTTTCTGCTAGGGTTGTGGGGAGGCTAGAGTCTGTCCCAGCCGACTCCAGATGAAGGGAGGGTACACCCTCAGAAGCTCTCCAGACCACCACTGAACCAACATAGACACAATCATTCAAAGCTCACATTCACACCTAAAGGGAGCTAAAAATATAGAATCAGCATTATGTAATGTCTTTGGACTGAGAGTGGACACCAGAGCACCTGGAGGAAACTCATGGAAGCATTGTGAGGACATGCGGACTCTTCACAGAAACATATTTACCAGTCTCAGGACCTTCCTACTGTGCGGCTTAGATGCTCAGCACAACACCAAGGTACCTTCTGTGTCCAAATGTGAACATCAATTCGGATTTTTCCAACTTCATTAAAGGCAATCATTTTTTTCCAAATAAAAATAGGCATTCAAAGTCAACAATGTGTACAAAATAATCTTCTTTCTTTCCTTTCGGCTGTTCCCTTCAGGGGTCGCCACATCGAATCATCTGCCTCCATCTTACCCTATCCTCCGCATCTTCTTCTCTTACACCAACTACCTTCATGTCCTCTTTCACCACATCCATAAATCTCCTCTTTGGTCTTCCTCTAGACCTTCTGTCGAGAATTCCAACCTCAGCATCCTACTACCAATATACTCACTATCCCTCCTCTGTACATGTCCAAACCATCTCAATCTAGCCTCTCTGACTTTGTCTCTAAAACATGTCACATGTACTGTCCCTCTGATGTCCTCATTCCTGATCCTATCCATCCTCATTACTCCCAAAGAGAACCTCAACATTTTCATCTCTGCCACCTCCAGCTCTGCCTCCTGTCTTTTCCTCAGCGCCACTGTTTCTAAACCATACAACATCGCTGGCCTTATCACCGTCTTGTACACTTTTCCTTTCATTCTTGCTGATACCTTCCTATCCCACATCACACTGGACACTTTTCTCCAAACATTCCAACCTGCCTGCACACGCTTCTTCACCTCTTTTCCACACTCTCCATTGCTCAGGATTGTTGAGCCTAAGTACAGTACTTAAAATCCTCCACCTTGTCGATCTCTGCTCTCTGTAACCTCACCGTTCCTCTTGGGTTCTTCTTATTCATACACATGTATTGTGTCTTAAATGTGTATAAAATAATACATGTTGTAAATGTAGTGTATTGAGTGTATGCTCACCAAAATTTAAAAACATCGCAGAGCTTACTATTTAAACATTGGAGACACACTGGGAAAAAAAAAATAAATCATTTCTCAATGGAAAGTGTGCCGACATTATTGCTATTTTGCTCTTATTGTTTGATCATTGATAGTTTCTCGCTTTCACGTTCTCGCATCCTACCCCTTGTGGTATTCTCAGTCTGCACACAATCCCTTCGGTCTTTAGGGACACGGCTCAAGCTGCAGCAAAAGAGAGTCCTCTTCTCTGATTTAGGTCGGCTCTCCGACCTACTTAAGGCCCAGTTGGCAGAATTCAGTGGCGCTAACTAGATCCACTTTCCCTGCACTTCCCGCTGTGTGTTTAATCTGCGCAACTATTACAAAGCCCCATTCCAAGCACAGAAGCAAACAAACAAAGTCATCAATGGGTGAACAACCATATTAAGAGCTTCATTTGTAACACTGGCTAAATGTGTATCATTAGGAATGGGTTTGATGGCGCAGGTCGGTAAGTGAAGGTAAACTTCCAAGCTGGATCGTGTCTCTGATCGTGAAGCATTCTCACTTCACACTCTCACAGATGGCCTTGTGGAAGAACTGTAGAAGTATCTGGAGGAGTAAAACCAAATGTTCAGCAAATGTTCAACTTGGGATAAAATTCTTTACAGTGAATGAAGATAATTACAGGAAAAACATAATGACAAGATGACTTAATTATAGCATATTTTAACTTATACCTTTGTAACACATACGTGTTTTTAGATTGAAAATTACTATTTGTTTTTAAAAACAAAACTTGCACCATAGAATTTAATATATTTGTAATAAATAAGGTTAGAATGTTTGTAATAAATAAAGTATAATAGTGGTTATGCTGACCAAGAATTTATTTATCTGTATTTATCTGCAGCCAACTCTGGGTAAAGGAGGGTACATCCTGAACAGCTTATCATCACATTGCAAAGCCAACACGCATACAGCCAGGGGCAATAGAGAACAGCCTGTTCGCCTACCATGCATGTCTTTGGACTGTGAAAACCAGAATACATGGATGAAACTCATGTAATAATGGGGGGTGCGTGCAAACCGCGAAACTAAAATGCCCTCGAGCTCAAGGACTTGAACCCAGGACCTTCGTACCGTGAGGAGGATGTGCTCACTACTTTCCCGTCCTCAAGACAAATCGGGCACAGGTCCTTGTTTGTATACATAGAAATAGAGATTTTCTTGTACAAGTGACATTCGTATAGTTTACACAGAAACAGTGCGATCTGATTACAGTTATTCCTCGCTACTTCATGCTTCAGTTTCTGCGGCTTCGGTGCATAGTGGGTTTTTCAAAAATATTCGTCGTAAAAAGAAAAAATAAGGAAATTAAACACAAATAGTGGAAAAGTTACGGAAAATGCTGCAAAACAAGGCTAATTATGCAAAAACAAACAAACAAAAAACAAAACAAAACAAAACAAAAACCAAACATACAAAAACAAAAAAACAACCCAAAACCCCCCAACAAAACGACTTATATTTTTGTGAGGTGCGCATCTGGGTGTGCGCGCGCACTTCTGTGTGTGTGCGAGTACGTCTGCATGTGTGTGTATTTATATTTTATTTACATCTTATGTATTATTTTTGAATGTTTAATTTTTATTATAAGCATTTATAGCACTGAATATGTATTTATTGATATTATATACACACATACATGTATGTATCCGTCAGTCGGGGGGGGGTCAGGGTGATCCTACTTCGTGAATTTCAGGTGGTCGCAAATGGGATCTCGGTCCCTATTAACCGTGGAAAGTGAGGGATCCCAGTATTTTGGTTTTTTATATTTCTATGTCTTTAATAGGAGAATAATCAAATCTAAGCTTAATCCACTAAACTATCTTCAATAACAATACTGCACAACAAGGCGAATTATGCAAAAAACCCAAACAAACAAAAACAACAACAAAAAACAAACAATCCAATATTTTGTTACATATTATGCATTATTTTTGAATTTTTAATTGTTATTACAAGCATTTAAAGCATTGAATATGTATTTATTGATATTATATACACATATGAGGGCAGTGGTGGTCTAGTGGTTAGGGCGCAGGATCGCTGATCCTAAGGTTGGGGGTTCGAGTCCCCACAAGGTTGTCACTGTCCCCCCAGTGCGGCTAACTGGGTTATCAAAGGCGGGCCATGTCTCTCACTGTCTATAGTGAGAGGCATGTAAAAGAACCATTGCTGACTTTTGTAAAGAGTAGGCTGCAAAGCCGTCAGCGTGTTTCTACGACCTGGAGAGGGATGGGCTCCGCCAGGCCAAATCAGCCCAAGTCTCGCCATGAAGGCGCCCCAACGACATCCTCGGATGTTAAGGGAGAAGTCAAGTGATATACACATATACATGTATGTATATGTCAGTCAGGGGGTTGATCCTACTTTGCGGAAATCCATGGTCGCGGAGGGGGGGGGGGTGTCTTGGTCACCATTTACCGCGGAAAGTGAGAGATCCCTGTAGTCGCTTTCTCGTGATATCAAAATATTATTGAATAAGTATAATATGGAGAATAAGTATGACATGGAGAATTTGATCACAAGGATATTATATGCCGAGGCGTAAGGTGTCTGCAACAATAAGTTTAACCAAAGGGACATTACATATAAAAATATAATTATATATTTAACATAAAGGTCACTTTGCTCTATATGTTTTATGTTATAGCACCTGATCAAGACATAATGAGTCCACTAAGCTGGTAGATATGATAAATAATTGATGGTTAATCTGTAAAAAATAAACTCACTTCAAATTAACCTTGATACCAAACATTTATTTAAATATGTAGAAGATATATTGTTCCCAAATCAAAATACACCGCAGAGCGAAATTCCATGTTTGATTATTTGTTCTAAAACTTCACTCAGAATAACCATTTCTCACATATTCAACATTGTTACATCAAAGAAAATAAGTAAATAAATAATAAAAAGGTGTTTCTTTTTGCACTCGTAAATGTGCACCCTGTGGTCTTTCTGAAAACAAATACTGATATGAAACGTTACCACTTCGCAAATGTAACATCTCTTTCCGAATTTACATCATCAACATGAGCTCTCTCAAACTTACAAATATCTATTTACAATGGTACCAAGATCTAGTGGTTACTCAGCTGATTGGATAAAATGCATGGCAGAGCATAAAGGTACTGACCACCACCATTAAAAGGCATCATGTACAAAACCAAAACCAAAACAGAAACAGTACGTACCGTATCAAATGATCATGCAGCTATAAGATCTGGTTAAAGCCTTAGAGAAGAGTACATATATACAGTACAGTCATGTATAAAATTCCTAAATTCAATGATCACTTCTGATTTTTAAGACATACACTCCATTGATAAAAATGTCTATACACATATGTGTGATGCCCAATTCTGAATGAAAATAATTAAGCTAAATGATTAAGCTATATAAATGTACCTGTACATTAAATAAATCGACCTTTGCCCATGTTTCAGAGATCTGGGTAAATAATAATTATTTTCATTTTAAAAATGTGTATATAGCATTATTTAGCAGTAGAAATGTAGAAATACACAGTTTTAGATTAAGATTCTTCACAGATGATGAACTCCTTCATGGTGTGAACTATGAGCCAGACTCACCATGATGTGCTTCTTTATTGATATCATCACTGTCAAACACTCCAACCAATTATGTGCACGTTAACTATACCATATTTTCTGGACAGTACATCTCCACAAAATACTATAAAACACATATCGCTAGATTCTATTTGGCTTTAAGTCATTTATTATCACCTTATTCTAGTCATAGCACTTTAATCAGGATGTATAGTTGTTTTTTTTTAAATTTACATATAATAATATAATGAGTTGGTCCAGGGTGTATTCCTCCTATAGTCAGCTGAGATAGGCATCTGCCTCCCTGTGACCCTAATTAGGATTAAGCAGTTCAGAAAATGAATGAATGCATATATTCTTTATGGAATAAAACTGAACAGGGTGGTTTGATATGACCTATAGTGAGAAATCTTTCCTATAACAGCACATCCTGAAGTATTCGGATGCATCACGGTTGAATATGTTGATGTTTTTCTCCATCAATGTAAAAATTTCCCATAGAAGCCACAGCTGGATAGAGCACGCCTTGTTGCCATACAACATACAGCACACAAACCGACTGACAAACTATTAAGTGCAGTAAATGTTTCAGTTATAAAAACAAAACAAAACAAAAACTATTGCTCGGATCCCAAATAGTGAACGACGCGTGAGTGCAGTGGTACCACTTGTATAATGGACCAGTGTTGCTATAGTAAATATCAGCAGTCCTGGAACGCTGCTTTTCTATTAAATTGGTGGACTGATTCAATACTATAATTTGACCTACAACTGTGATGTGTGCTGTGATGGAAAAGTTGCCATAGCTGTAGATTTCAACAGGCCTGTGGTGTAAATTCAACTATTTTTCTTCTTAAAAATAACACAAGAGACACTTTTATGAGTATAATCTATTTAAGTTTTTGTCCCGTAAGTCTTGTAGTTTGGTATTTTGGTCTGAAGCATTTGCAACAATCCAGCCCCCTGCATTCTGTTCAACATAGAAAGAGTCTGATTAATGTTAAAATACTGCTCATAAATTTCCCAGAATGTACTCGCTACCATTTTCATTTGCTAAATGAGCGTTGAGATGACAGAGCAAACATACAGGAAGATGCTAACTAGACTCAGGAATTCTTAATGTAATATTAGCAGCAAGTTTGTGGTCACAAAGTACCCTATACGTATACTTTGAGAAATACGGTAGAACACTAGCAAATGGCTTATAAAAAATCCAGAAAATATGGTATGCTTTTCTGGCAAAACTGCATTTAAAATGACGAAAAAAAAAAAAAAAATCTACATAATCCATCTTAAGTCGAGTGTCTAAGGTGTCTGTTAATTTTGCACCATATTGAGGAAACCTTAACATTTAAACAGTTACAATAATCAATAGGCAAGAAATCAATAACTCAGGCTAAATCTCTCCGAGGCACTCTATGAAAATGTTTTTTTTTTTTTTTTTTTTTTTTTTTTTTTTTTTTTTTAATCAGAATGTTCCTGCATTGTGGAGAAAGTACATTAAATAAATAAATAAAAATCAGGTGTCAAAACCAACAAAAGCGATTTAAGTCACCAGCAGAGTCTTTACGAAGGGTGTCTGGATATATATTTTTTTAAATTTTAATTTTTTTATTTTTATAAACACCTAGAGATATGTGAAGGAAGAGGAGCAGCCTGTCAGACAGGAGGCAGGTAAGAAAAAATAAATTCTGCAAGAATGTCGCTGTAAATATTTAGCCCATCACCACAAAGCAAGAAAATACAATTTCACAAATGTGCGCAAACTGAAAATAAGGAACAAACCAGACTTTCAAAAAACAAAACAAAATGAAAGGTGTGAAAAATACAGTATAATACAATAAAATATAAACTACAACTATGAAGTGAATGCAGACGATGATGTGTTTTTTGAAACTATTGAGAATATCGGTAAATGTGAGGTTAATTTGAGGTGGGTTTGTACCTCATCAACACCTGTTTTAAGGCAAAACCTTCCTTAATACAGTCGAAAAGTTGATTATGTAAAAAATAAATAAATAAATGGCTAACACAATAAACAGTATGGATGGGACACTAAAACAAACTATCTCTCCATGTCCCAACATTTGGTAAATACACTGTCACTATGACTTGAAACAATTTACATTTCCCTATTGGTCTAAAAGCAATGTGCCGGATAATTATTAGCCATTAGAAGAGATGTAATACTGATGTTGAGAAATGTCCTCCATTACATATGTCTACACTGAGAAAAATATACCAATACATTTGATAAGGAATGAAACTACATTGTAAAAAACACCCACATGTTGCCGTATGAGACAACACACATACCTGGCGGCACAACCAAAGTAAAAAACGAACAAACAAACTAAAAAACAACAACAACATTGGTTAGGTAGTTATCACACCGTCTGTGACAAATCACTTCTTCATGTGTCATAGAATTGATTTATATAAAATGAAAAGTGTAATTTATTAAACCATATCACCAACCTCGTGAAAAAGTCATACCGAAAATGTAACTTTCTTTTCAACTTGTGCTTTTTCAATGTCAACATCAAAACATGTGAAACTTCATACGTAACACCACCTTATAACATTGAAGTAAGCCAGTACAGGTGAAAAGTTAACATACTGTACTGTATATCCAGTGCGCCTCCCATCTATCCATCCAGAAAACAGCGAGTCAGGTAAGAGAGCAAGGCCACTCCGGAAAAAAAGGAAGGAATGAGCTCGACTTCACTCTTTAAAGGTCACAGTGGGAGGTGGTGTAGGGGATAGTTTGAAAAAGTGGGGCAGGTTCCTGGCATTGTCTGGACTCGGACCTCGGTCAGGCAATAGTATGACATTTTTGCGTCGTAGGGTGGAGTCACGGCTGGAGGCAAGAGAAAGAGTCTCTGAGGCAGCCTCGGCTTCACTGCTGGACTCTACAGGTGTCACACGAATTGTGGTGATTGCCTGATGATGTTGTTGTGGGTGGTGAAAATGGTGATGATGGTGAAAGTGTGGATGATGAGGGTTACTCATGTCAGATACAGAGCCATCTTTAAGGGAATCGCAGCTCTCCGAGTTGCGGTTGAGATCGTTCAGCTCGAAACATTGACGTACACCAATACGCTCTGGTGGTGCCTTCCACCTCCAAGACCCACTGTCATCTGAATTAGTTTTGATTTCTGGGTGGGCATCAACATGCACAATGCCTGTGCCAGTGTCCTGCTCTGTCAGTGCCTTGTAACGGATGGATCCTGTGCGGCTGACAGCACTGCCTTCGCTCTTGGGGCTTCCGTGAATCATGCCCTGTTGTTTAGACATAGCTATCACCTGCATTATACGTGGCTGGCTGTTAGTCCTGCAGGGGGCACTCTTCTCTGCCATCTTCATCCATTTTGCTCTTGCATTCCCGACCATTCCTCCACAACTGCCATCACTTATTTCCTCATTGTCCTCCTGCAAAGCTGAACATGCATTCTCTTGTGTCTCCTCAGGAATGTGAACCAGCTGTGATGAACCTGGCCGAGATTGGATGGACACCCTGGCCCCACCTCCACCTCCACCATTGTGGTTAGCCAATGGCACAACACTTGCAGCCATCTTCATATATTGTCCAGGTGGCCCCTCTAGACCCATGGCAGTGGGTTCAGAGCTGCACCGTACTTCCATGCCCCCTTCAGGACCCTCTCCAGCCTGCAATGAAAGCTTGCGGTTTTCATTTTTGTTCTTCCATTGTGAGAGCAATTGCTTGGATCGTGTGGAATCCATGGAAGCATGGATGGCAGCATGGCGGCGTGGCACTGGTTCCTCTGCACCTATAGAGTGCGAACGAGGCAGAGTGTTGCTAAAGGTCACCATGCTGTCCTGGTACAGCTGGCCAGCTGCTGTAATACATTCCAGCTCAGTGCTTGCCCTTTTCAGGCTGTAGGAAGAGTCACGGTGTGGACCTCGAAGTAGGATGCTTTCTGAGCGAGCTGATGTTGGACGCTCCCTTACGCTCAGACTCTTGGGCTGAAGGAGACGTGGGAGTTCTGTGTTAAGGTTAGGGAGAGGACGTAGGGGCTCACGGAGGGCAGGAGGAGGCATGATTGGCTGAGGCTGAGGGGGAATCTGCATGGGTGGCGGCTGAGGACGTGGTTGTGGGCGTGGACGTTGGCGGAGGGATGTGTCCTCACTAGGTTTAAAGTTCCCCACTGCATACAGACCCTGAAGGAGAACCAACAAAGCAATTTACGGACTATATTTTCAATAATGGCTCCTGAATATCTACATATTTTCCAAATTTGCAACTGCCCTCCAGATATACCAGAGCTTACCATCAATCGTGTTCTAATTAAAAATAAACACTGAGTCAAAAGTGTTAACCTCTACGCTAATATGACCCTCCCTCTTTTTACCGAAGATTACTTAATATATACCTTTGGTTTCAACACGCTGTCATGTGAACCTATCTGGCAAGATTTATATAAATATTTAATATTATGATCATTTTTCAATGTTTTATGGTGCGTTCATACTGAGAATTGTGAATAAATTACTCTGTCATTTATCACTCTAAGCCAGTGCTTCTCAATTATTTTCTGTGGCGCCCCCTCCAGGAAGAAAAAATACCTCCCCCCCACCACAAACTATTATAAATAGTATTATTTGTCTAGAAAATTGTTATTAGTAAACATCTGAAGAACATTGTATCTTTATTAACATTAAAAACAAAAAAAGAAATACAGTTCAACTTACAATAAAGAAAAAACTTAATTAACATTGTTTTTTAATATGTAACAGAAAAGATTTAAAGTGCACCAATGTGCCTGAAATAATAATAAAAAAATCATCCTTATCTAAACTCATTCACCTTACTTATGAATATCTCTGTCTCTCTCCACCTTTCTCTTCGTTCCTGTTAGAAATTTCCCTGTGTTGTTTCTTGAGGGGTTGTTTACTGCACTTCATATTATTTGCTCATGCGAAAGCCTACAACACCATAGCGCAACAATGAGAGCGCCACTGCCAACTAGTGGAGCGGAGGTACAATTACACTTAATTCTCGTACACTATTCCAGAAAAGCATGTTCCCCAGGGTCATGCGCGCTCCCCCTGGCATCACACCGCGCTCCCCCTCCCCGGCATCACACTGCGCTCCCCCCGGCATCACACCGAGCTCCCCCCGGCATCACACCACGCCCCCCCCGGCATCATACGATTATTTGAGAAGATAACGAAGATCTGTAGGAGTAGCTGATGTAGGAGAAAATAGGAGAGCTGATGCTTTAGGACTTCTTGGATCATGTGTTTTCGAATGGGTTACTTCACAAGCAATCCTTGCATAACTAAAGCAGCCAAGGACAGAAAGCCAAACAGCATGGTCTTTTCCTGAAGCTTAAAGCTAAACACAAGGTTCTTGGAGTATGGCAATATATTAATATAAATATGGGTGGTGTAATTGTTAGTACATCTGTCTCTCAGCAAGAAGGCTTGGGCTCGATTCTCAGATTGGGTGTTTGAATGTGCTCCCCTGGCTTATGTGGGTTCCTCTGGGTACTCTGGTTTCCTCCCAAAGTCCAAAAACTGCGTGAATGTGTGTGTGTGTGTGTGTGTGTGTGTGTGTGTGTGTGTGTGTGTGTGTGTGTGTGTGTGTGCATTGTCTTGTATGATTGTTGGTCCTGTGATGGCCTAGTAAGCTGGGCCACCTTGCATCCCTAATTAGGATTAAGTAGTTTAGAAAATGAAAGCAAGAATAAATCTATTTGACGTGAACAGAGCAAACTGATGTTAGTTATACAGTCGACCCCCAACTTACGAAATTAATCCATTCCAGCGCTTTTTTCGTAACATGGGAGTTTCATCAGTAGGGCTTGCATTTTACATGTTAAACGCCTGATTCTTTCCAAGGCTTCCAAGACAACCCCATAAACCCTTTAAAAATGATAAAGTTATGCCAATTTTGTATGAAATATGTGTTAAAAGTCAAAGAAAATTATTTATTCAACCATTTAAAACATTTTATTAACACATTAAACCATTTTATTAACATATTTATTAATTAAACCATTATTAAACATTTTTTATTAACACACACACACACACACACACACACACACACACACACACACACACATACGCATTATATGTGTATTGTGTACACAGTAAATGTTTATTGTAGCTCTGCGGGATACGCCCACAAGACGTCCAATTCAAAGCGTACTCCCTGCTTCACAGATCGGAGGTCCAAACTCAACTTTAACTTGATTCCTTGAGGGATCGGAATTCCAGACGAGCTCACATGTGCCACATTTATTAAACATTTACTGAATTAAACAACTTAAAAACAAAACTAAAAACTAAAGAGTTAAACTTCCTTCTGTCTCTCTCTCTCTCTCTCTCTCTCTCTCTCTCACACACACACACACACACACACACACACACACACTCTCTCTCTCTCTCTCTCTCTTTCTCTCTCTCTATCACACACACACACACACACACACACACACATACACACACACATGGATGGGATGTTTTATTTACAGCGGAATTACAGTACCTGTTTGAAAGATCAGAGGTCCTCACTGTATTTCTGCATAAATGTCTCCTTCTG
Source organism: Plotosus lineatus (assembly GCA_024760905.1). Classification (NCBI taxonomy): domain Eukaryota; kingdom Metazoa; phylum Chordata; class Actinopteri; order Siluriformes; family Plotosidae; genus Plotosus; species Plotosus lineatus. The sequence continues at coordinate 12,520,613 of CM045747.1, read as the reverse complement.
CGTCATCCCTCCTAGCCAATGGGAGGCCAGTGGGGTGGGATGTTGAGAGACAGCCAATGAGAGAGCAACTCGCGCATCGTGTGAAATTTTGATTGGCGCGTTTGAATTTTGAATGGCGCTTGCATCGTGTGAAATTTTGATTCGTGCGTTTGAATTTTGAATGGCGCTTTTTGTATCCCGGGGATGAAAACTTAGGAAAATGTTCTTCGTAACCTGAGATTTTCACACCCAGGGGGTTTCGTAAGTCGGGGGCCGACAGTCATGCTGTGTACAATCAACATTTCTGTCAAGATGCATTTGCTTACAACCTGACTGTAGAATTAATAAGGTGAAAACTGAAACTAAAACGCAAGGAAGCTGCTGTTCCAACAGTATTTCAATTTAAAAACTCTACAGCAGTGCATGTAAGTGCTGAAAAGAGTCTTCTGACCATGTGCCAGTTTGGAGTTATACAGTGATCTCAGTGGGTCTTATATAGTTCATATCAATCAAAGAGATGCCGGCTCCACGAGACGTACGAAAATGTTGACAAAACCTAAAGATACACTCGCTGTAATGCTGGAAATTATAGTCAAGAGTCCACCACTGAAGGAACATACCACTTTCAAAATTGGGATTTACCCATTTTGCTTTTGTTTTGCAATTGTCTTTTGACTAGTTGATCTGGTATTAGACCACTGTATAGAGCCTGAAGATACTCAATATGCTATAGGCCAGGCAAGCACGGCTTTTACAGGATAGGTTGCCAGGTCTTTCCATAAACTTTCACAGTTCCTGATATTCCTAGACAGTGTCACTGAACTGTAAATGTCAACTGGGAACTGTAAGTGGAAACTGGTAAATAAAAGACTACCATATTTTTCGGACCATAAGACGCACTTGAAAGCCTTTAATCTTCCCAAATTGATGGTGCGTCTTATAACCCGGTGCACTTTAAATGTGGGTGTAGCCACGTGACTCAATCGCACTGACACTGTCAAAACCCAAGTCAAGCAAACTAATTCAGAGCTTACCATCATTCTGGTGGATTAACCAAAGAACTCCAACCACAAGATATCAGTGTCAACAGGTCGTAAGTTAGCGGGATTTGGGCTTTCCGTCCAAATACCGACATTACTGCTATTGTAGTCAGGTGACTCACTGAGTAATCTCAGTCTCTACCCTCAGGACGTTCAGCTGGCTTAATCAGAGTCTCACATTCATCACCGGGATAAAGTGCTGCTACAGGTGTCCTCCTGAGATCTGGGATTAACCTTCTTGAATTTAAAGTTACACTGATAAGAGTAATGACCGCCGTTCTGTAATGAGCCCAATACTCACAATGCGAATGGGTGCCGCCATGTTTGTTACTGAGAATGCGTTGTCTCTTTAAGGGGTGTGGCTGAGATAAGTTTAGGTCATGAAGGAAGACTTCTAATCTAATATAATAATTAAAAATAGGAGTGGGATCCAAGCTTTATGTCCAACTTGCTCAACGGTTAAACTCATATATTGAAGATGAAGAATTTGATGGATTTGTGGAAGAAGAATGAACTGAAAAACTGAGTTTGTCATATTATATTTTACAACTGAACTATGCTGAGAGTTATTGTGAGAATTGAATCAAGTTTGACTTTTCTGACTTTTGTTTTGCTTGATGCGCCTTATGGTACGGTGCACCTTATGTATGAACATGATCCGCTCAATCAACACTCATTGATGTTGCGCCTTATAGTCCAGTGCACTTTATGGCCCGGAAAATACGTTATTAAATGTTACACTTTTTTGGACATAAGCTTCCAGGCTCTGATGTTTCACCTGAATACCATATTCGAACACCATTAATAACTACCTGGCAACAACAGGTGGCTATGATGGTAAAGAGCTGTGTTATCAACACTCCATGAACAGATTATCAGGCACACTGCAGGGGATTTGGAATGGTGAGTAACACCCAGTGTCCTTTTAATCCCCTGCAGAAAAAAAATAGACGCAATTCTTTTGTCAAAATTTTTCACACACAACTGTATTATACACCTGCAACCCCACACAGCAGCTGTGGGATTAGTCTGCTGTACAGTAAGCAATACCACGCCATCATCACATAATATCCCCAGCACTATTATTGCTATTAAAATATATATATTTTCCTTTAAACACATTGTATATGATCAGCTTTACTCAAACCAGCAGGTTGGTGATCACTGAGCAACTAGAAGACCAAAAAATGAGGAGTGTGGGGGAGGATAGCAAAGAATCGACCACGTGGGATTTACTTAGCATCTATTTATAACCCCATTAAACACAGTGTGGTCTCATCATGCAGTAGCAAACCTCCCTAAATTCTCAAAAACATTAAGCGCCCCTAACCATTATGCCTCTAGTCTTGCACAATGAATGACCAGCATGAGGGAATCTTTGACAGACATTACCATAGTTTAACATTTTTACCTCTGGCATTGGCAGAAACGCTGCAATACATAACCTTGAAGAATGTAGAAGTATAGGAGAGGACATGTATTATCCAGAGAGACTCACCAGATAGATGGCAATACTTCCTCCAATGAGAAAGCCACTATAGACATCCATGGCATGATTTTTGAACTGGATTATACGAGTTAGACCACAGATGACGGCACACATGATGAAAGAAAAGACCAGCAGAGGCTTGAGTAATTTGGAGGAATCCGTTAAGGTGGCATTGAAGTACATCTGCAAATATAAAACATTGTATGCTTCTTATCTTTGTAATGACACATATAAACCAATGAAATTAACAGTAAACAAACTTGAAATCAAGTTTAGCTTTCATTTATATTTTAAGCTTTGATGTGGCATATACCCCCATTTCACTGGAGCATGGCAGACTTACGGAAGCAAAAATGTTGTCATCCGCAAATGTTCCGCAATTATTTCCTCATCTTCCATGTAATTCCGTAGTTACTACGTTAATATTTTTTTTGAACATGTTCAAAAGCACGGTCACAGAAAAAAAAAATCTGTGAGTGTTCTATGGGGTCACTTTGGCGTACTTTGCCGTACCTGTTCTGCACATGCTATGAACGTTCCGAGAGTGTAACAATTCCCACTTTTCTGTAGGATTTTCACCCATTTTCCGAGCCTTTCTGCTCCACGATCCTTGCATACCATAGTCCAGTGAAATGGGGCTATAAGAATTTCCACTTTTCTGTAGTATTTGCACCCGTTTTCCGTGTAAAAATGCCGAAGCTCTTCCGTAGACTGCGTTCCGGGCTTTTCCGCTACAATTCTTGCATGCTGTATTCTAGTGAAATGGGGGTAATAAGGTTTGCGGTGCCAGTGCTAGCGGCTAGTTACTTAGCAAAGTAAGAAGTACTTCGGTAATTCCATTTAATAGTACTTATTTGTCTTAGCAATCATTACTTTTTTCAAAACAAAAGTTTAGTTCATAGGGAATTTCTATATCACCTCAATAATTCCAAACAATACATAATTTGAGCTAAATGCTACCAGTGAGTATCGCACGCTAACAAGCTGCTTTGCTAACACAGTGAATGGAAGCTTCTTATTTTACACTTTAAGCTTGTGAATCAAAGGGAATGTGTTTTTCCCCCGACTATTCTGACTGCTTTCAATTATCATGTTAACTTGGGTTAGCTGTATCTGCACAGACCTTTTTCTTTCTTTGAAAGAGTTATTTGTAAGCGGAATGTATTTATATGCATTTGTGTAAACTTTTCTTAGATTATATAAATGTTTTTTTAAGCCGTCTTTCCCCGAGTTACACAATGTTGAAAGCTAAACACTGATTGTAATTTAAATTCTTCGGTATGCCACTGCTGTCACAACTAAACTTAAAGGCACATGAGCCCGGAGGCTCTGAGTATCAAACTTATATCAACATCATCATCATCATAATCATCATCACTTTCTGTAACCACTTAAGCCTAATTAGGGTCGCGGGGAGGCTGGCGCCCATCTCAGTCAACTTCGGGCGAGGGCAGAGTACACCCTGGACAGCTCGCCAGGCCATTGGAGGGCGGAAACACGCCGACGGCTTTACAGCCTACTCTTGTCGAAAGTCAGCAATGGTTCTTTTACATGCCTCACACCATAGACAGTCAGAGACATGGCCCGCCTTTGATAACCCGGTTAGCTGCACTGGGGAGGACAGTGACAACCTTGTGGAGAGTGGGAATCGAACCCCCAACCTTTGGATCAGCGATCCAGCACCCTATACCACTAGACCACCACTGCCCCTTATATCAACATTAAAAAAAAAAAAAAGAAAGACAAACATGACATAGCTGTGTTTGCCATGTTGTCTTTTTCCTTTCAGGTCCTGTCCTGACAACTTCAGTTCGTGTAAACATGGCCTTTCTGTCTCTTTTAAAATAATTACCAATCATTGTTTATATTAAAATAAACACAACAGCCTTATAAATTGTACAAAGGGAGGGAAAGTTCCAAAAGATAAAGCGTCTGACATGAGTCTCAGCCTTCCCTTGTTTTTTTTTTTTTTTAGTTTGGTTGCAGTGATATAATACTTGGAGATGTATATTCAATCATTCATTCATTTTCTGAACCTCTTAGTTCTAATTAGGGTCATGGGGAGGCTGGCACCCATCTCAGCTGACTCTGGGAAAGGGCAGAGTACACCCTGGATTGCTCGCCAGGCCATCACAGAGCCAACACTGACAAAACCATTCATACTCACACTCACATCTAAGAGGAGATTTGGCACAGCCAATTAGCCTACTGTGGATGTTTTTCTGACTGTGGGAGGCAACTGGGGTACCCAGAGGAAACCCACGCAAGCGTGGAGAGACAGCTCGCCAGGGAATCGCAGGGAAGAAACACACTCAGAGCTATTCAGCCTACTCTTGACGAAAGTCAACAATGGTTCTTTTACATGAACCTCTCACTATAGACAGTGAGAGACATGGCTGGTCTTTGATAACCCGATTCGCTGCACTGGGGGTACAGCAGTGGCAACCCTTTGATAGTGAGGCTTGAACCCCTTGACCTTGGGATCAGTAATCCAGCACCTTACTACCAGGCCACTACTGCTCCGACTGTGACGTCAATAAAATAAATAAATAAACAAACAGTGGTCTTGCGTGTTTTCATAAAGCTTATGATTCATTTAATGAAAGCACAAAATTCAAAGATAAAAACATGTCATACAACCAATTTCACATAGGTTGACATGATTTGGCTGTGTAGTCAAATTGATAAATACTTACTGAGACATACACTGCAGCAAAAGCAGCCAAAGTGGCATGTTGTGAAGGAAAAGACTTCCTGTAATGACAAACACAAAGTCTTATATGAATAGACCTGTTGGAGAGGATGTATCAACATACAGCCACTGCATCTTTTGTCTATATATCTTTTATTAATCATTAATTTCATTGGCTAGATTAAGGACAGTCTGCCTACAGGATGTCGGAACAAAACAAGTATAATTACGCCCAGCAATTGAGTGGAAAGGCTGTCGAGGACTGAATAGCAGAGCAGTGCAAATGGATTTGTGTGGGTGTTTTGGAGCCGGTGCTTCACAAGTGAAGCAGGACTGAACTCTGTGTGGGTTTTTTCAGAACGCTGCATGCTGACATTCACTATATTCCCTCTATATTTCTACAAACAAGCTACAGATTGAAGAATGTTTTACTAAAACCAGAGAAATTCAGGCTATTGCATTATATAGTTAAAATACAAAAGATATAACAATTTATGTAATTTCAATAAATATATCTCTGTTGTTAAAATATGCGACACTGACAAAAACATCAAAACAGGCATAGTTGGTTGGTGACAACGCTGGTACATATACAGTGATCCCTCGCTACTTCATGCTTCAGTTTCTGCGGCTTCAGAGAATCGCGGATTTTTCAAAATATATTCATCAAAAAATAAAGAAATTAAGGAAAAATAGGGAAAAAGTGAAGGAAAATGCCACAACACAAGGCCAATTATGCAAAAACAAAACAAAACAAAACAAACAAATAAAAACAAACAAAAAAAGCAACCCAAAACCCACCAACAAAACGACTTACATTTTTATGTGAGGTGTGCATCTGAGTGTATATTCTATGGCAGCTCAATGCTAGCGGTTAGCTAGCGGTTACCGGCTAAGCCCAGGCAGAGTTCTCAGAGGCTTGGTTAGCACTTCCGGCCATACAGTACTACTTGAAACTGTTCTGTTCGGTCCCTGCGAAACAAGATGGACGAGCTTCATGCTCAGATTGCGGCGCAAAGGGATCTACAGGACTGTGTTTCTGTGAAACATGGCTTGATGAGACTACACCCGATGAGGCGATTGCTCTAGCCAGCTACATGGCCTTCATCTCCTGCAATCCCGAGCGCCGGAGTCGTCACTCGGCCCCTTCCCGCCTGGGCTTCTTGTCCGCTGGGGTGCGGCTCACATTGAGCTGCCTACCATAGCATATTAGCTCTGCTAGCCGCATCCCGGCTAACAAGCCCAGTTGAACGTGCTTAGTTATACATGCCCAAAGATACTCCGATCTTATAGCTGTAGTAGAGTTGATCGGTCGTAGACAAGCATAGAGCAAAACATGAACGAACAAAACAATAAATAAAACAAATTAAAACGATCTAAGCACGCAACAACTTCTATCGTGAGCTGCTATGCTATGCTATGGGAGCTCAATGCTAACAATAAGCCCAGGCGGCGTTCTCAGATTCTCCGGCGCTTGGTTAGCACTTCCGGCCATACTGCTTGAAAATGTTCAGTCCCTGCGAAACAAGATGGACGAGCTTCATGCTCAGATTGCAGCACAGCGGAATCTACAGGACTGTGTTTCTGTGAAACATTAAAATGAACCATAGCATGTTAGCACTGCTAATAACATGTTTGCTCTGCTTAGTTATACACGCCCGAAGATCCTCAGATCTTATAGCTGTAGTAGAGTCGACCGGTCATAGGCGAGCATAGTGCAAAACATGAACAAACAAAAACAACAAATAAAACAAATTAAAACGAACAAAGAAACAATTTGACTCTGAGAACTCTGCGACGTCACCCTCCGGGCAGCGCCATTTTGGAGACGTCACTCCAAGTTCAATGTAAAAGGACATGACGAGTACTGTAATAAAGTTTATCCTTTTGGTATCGTTTGTTAAACATGCTACAGAACACAAAATCTCACACATAAACATGAACTTAGGCACTGTACTGGAACAATAGTTGAAAAAGATTTTAATACAACAGTTCAGAAAAAGGAGAAAGTCTTATTTCTTCAGAAGAGACATCCAGCGTTTTCTATCGCTTAGCCAGAGAAGACGCACAGCGTTTGAGTGGTATCATAAAGCTTAACTGGTAATTAAAACACACAAAAAAGAGGCTCATTGAGAACTTGTACACGAATGAGGAAAAAGGGGTGGGACATCAGCTCAACCAATCAGGAGAAAGGAGGGCAGCCATTGGCACACACACACCTGTCTCTCTTTCTCCCTCTCTCTCTCTCTCTCTCTCTCTCACACACACACACACACACACATGCTGCGGGCCACGCCCACAAGACGTGGAATTCAAAGTGCATTTCCTGCTTGACAGTTGGAAGGTCCAAACTCAACTTTAACTTGATTCATTGAGGGATTGGAATTCCAGATGAGCTCAAATGCGCCCACATTTACTGAATTAAACAACTTAAAAAACTAAACTAAAAACTAAAGAGTTAAGCTTCCTTCTGTCTCTTGAAACATCTGAGGTCCTCACTGTATTTCTGCTTTAAGGTCTCCTACTGGTTCTGCGTCATCCCTCCTAGCCAATGGGAGGCCAGTGGGGCGGGATGTTGAGAGACAGCCAATGAGAGAGCAACTCACGCATCGTGTGAAATGTTGATTGGCGGGTTTAAATTTTGAATTTCTTTTCGTAAGAGGGGATTGTTTTCATATCCCAGGGACGGAAACAGGAAAATGATCTTCGTAACCCGGGGATTTCGTACCCAGGGGTCTTCGTAAGTAGGGGGCCGACTGTACTTACATTTTTACGTGAGGCGGGCTTCTGTATGTGTGTGTGTATTTATATTTTATTTATATCTTATGCATCATATTTGAATGTTTAATTATTATAAGCATTTATAGAGTTGAATATGTATTTATTGATATTATATACACATATACATGTACGCATACATAAGTCGAGGGGAGGGTTGATCCTACTTTGCGGAATTAGAAGGTTGTGGGGGAATCTCGGTCCCAATTAACCATGGAAAGTGAAGGATCCCTGTAATTATATACACATATACATGTATGTATACCTCAGTCGTCGGGGTGGGTCGATCCCACTTTGTGGAAATCGCTGGTCGTAGGGGCATCTCAGTCCCCATTAGCAACAGAAAGTGAGGGATCCTTGTAAATTAACTGCTCTAGACATTTTTAAACATGCATTCACCAATACCGTCATATCCACATCCACACCTGGGAGGAATTTGGAGCAGCCAGTTAGCCAATCGTACATGTGAGGACACCAGGGTACCCAGAAGTAAACCACCCAAGCACAGGGATAACATGCAAACTCTGCACAAAACCATCCAAGCCCAGGACTGTCACCCAAGAATTTCTTGCTTTGAAGCTCTCAACAAACCACCAAACTACCTACTGCAGCACTAGTTTCACCACCTGCCATGCGCCATAAATATATAACCTATTTCAAACCATGTAAGCTCTTTTTGGGATACACAATAATAAACCAAATCTTGTCGTTAATGCTCAAAGAATCCAGGTGCTAATATTCCATGGGTTGTGGGGAAGCTGGCACCCATCCCAGCCGACTCCGGGTGAGGGCAGAGTACACCCTGGACGGCTCAAATCAGGGAACAACATCTGTAATTTCTCAACATGCAATCAGCAGGCTTAAAGGTGGCCAATTACTTATGAGTCATTTTAAATAAACAGAAAGTACAGTGTTATCTCTTGAAAATAAAATGGAATTGGTTATAATGTCGTACATCATTCACCTACTCCCAAATGTGAGTGTCAATTACCCCTGCCCTGTGTGTGGTAATAATGTGAGTAAATATTGTCATCTATTTAATGTCTCTACAAATCATACGCCTTCTTCCGTTTATCATGACTTGATCTCTGACTTTTCCATTTTCTACAAATTGGTGTGCACTCACAATTTATCACATAAGCACAAGATTTTTCCTCTGGTCATTAAGATATTGTTATTGTAATTGTAAACAAAGATGTACAAAACATGAGGTAAAACAGGTGAATAAGAGATACTAAGCCCAGGAGCTGAGGTTTTATCATGAAACCTTTGTATTCAGCCAAGATGAACCAGCAATGGAAGCTAAAACACACAATGGGCACATTTAATCAAAGCACACAGTGCCAAAACATCCTCTGACTAATATCTGTAATCATGAGGCTAGCATAAGCTTGTGAGCCATGGGGCAGGGGTGTGAGAGGAGTGAGGAATGTCCATGGGTTGCCAGGATTCTTGCAGTTGAATTTTTAGACCACCGTCAGAACAGCTTAATATCATGAGCATAATATATGCAATTCTATTAAAATATTAGGCAAATTATTTTAATATGGTATCAGAGAGGGTATATACAATCAAATAACTTAGCATATGTACTGTAGTTTTAAAAAAAGGTTATTATAACCCTAATTATAAGTTGCCTTTCTAACCTTCCACCATTAATTGCTGCTGAGTCTAAGCCTGAGCAGATGTCTTCCACAATGAAGGAGTTGTCATCACAGGTGATGTTGAGGATGGTGTAGTTGGGCTTACAGACTGTCAAGAAGTAGGGAGCATGGTACCCTGTGGACAGCTGGATGATGTCTGTAATGAGGGCTGTGATGCAGAGGCCAAAGATGTGAACACCTATAAGCAGTGAATATATAGAGTGGTATATTTAGCACAAATAGAACATAGTTGAGTTACATCTGTCTGCAGAGTATTATGTCTATAATCAAACTCAAAGTCATGCCCTTTAAACATTTAAGAATGGCCTAAATGTACAGTGTGTCACAAAAGCATCCATACACAAGGGAAAACAACACTTTTTTGAAAATAATATAAAACTTAATTTTAAAAATATTGTCTACATGTCTGAATTTTTTTTTTTTTTTTGCAAAAGCATAAAGGTCCATCGCTCCCACCACCCAGAATAAACTCATGTTAACTCATCATGATGCATGTAATTGGATTTTAGATGTACAGTGGTGGGGCAGTGGTGGCCTGGTGGTAAAGGTGCTGGATCACTGATCCTAAGGTTGGGGGTTCAAGCCCCACTCGCCACAGGTTGTCACTGTCCCTGCCAGTCCAGCTAACGGAGTTATCAAAGGCCGGCCATGTTTCTCACTGTCTATGGTGTGAGGTTCATTTAAAAGAACCATTGCTGATTTTCGACAAGAGTAGCTGCAAAGCTGTCAGTGTGTTTCCGCCCTGCGATGGCCTGGCAAGCTGTCCAGGGTGTACCCTGCCTTCGCCCAGAGTTGGATAGGATGGGCGCCAGCCTCCCTGTGACCCTAATTAGGATTAAGCAGTTACAGAAAATAAACTGAACTGATGTACAGTGGTACCTCGCCTTATGAAATTAATCTGTTCCGAGGGCGAGCTTGAAAGTGGAAATGTTTGTTAGATGAAAGAAAAAAATCCCCTCGGAAACAATAGAAAACCAATTAATCCATTCCAACCCGCTCCCAAACTCATATAACCTGACACAAACATGCATTTTTGACGTACTATATTTAAGATAAACATGTAACAAGAAACATTTCACAATAAAAACAGATGTACAGTACAGTAAGTGCATTTGAACGAAAGAATAGCACTTAACATTAACTTAGACTACTACCTTTTTAATTGTTATTTATTTATTTATTTGGATTTTTAATTGTTTTAACAAGGATAATTGGATGTATGACCCTGGGGAACATGTTTTTTTAACATACTGGACCAGCCTTAAGTGTGATTGCGCATTCTCTACACCAGGTGGCAGTGGCGCTCTCACAGTGTTCCTGATGATGTAAAGGAAAAGCACCGAGCAAATGATATGAAGTGCAGTAAACACTATTTATAGTCGCGCATGGGGCGCTGGGGGTGGGGGAGTAAAATGTTTATTTTTTTTCTTCCTATAGGGGGCATCACAGAAAATAATTGAGAAGCACTGCACAAGGCGTTCTCGGAGTGCGGCGGAATACACGTGGAAGAATACAAGGCAAATCGGCCTGGAAAAGCCACTTCCCCAGCAGAGCTCATAAGTTGAAAATTTGCTCGTTGGCTGAGGCAGATTTTTGGTGGGATTGAAGCCTGTATCACGGAAAATTCGTTGTAAAAGACACTCGTAAGTCGAGGTACCATTGTATTATTTTAACTGATGTTTGTGACGTTGCTATGAGAATGGTTTCAATACAGCTTTCTTGTCAAAGGCATTCTTAAAGGTTATCCATCCATATCTGTTCCACTTATCTGTCAGGACTGCAGAAAAATATGTGGCCAATTCCAGATTAATTAACGTGAGAAGGGCGGGAATGTGAGAACCTGAAATTTATTGGACCTTGTGAGGAAATCAGAGTACCGAGGAACACTTCAAGTATGAGGAGAACATGCAAAATTAACAGAGAAAGGGCCTTGAGTAAAATGTAAACACAGAAACTTTTTTTCTGTGGGGTGTCAGTGACAACCACTAAGCTACTGGACCATTGCTCTTTAAGGATATTCAAGAAAAAAGCATAAAACACAAATTTCAGAAGACATTCTGCCCCAAACTGCCAGTTTAATAACTTTGGAATGCAGAGTAGTTTCATGAGTGAATCTGTGTAAAGAAAAAAAAAAACTTATTATAATGCAAATGCATGGTATCATTCATCTTTATACGGACTTAAAGATACAGCCAATGGAAAATTTCCATAGACATATTTTAAATCATGCCCACTCAGAGCTGCTCTCATTTCCATATAAATAACTAATCACTTGCCATAATTCCACATAAAGTAATACAGTAGTTCCCACCTGCAGACAGAAGCTACTGAAAGAATAATGACCTGGACTATGACAAAAAAAACTGCATGTAAGACACAGACAAAACAGACATTGGCGCCCATAGACACATGAAAAAATAAATACTTTTTTGAGTCAAAACATAATAAATACTGTTACTGATCCTGGAAGTTCAGCAGTGTGCATTATCCACTGTATTACTGTGTGCATATGCAATTATTAAAATATGAAAAGGCACAATAATTTAATACCTACCTACAAACCTCACAGCCCGGCGGATGTAGGAATTAAAGTTACATCCGGCAGCATTTATGTTGGCTTCAGTTTTTATGTTGATTCTTCTTTTGACCTGGAAACAGTACAGGATGCCTTCCCCGATCATAATCTGTGGAGAGATATTTAGTTAAGATGACGCCAAATTGAGGCAGAGCATCAGATCTTTATTTCTTTGGGAGCATTTTAGGGCATTCAGAAGCAATTCAGTAACTAGAATTCTATAACTTCAAATCCAAATAAATATTATTTGGAACGCTGCGGTATGTGTTCTCTGACAGTGATTTCTGGAAGTTTTTCCTGAGCCCATACAGAGACTTCTGTGACAGGATTATGCCTGTTTGTAATGCATTTCCACCTGAAGATCTCAAGATCACGGGCCTCCAAAATACTGGTTTTCAACTTTGTCTCATGGCAACACAGAAGTTGATTATACTCACTTTCTGCGGTTAATGGAGACCGAGACCCCCGTGACTGCCGATTTCCGCAAAGTAGGATCGAACCCCCTGACTTATGTATATGTACATTTATATGTGTATATAATATCAATAAATGCCTATTGAACACTGTAAATGCTTATAATCACAATTAAACATTCAAAAATGCATAAGATGTAAAAAAAAAATATAAATACAGACACATACAGACGTGCACCTCACAAAAAATGTAAGTAGTTTTGTTGGATTGTTTTTTTTTTTTTTTTTTTTTTGCATAATTGTCCTTGTTTTGTGTTCCCTTAACGTTTTCCCAATTTTTCCTTAATTTCCTTATTTTTTGATGAATATTTTTGAAAAACCCGCGATGCACTGAAGCTGCAGAAACTGAAGCATGACGTAACGAGGGGTGATGGTACTAAGCTCTCTAAGAGGTGACACTTTCATAACCTTTACAATTTTATGTTGAGGAACATTACTGTAAAAATATATAGGAAACAGAGAGATAGTTGTTTTGCAGATTGGTGAACCTCCGCACATATAACCTTTTTGATAAGAAATCATACAACTGATTTGTTGTCAATTAGCCAAATTAGTTGGAGAGTGTTCCTCTCGCTCTTTCTTTTTAACACCATTTACTTTTCCAGTCTTTTGTGGGCCCATCACAACATTTTAATGACAGGTTGCAACCATTAAATTAAAAGTGGGATAATAAAACAGTAACCCCCGCCCATTTGTAGTTCACCAGTTGCGGCCCCGCATACTTGCGGATTAGTGGCAGCCTCAGAAGTTACTGGCACGTGATTCAAATTTAACCAATGGCTGAGAGCTTTTGTTTCTCCCTCCTGGTGATTGGCTGCAAATGATGTGTACACCACTTTTTTTTCTCCTTCGCACTCATGTCATCAACGTGATTGCTTCAATTGTGAATTCACGGGTTTTTTAGCGTGTTTTTAATTATTATTTAAGTCCTATGATGGCACTCAAACGCCCTGCATCTTCTCTAGCTTCTGGTAAGGAGCGTTAGCGCTTTATTCATTAATAAATATTATCACAGTACAAAATTAAAAAGCTTTTCTTAATCATTACTACATTTTACTGCATTATTACTGTATTAATGAGTAAAACTGTCTATAGAATGTGTTTAACAACCATAGTGCATGTAATATCATACATAGGGTTTTAAAACCGTGTCAGTAACTTGCGGATTTTCAGGACCTGCAGGAAGGGGCAGGACGCAACCCCCACGAATAACGGGGAATTACTGTATCTACCTCTGCTCGGAGATCATGTTATCACCTCTGTTAGTTGATTTATAAGATTCTTCTATTTGTATCAGAACTCATAATTTTTCATAAATTTTTTTCTTGAGTAGAGAGCAGAACAAGCCTTACATTTTTACTCACAGACACACACAGACACACACACACACACACACATACACACACACACACACACAGACACACATATGCATACACACACACACACAGACACACATATGCATACACACACACACACACACACACACACACACACACACACACACACACATAGACACACATATGCATACACACACACACACACACACACACACACATAGACACACATATGCATACACACACACACACACACACACACACACACACATAGACACACATATGCATACACACACACACACACACACACACACATATGCATACACACACACACACACACACACACACACACAGACACACATATGCATACACACATATACACACACACACACACACACATATGCATACACACACACACACACACACACACACACACACACACACACACACACAGACACACATATGCATACACACATACACACACACACACACACACACACACATATGCATACACACACACACAGACACACATATGCATACACACATATACACACACACACACACACACACACACACACACACACACACACACACACACACACACACACATACATATACACACATGCAGAACAAGCAACAAATCCTTACATTTGGAACTACACAATATCCTGTTGAAAACCCCTGCTCTAGTTTTTCTCGTGTATGAACTTTGAGTGTATGACATTTACAAATCATTGGCTTCTTTTTTTTTCTTTTCTTAAAGTGATTCACCTTTATTGGAATTAGAGCTGTAAGCTGATAGTCACAAAACGATCTGGTTTTGGTCAAACATTGTTTATTTCCTGTCAACTTATTCTTAAAAAACAAAACAACAACACCGTGGACAGGTTTTGTTTACATATTGATGTTTTATATTGTTTGAATGTGAGTATTGTAGGCTGTATATCTGTAAAAGTTAACGTTGGACACAGTTTTAGTTTAACTTCTGCACTTGTTAAAACAGTTTTTTTTTTTCTTGGCTGGAGATGTTTCAAACCTTCCTAGCTAAGTGAGATTTCCTCCCACAGTGAATCACAGTGAATGAAGATCAAGTTGTTGATTAATGATGTGCTGTAGCAATACATCCATGTGTCCATGTGTCAGTGGGTGTACAGTCTGGATAATGACTGATCGGTGTTAGTTTAATCCATCATAAGAAACCATAATCTATGTTTATGGTTAGATTATTTTTTAAACTATGGAGTAACAGATTTTCATCAAGAGTAGGCCGCATAGCCGTCAGAATGTTTCTGCCCTGCAGTGGCCTGGCGAGCTGTCCAGGGCATATCCTGCCATCGCCTGGAGTTATTTTAAAAGATTTTAAAAAGTCAAATAATATATTTTCCTGTTTAAGTAACTGTTTATAATACATTCTATTAATTAAAGAATTTGATAGTTGTCATACTATGCAATTGTTGATGATGGCTGCCCATTATGTTAGTATTCAGCTGAATGGTGAAATTCTGATCACATGTCTAGTTTTATTTTTAAAACAATAAAGTTACATATGGGCAGTGGTGGCATAGTGGTATAAAGCTCAGTATATATATAACTGAACTGGGAAGAAGGAGGGGCACTGGCACGTTCAGTCCGTTGTTTGCAAACAATGGACACAGCGTCATTACGTCATTGCGTCATTACGTCAGCGTACTACGTAGGTACGTCTAAACTCAAAATTTGACTTTTTAAAAAAAAAAAAAAAAAAAAAAAACGTAAAAATGGAAAAAAAAAAAAAACTTAAAATGGATGAGCGTCTGTATAAGAATTTCCACTTTTCTGTAGGATTTTCACCCATTTTCTGTGTAAAAATGCCAAAGCTCTTCCGCAGACTGCGTTCCGTGCCTTTCCGCTACGATCCTTGCATGCTGTAGTCCAGTGAAATGGGGGTATTACATTTAGTGTGAATGGAAATTTGGGTAAATTATGTGTACTTTTCCATTGTCAGTGCGAGTCACTGCGAGCAACAAGACCTTCAACACAGAACCTTCCAGCTCTGGGATTGGATTTGATTTATCGACCACGTTTCTAGATAATCGTACATTTCAATGAAAAACACATAATAATGTGCTTTTTTAATCTTGATGATTGTCTGAGAGAGAAAAGCATCTGTCACACAGATCAAAAGAACAAAAGAATGAGGGAGAGCAAATTAGTGAAAACCAGAGAGAATGACTTGGATGCAGCTAACTGCTAGATTTACTTTGCCAGATGTCTTTTATGTAAAACAGAGAGAGCACAATAGAAAAGAGGAAAGAAAAGCTGACAGAGAGTCTAGAAAGCTGATTTATATATCTGTGTCAAATCTGAGATGCACAAGGAAGTGATGTGACATGAAACAAACCATTCATTTTCTTAAACTCTTAATTGTAATTAGGGTCACGAGGGTCCGGTGCCCATCTCAGCAGACTCAGGATACGGGTAGAGTACACCCCGGACAGCTCACCAGGCTATTGCAGGGCAGAAAGACGCTGACGACTATGCAGTGATTCTTTTCGACAGTCAGCAATGGTTTCTTTACATGCCTCTCATCACAGACAGTGAGAGACAGGGCCGGCCTTTGATAACCCAGTTCGCCGCGCCTTGTGGACAGCAGTGACAACACGGTAACAGTGGGGCACACAGAACAATGCACGCTCCATTTCACTGTAGCCATTATAGACAAAAAATAATATGGAAAAAATTTACTAGGAAAATTAAATCTTTTATTATGAACAATCATTCCCTGAAGCCGAGGTGAATGTCACTGAATAATTACTGGGACAGAACATTCCACAAAATCAATTGAGCTTAAGGTGAATAATTGGGGCCATGCATTTGGTACCTGGGCCTTCAGTGGGACCTAACAGATTTAATCCACACTTGATACCACCAGTATCACTTCATAATTTTACAAACCATCAATAATATATAAAGACACTAAAGACAAAATATAACAAGGCGTGGCATTGCAGAGAGAGAGAGAGAGAGAGAGAGAGAGAGAGAGAGACATTTTGTGCAGTTCTGCCAGTAACTCTGAGCATTACATGGCATTCACCTGCATTTGGAAAATTGGCACTCAGCCAAATGTACTTCTCCTTATGATGACTAGCTCTTATGGAAAAGTCCGCCTTGAAAATGGATTTTTAAGAATGTCCGACAGCAGGTTAATTTCTCTTCCTCCGTCAGCCATTGTGGGAGTAAAAACTTATAGTGTGGAGATCACTACAGACTATTCAGCTAGTTTTGCTCTGTCCAACCAATCAGAGGATGAGGAAAATGCTGATGTTATCGTAGGCCCGCTAGCTGGGCCTGTGAGATGAATCTGTAATCTGATTGGTTAAAGAAACAGCCTCATTGCTAATATAATTTAAGTGCGATTGGCCAGCACTGCTGACTTTGAAGGCTCTGAGCAGATTATATTGACATGGCAGCACATAGAAGCTGAAATCTGTTTGGACAAAAAAAAAAAAAAAAAAAAAAAAAAAAAAAAACTAACATCCACATACATGTTCTGGAAACACTGCATACAAGAGATGTGCTACAGAATGAACAGAATAGACTGTTGAGAATAAATTAATACAATTTAATGGAACAATACTAGAATTTAAGTTATAAATGTAGGTCAGTGCTTCTGATAGTGTTTAGACCACTGCTTACAACTGCACGGACAAGTAGGCGGGGCTTGCAAGGATTTTTAATGTTTTATGTTGCCATTCATTCACCTATTCATTCATTTGAGGCAACACTTAATCCTACACTTAATCTGGGATGCTGGAGCCTTGCTCAACTGAACCTGGGAAAAAGAGGTCCATGGAAGGGCCAACACACAGAAGTATTTATCCTCAAACCCACACCTATGGGTAATGTGGTCTAATTCAAAGGTCCCCAACATTTTTATCACCACGGACCGGTCAACCCTTGACAATTTTACTGCGGACGGGGTGGGTGGGTGTAATAATAATAATAATAATAATAACAATAATAATAATAATAATAAACACTCCATGAATCTTATTTTTCAACAGCTGAAATAAAGTTGGTTGGGAAGTAGAGCTTGAACTTTTCTTAAAAAAATAAATAAATAAAATTATATATATATATATATATATATATATATATATATATATATATATATATATATATATATATATATATAAAACAAAGGACAGGACAAAGACTTTCTATTGAAACTCCATTTATCACTACAGATCTGTTTCGAGGGGTGGTGAAACCATCCTCTCTCTTCAGGTGATTATAGAATCTTCTATAATCACCTGAAGAGAGAGGATGGTTTCACCACCCCTCGAAACAGATCTGTAGTGATAAATGGAGTTTCAATAGAAAGTCTTTGTCCTGTCCTTTTGTTATTTGCTCTACCAAAAAGTATTGAGCACTCTCCTACGGAAGGATCTACTCAGAAATTCCTCTCTCTCTCTCTCTCTCTCTCTCTCTCTCTCTATATATATATATATATATATATATATATATATATATATATATATATATATATGAATAAAAAATAAAAAAGGTGATGGTGCACCAGCTGGGAGAATGCAGGCTCAGGCTCAGTCTCATCCAAAATTCTTGCTATTGTTTGAAACATGTCCAACTCAGCTCTGTTCATGTGCCGTCCCCTTGTGGTTTACATTTTAGCGCTCAAATGACCAACATGTAATGGAGAGAATCCGGTCATTTTCAAAATAAAAGATTTTTCAAAAATAAAAATCGTTTAGACTCAGATAATAAATAAAACGGAAATAATAAATCATTTCTTTCTTCGGACCGGTATCAAGTGAGCCGCAGACCGGTGGTTGGGGAGCCGTGGTCTAATTAGTCGACTGTGCATGTCTTTGGGCTGTAGCAGGAACCTTTAATACTGGAAAGGAAACCTTTGCAAACGTGGACAGAACATGGAAGTCCACACAGAACACAGAACCCTTTTGCTGTGAGAGGGACGTGCTAGTCATGACGCCATGTTGTACACAACAGTGAAGATTTGACGAGAACGTATAAATTGACCTTTAGTTTTGTGACCAGCCGAGCATCCAGCCACAACCCTGTGTAGCCTTCTTGACAGGTAAACAACAACAACAACAACACACACACACACACACACACACACACACACACACACACACACACACACACACACTCGTTATGCCTTGACTTTGGAAGAAGTACAACTTGTACACCATTAAAACTTAAAGAAGTTGTAATTAATACTGAAGTGTTGCAAATGAGGTTCTCTAATCACATTTGCATCGACTGTTTCAGTGTGTCTCAGTTAAAAACACTACAAAAGCTGGAATATGCAATGACCTAAATTGGACATGTCTTGCAACTGACAAGAATCAATAAATTAGAGTTAATGAGAAGGATTTAAGCTGCTTGAGTTGTGAAGCTCCCCAGCTAGAACTTAAAAGTCTATACATTAGCCACTAATCTAACGTGCATGATGTTAAATGATAAAATGAAAATATTTACATAAAACAGTTTAAAAAAAATCGCTTGCAATCAGAATTTCATGTAGAGGTGTCCAAAACACTCCAACACACCTCCATCTCACCCTATCCTTTGCATCTTCTTCTCTTATACCAGCTACCTTCATGTCCTGCTTCACTACATCCATGAATCTTCTCTTTGGTCTTCCTCTAGGCCTTCTGCCTGGTAGTTCCAACCTCAGCATCCTACTACCAATATACTCACTATCCCTCTGTACATGTCCAAACCATCTCAATCTACCCCCTCTGACTCTGTCTCCAAAACATCTAACATGTGCTGTCCCTCTGATGTACTCATTCCTGATCCTATCCATCCTCGTTACTCCCAACGAGAACCTCAACATTTTCATCTCTGCTACCTCCAGCTCTGCCTCCTGTCTTTTCCTCAGTGCCACTGTTTCTAAACCATCAGCCAGCTCTCTAACTTTTCCTGTCATAATTCCAACATTCAAAGTCCCTACTCTCAGTCCAAGACTCATGCCTTTCCTCTTCTCTTTCTCTCTGCCTACGGACACGCCTCCGCCTTTCCTTCTTCGACCAACAGTAGTCCAGTTTCCACCAGCACCCTGTTGGTTAACAGCACTGATGGCGATTGTTGTTAACCCGGGCCTCGACCAATCCGGTTTGGAAGTCATATTAATGATTTGCATGTTTGATTTAGCATAGGTTTTACGTTGGATGCCCTTCCTGACACAACCCTCTGCATTTATCTGGGCTTGGGACCAGCGTGAGGAAAGAACACGAGCTTATGCCCAACCCACAGCTGCAGGGAACAACATTGGTTGATATATAGAAATAAACCAAGTGAGCCCATAAAATGACAGCAAACCTTAATGTGCCTTTCTTTCTTATCAGACACATGCATCGCATTATGCTATACAATTAGATTAATAAATGTTGAATCTCATTTTTCTAACCTTTTTCAACAACCATGCACAGCACTAAATAATACTATAGTACATCACACATTATTTTTTGTATAAAATCCCATCATACTACTTTTTATACCTAATTCTCTTAGAAACGAGGTCAGAAAATCTAAAACTCTAAAACAGGGGTCCTCAACCACCGGTCCACGGACCGGTATCAGTTTGCGGCTCAATTGGTACCGGTCCGCAGAAGAAGTAATTCATTATTTTCGTTTTATTTATTATCTGAGTCTAAACGATCTTTATTCTTGAAAAAACTTTTATTTTGAAAAATGACCGGATTCTCTTGGTTACACGTCAGTCATTTGAGCGCTAAAATGTAAACCACAAGGGGACGGAACATGAACAGAGGCGAGTTGGACATGTTTCAAACATTAGTGGAGATTTTGGGTGAGACTGAGCCTGAGCCTTCATTCTCCCAGCTGCTGCACCATCACCTGTGGGTTTTTTTTTTTTTAGAAAAGTTCAAGCTCTACTTCCCAACCAACTTTATTTCAGCTGTTGAAAAATAACATTAATGGAGTGCTTCTTCTTCTTCTTCTTCTTCTTCTTCTTCTTAATACTACTAATAATATTTTATATAAATAAATTATATTTACAATATAAACAATCTATGCCCCCCCCCCTCCACAAGGTCCGCAGTAAAATTGTCAAGCATTGACCGGTCCATGGCCCACGGAGATAAAAAGGTTGGTGACCCCTGACCTCAAGGACTTTTCAATTATGCCTTTTGAGATCACTTTAAATTGCCTGTAGGAATCCATAAAGCCATGGTTCCACATTAGAAATGGCTCAATATGCTGCTATGTCAGTTGTTTTGGGGTATGTAACAGACTAGGTTAGTCTATCTACCGGTAGTGGGGTGTTGGATTACTGATCCCAAGTTTTGGGGTTCAAGCCCCACTATCAGAAGGTTGTCACTGCTGTCCCTCCCCAGTACAGATAGTTGGGTTATCAAAGGCTGGCCAGAACTCTCACTGTTTGTGGTGAGAAGAACCATTGCTAACTATCATCAAGAGCAGGCTACATTGCTGTCAGTGTGTTTCTGCCTGTAGTGGCCTGGTGAGCTCTTCAGGGTGTACTCTGCCCTCGCCCGGAATCGATTGGGATGGGCACCAGCCTTCCTGTGAACCTAATTAGGATTAAGCGGTTACAGAAAATGAACTGAACTGATCATCTCCCTCCACTTAGAGTCACGGGAGCAGCAACCTAAGCAACCTAAGCAATGAGGTCCAGATATCCCTTTCCAAAGCCACTTCCTCCAGTACTTCTGGGGGGGCACTTCCAGACCAGCTGATAGACATAAACCCTCCAGTGTGTACTGGATCGATCCTGTTGTTGGACATGCGCACCCATACCAGGGAGGCGTTTGGGATGCAGTCTAACCAGATGCCTGAGCTGCCTCAACTGGTTCCTCTCAATGCGGAGGAGCAGCGGTTCTACTCCAAGCTCCTCCCGGATGACTGAGCATCTCACTCTATCTCTAAGAGGGATCACCGCCACCTTGCAAAGGAAGCTCATTTCAGCAGTTTGTATCTGCGATCTTGTTCTTTCAGCCACTACCCTAAACTTGTAACTATGGGTGAGGGTTGAAACATAGATCGACTGGTAAATTGAGACCTCTCCATATAACCTCCCAAGATGGGTTGTTCCAAAGTCCAAGCTATGCATTGAGGTGAGTCAGACTACTGTATATTTAGTCGGTATCACTGAACCTCACGCACCAGCTCAGGCTCCTTCCCTGCCAGAGAGGTGACATTCCATGTCCTAAGAGTCAGAGCCAGTGGCCAAGGATCGGTCCAACAGAACCCGTGCCTTTGGCTGTGACCCATCTCACAATGTACCTGGTCCCTATAAGCTCTCCTATCGGTGGTGAGTCCATGGGAGGTCAGGCACATGTCTCCTTAAAGATGGAGCCCTTTACTTCAAAATGATACAAATATTAATTTTCACAGATGTTACAGAATAATATAATTTTTGAGTGGCCATATGATATGGCCGGAGTAGGGAGGGGGTTTGTAGTGGAGCACATAAGCCAAACACTCATTCATTTGATGATACAAGCATGACATTCATGGATGTGGTGAAGGAGGACATGAAGGTCGTTGGTGTAAGAGAAGAAGATGCAAAGGATAGGGTAAGATGGAGGCAGATGATTCGCTGTGGCGACCTCTGAAGGGAAAAGCCGAAAGGAAAAGAAGAAGAAGAAGAAGAAGAAAAAGAAGAAGCATGGCATTTATCAGAAATGCTAACTGTTGATTAGACGTTAAGAAAAAAATGCTAGCCACTTGAAATTTTAATATGACGGTCATTTTACAAAATCTGGAAATGAACATTGTTCAATATTTATGTATCATTGTTGAATACAGACTTACCCACTGTGAGCAAAGGTGAATCCTTTTCGGATTATAAATTAGCTAACTGGTTGTTTTTCAAGATAGTGTAGGTCTAGAAAGAGCTCATTAGAAATGCTTTCATTTTTTGTGGGTTTTGTGATTTTTTTACGTTTTATGGGATTTTCAAAGACCTTCATGCATGTAAGGCCTAAAGTGGTGCTCGAAAGTTTGTGAACCCTGAAGAATTTTATAGATTTCTGCATATGTACAACTTAAACATCATCAGATTTTCATTCATTTCATTTATTTATTGATGAAAATTATGTAATCTTTCATATCAGTGAGTGGCATCAAGTACCACTGAATGTCTGTCTTCCTTTCGGCTTTTTTCCCTTTCACTCGGGAGTCGCCACAGCGAATCATCTGATTCGCACGTTTGATTTGGCAGAGGTTTTTACGTCGGATGCCCTTCCTGTCACAACCCTTGTTAGCAAGGGACAGAAACACGCTGACGACTTTGCAGCTACTCTTTACGAAAGTCAGCAATGGTTCTTTTACATGAACCTCTCACCATAGACAGTGAGAGACATGGCCCGCCTTTGATAACCCAGTTAGCTGCACTGGGGGCAGTGACAACCTTGTGGAGAGTGGGACTCGAACCCCCAACTTTTGGATCAGCGATCCAGCGCCCTATACCACTAGACCACCACTGCCCCACAAGTACCACTGAATAATATGGTAATAACCCACTATGCCCTGGTGGGTAAGTCGATTCAATGAGTGTCCAGATTTCCTGAAGATGCCTGACAATTTCAGGGCTTTCCTTCTCTTAGATGAACTGCCTGCACCCATCTATTGAGCTTCAGTTGGCCAGAGGAATTGAACAGACATCAGCTGATTTTCTGTTTTTTTTTTTTTTTTTTTTTTTTTTTTTTTTTTTTGTTTTGTTTTGTTTATGGCCAGTTTTGGTGCACTGGTGGCCATCTTGAAAAAAAAAAAAATGGAGCCATATTGGAATTTCCGATAGCGGACACTTTTTCTGAAATAGTGACTTACAATGCATGTTCAGAACAAATGTTATTCTTGTATCACCAACTGAATGATTTCTCACATTTAGGTGCTCCAGTGTTGAATACTGTACCGAAAACTGTGCTGTGTCGTAGTACATGATTTTTCTGATGCATCCGGCATGTTTTAATAAATAAAGTTTGGAGAAAAAAAAGGCACTTGCCCTATACTAGACCCCGCTTATACTATACCCCTCCCTTCACATTGGTTTCCATACCAGGAAACTAACAACCCTTGAGTATAATATGACCACTTGAAGAACCGCCGCAAGTGTGGATTGTGTATCACAAATCACGATACACATCCTGATCTCAGAAAGAGAGATAAACTGTGCTCATTGAATATTAAAACCATCTTAAGTTATGTACTTGATATTGGTGGTGGTGGTGGTGGCATGTCTGCCCCACAGTAAAAAGGCCTGGGTTTGATTCCTGGGTTCGGGCGTTTCCTTCTACATATTCTCCTCGTGCTTGCATTGGTTCCCTCTGGGTACTCTGATTTTGTCTCTCAGTCCAAAAACATGCACATGAGATTAAATGGCTGTTCCAACTCACCCCTAGGTGTGAGTGTAAATGGAATTGTGTGTGTGTGTGTGTGTGTGTGTGTGTGTGTGTGTTTGTGTGTTGCCCTGCGATGGCTTGGTGAGCTGTCCAGGCTGTACCCCTCCATTGCCCAAAGTTGGCTATGGATGCCAACCTTCCTGCGACCTTAATTAGGATTAAGATGTTTTTTATTTATATATATATGTCTGTCTTCCTTTCGGCTTTTTCCCTTTTACTCGGGAGTCGCCACAGCGAATCATCTGATTCGCACATTTTGATTTTGGCAGAGGTTTTTACGTCGGATGCCCTTCCTGTCACAACCCTTTTTTAGCAAGGGAGAGAAACACGCTGACGGCTTTGCAGCCTACTCTTTACGAAAGTCAGCAATGGTTCTTTTACATGCCACTCACCATAGACAGTGAGAGACATGGCATATATATATATATATATATATGTATAGGGGATTTTCTGAGTAGATCCTTCCGTAGGAGAGTGCTCAATACTTTTTGGTAGAGCAAATAACAAAAGAACAAGATAAAGACTTTCTATTGAAACTCCATTTATCACTACAGATCTGTTTCGAGGGGTGGTGAAACCATCCTCTCTCTTCAGGTGATTATAGAGGAACTTTCTTATAGAATTCTTCTATAATCACCTGAAGAGAGAGGATGGTTTCACCACCCCTCGAAACAGATCTGTAGTGATAAATGGAGTTTCAATAGAGTCTTTGTCCTGTCCTTTTGTTTTATATATATATATATATATATATATATATATATATATATAGATATATATATATATATATATATATATTAGTTTTACTACTAATATGTATTCTTATGTTTCACCTGAATATAAATGGGCAAGGGACAGCGGTGGCCAAGGGTTCAAGCCCCACTACCACAGGTTTATCTATACTGTCCCCCCAGTGCAGCTAAGTGGGTTATGAAAGGCTGGCCATGTTTCTCACTGTCTATGGTGAGAGGCATGCAAAAGTACCATTGCTGACTTTTGTTAAGAGTAGGCTGTATAGCCATCAGTGTGATTCTGCCCTGTGGTAGCCTGGTGAGCTGTCCACGGTGGACTTTGCCCTCGCAAAGAGTCGGCTGAGATGGGTGCCAGTCTCCCCGCGACCTTAATTATGATTAAGCGGTTGTGGTTCATAAAATGAATAAATGAACGAATAAATCAAGACTATATGAGCATATAGTAAGTTATATATTTGGTTACAATATATAAAAAGTCATAATACTCTTGACCTTGAATTCCCTATTCTGTGCTTGTAAATCCCAGAATAACCCAATCATAATAAAGTTACAGCATAAAAAAATGCCAAAGAACTCAAAGGCTGGCTAGACCATATCTTTTAAAAAGAACATATCTTAAAATAAGCTCAAAAAATACATTTTTATTGCACAGTCCTGCTGCTCCAAACCCAGAGGGAATCTCCGGCTTATTCTCTCCTGCATGAAAGTTTCTTTAGCTAATTAACCCTCTGAGTGACTCGGGGACGATTACATTATAAAGCAAGTTGTAATGAGGAAAAATAAAAAAACCCAACAAAATAAAAAACAGTGTGGCATTTTGAATGAGCATCTAAATGCACGATAATAACATCCACATTTTCTCTTTCGTTCTGTGCATAATGTATACGCAAAGTGTATCTTAGGTAGGCGGTAGCTGAAATTGCACTGACAGTGAGGAGGACAAGACCAATCGAGAGAGAGAGAGAGAGAGAGAGAGAGAGAGAGAGAGAGAGAGAGAGAAGTGAGCACCTGTCCCCTGACGAAGTAAGTTTAACCGTGAGTCCTGACTCATTGCTTTATGCTGAAGTGGGAGTATATGCTAATTTGACATTGAGGTTTGCATATTAAAAACAAACAATACTTGGCTCTTCACGAAAGGTGACATGTACTGCTTCAAGACGGATGACATTCTATGCACTTTTTTGCCACCATATGCATCACAGTTTTAATTTGTTCAGTTATGTCGTTATACAGATAGACACTGCTTTTTAATTATGGTACTCGCACACAATTCTGCGGTTTTATTTCCTTTAATTAAAGTACTTTAACATACTTTAGGTTTATTGATTACCTGATGTGATAAATCACATGAGTTGGGATCAGGGGAAAACATATTTTAATAACACTAGTATGCTCATTTATAATTTTTAATCATGGCTGCTCTAATAAAAGAAAGTTGGTCCGTCCACTGATTCATTGATCTTGAGTAGCCAGATACAGCGATCCGTCGCGACTCCGTGCTTCACTTTCTGCGGCTTCAGTGCATCGCGGCTTTTTCAAAAGTATTCATTGAAAAATAAAAAAAAAAGAAGGAAATTAAGGAAAAATAGGGAAAAAGTTAAGGAAAATGCCACAAAACAAGGCCAATAATGCAAGAAACCCAAACAAACAAAAACAAAAACCCAAAACCCCTAAACAAAACTACCTACATTTTTGTGTGAGGTGCGCATGCATCTGTGTGTGTGTGTGTGTGTGTGTGTGTGTGTGTGTGTGTGTGTGTGTGTGTGTGTGTGTGTATTTATATTTTATTTACATCGAATGCATTATTTTTGAATATTTAATTGTTATTATAAGCATTTATAGCATTGAATATGTGTTTAACAAGTACATATACGTCAGTCAGGGGGGTCGATCATACTTTGTGGAAATTGGCAGTCGTGAGTGGGAAGGGTCTGGGTCCCCATTAATTGTGGAAAGTGAGGGATCCCTGCATACTATGTCAGGGTTGTGGTGGATCCTGAGTCTCAAACAAACGGACACACCCAAAATGCGACACTAATCCATCTTTGAGTGAGTCCCACTTAATTTTCATATCCCAGCTTGCTATGAAACAGGGTCAGTGCGAAGAGTCAGCCATGATAAATGGTGCAACTGGAGCAGGGAGGCCTCAAAGTCTTGCTCCAGAACCAGTAGTAGCTCCAGAACCTATCAGTAGTAAGCTTACCAGTTTTGGGGTTTTAAGGCACAACTTTCTGAGTAATAAACCAGAGCCTGAATGATTGACTCACTGAACAAAGACTGAGTCATTGATACCGTCACCATTACCAAATGAAAAAACATTCTTGCAGAAGAATTTTTTTTTTTTTTTAATCATAGCAGGTTGGTATGAGCCTTACATACTTGATGTGGGTTGTATAATCATTGTTCTGAATAAACATGGAGGCATGGAGGTGAAGTGGTTGTCACGTCTGCCTGAAAATGAGAAAGTGCTGGGATCGAATCCCGTGCTTGGGCATTTCTGTGTGGAGTTTGCATTTTCTTCCTCTGCTCGTGTGGGTTTTCTATAGTGACTCTGGTTTCCTCCCACAGCCAAAACAGGAAGATAAGCTATTTGGCAGATCTGGCCCAGCTGTGAATGTTAATGGATGAGAGAGAGAGCGAGAGAGAGAGAGAGAGAGAGAGAGTGTGTGTGTGTGTGTGTGTGTGTGTGTGTGTGTGTGTGAGAGAGAG
Organism: Plotosus lineatus; assembly: GCA_024760905.1. Taxonomy (NCBI): domain Eukaryota; kingdom Metazoa; phylum Chordata; class Actinopteri; order Siluriformes; family Plotosidae; genus Plotosus; species Plotosus lineatus. Next base: position 12,492,719 of record CM045747.1, on the reverse strand, counting down.
AGAGAGAGAGAGTGAGTGAGTGAGTGAGTGAGTATCTGCCTGGCAATGGACTGTTGTCTAAAGTGTGCCCACCTTCACAACCTCCCTGTTACAATATTAGGATGAGTCGGCTGAGAGAGGCTGCAGCCTTCCAATGACCCAAATAAGATTAAGCAGTTAAGCAAATGAGTGAGTGAGGGAGAGTGAATAGACTTAGTAACTTCAAATTCTTAGTTTTGAACAATTACAACTTCAGCATTAACTTATGGTTATTTGCGAAAGAATTTCGTTTACACCTAAACAGGATACGGCTCTTTAGCGCCACCCTAGTGCAGGTATGTAAACTCTGATGGACCGCTGATTTCTTTATTGAATTTCTATAATTGAATCAATGCAACAAAACATAATATAGTAATGGAAGTTAAACTTAAAGCACTAAATACAGTGATCCGTCGCTACTTCGTGCTTCAGTTTCTGCAGCTTCAGTGCATCGTGGGTTTTTCCAAAATATTCAGCGAAAAATAAAAAAATAAGGAAATTAAGGAAAGATAGGGAATAAGTTATGGAAAATGCCGCAAAACAAGGCCAATTATGCAAAAAAACAAAAACAAAAAAAACAACCAAACAAAACTATTAACCTTTTTATGTGAGGTACGCATCTGAGTGTGTGCATGTGCATCTGTGTGTGCATGCACGCGTCTGTAGGTGTGTGTATTTATATTTTATTTACATCTTATGCACTATTTTTGAACGTCTCATTGTTATTATCAGCATTTATAGCCTTGAATATGCATTTATTGATATTACATAAACACATAGATGTATGTACACGCCAGTCAAGGGGGGTTGATCCTACTTCGCGGAAATCGGCGGTCACTTGGGGGAAGGGGGTCTCGGTCCCCATTAACCGCAGAAAGTGAGGGATCCCTGTATTGTACAACAGAGTAGGCACGTGTTGTCGTTCTCTCCAGGACGCGCTGCAGGGAAAATAAACATTTAATCATGAATGCTCATTATGTATTTGTGGCCTACTTAGTCATTTTGATAGGTAGGTAGGTAAAGTCTGTTGGGTTTTTACACCCGAGCCTTGTGGCTCATCAGGCCGGTGCTTATCCCCGGTTTCCATAGCATGAAGCGACCAGGAGTTCAACTTCCCCTGGATGGGACGCTAGTCCATCGCAGGTTACCTTCCCAGTATATTTTTACTGGTACCCATTTATACTGCTGGGTGAACAGAGGCACACTTGTGGTTGAGACCTTGCCCAGGGGTCTTAGAACAGTGAGGGTCTCAGTGGGATTCGAACTCACAACCTCCCGATCATGAGCGCAGCACCCAAACCACTACACCACCGGCCCCCACGTAGTCATTTTGATAGTAAGATAATATATACACGTACAGCCCGTGCGGCCTTCATATAAAGCTTATATAAGGCTTTTAATTTTTTTGCGGATCCAGACATTTGTTTTTAGGTTTTTTTTCTTTTTTTGGTCCAATATGGCTTTTGGAACATTTTGGGTTGCAGACCCCTGAGCTAAACTGACTGTTTTAAAGCAAGGACAGATATGAGACCACAGCTGAAGCCTAAAACAATCACTATTCGCCATATTGATTCTGTCTGACTGTCTCTAAGTAAAATACCCCTATAAAAGTCAGCATGTTGGACCTGAACTTCTTATTTCGTAGATAGAGTTGTTTGCAGTGTCTCAATCTCCCTCTGTGAACCAGAGCACTATTATTATTATTAAGAAAGATGATTCCAGCACGAAGATTCTAGCGGCCTCAGTGCTACATCAGTGAGCTGATTCTATCAGCACCTATTCTTGTTCTGTAATAGAAGATAAAAAGCAACGAAAAGCAGGGGAACTGCTCTCTCGCTGCTAAATCACAAGTAAATCACTAAAGCTCAATTCACACCAACCCTTTTTATCATCTAACATTTTAAATAATGTTTCAGTCCATATCTCTCTTAGGCATGCGTCTACCGTCTGCACAAATCCAAGATTTAAGATTCAATATTCAAGATGCCTTTATTATCATTTCCATGATATGTTCACTTGAATTCTTATGTAGATCCCAGTCAGAAATACATCAGAACCGTACAGCAACGAAGGACTTGCTTATATTAGTACACAAAAAAGATTTGCATATAACAGACTACATTATAAATGTTGCACAACTGAGTGCAGAAACAAAGATGGCTTGTCATTCATTCGTTCATTTTCTGACCCGCACAATCCTAATTAGAGTCGTTGGGAGGCTGGTGCCCATCTAAACCAACTCTCAGTGAGGGCAGAATACGCCTTGGACAGCTTGCCAGGCCATCACAGGGCAGAAACACACTGATGGTCATGCAGCTACTCTTGTCGAAAGTCAGCAATGGTTCTTTTACAGCCTCACACCATAAACAGTGAGAGACATGGCCGGCTTTTGATAACCCAGTTAGCTGCATTGGGGGGGGGGGCAGTGATAACCGTTGGTCGTGGGGCTTGAGCCCGCAACCTTAAGATTGGCAAATCCAGCACCCTACCACCGAGCCACCACTTCCCTTGAAGACAGCTTGTGATATTGAAAATAAACATTACGCTATATATGTAAATGTCAGCTTGATGCCAATTGATGTATTTTGAATATTTTTGCATATTAATTTGTCTTTAACAGCAGCGTTGACATTCATAATGGTTGCAATTTTTCCAGTAATCAGAGGTAAAGCCTCTTTCAGGACAGAGTAATTATTTACATTTTCACATTCTGTACACGATAAACTCCAATCGTATGTTACAAATAAGTGATAATTGTGGAGCCTGACATTGCAGAGAATTTTTTAAAGCTCTGACACTCATTATCACCAAAAAGGAAAACTAGAATAAGCATTAGTATACTGTGGCATTGTCTCATGGGCCACATTCCATATAACACACTCCATTTCATTTCCTTCTCAACAAAATCTCTGAATATTATACCAAGCAAAAGTATGTTGGAAATCAAGGCTCTTTACTGGAACTGTACAATACTGAAGCATTAGAACATAGTTTTCATGTGTGAGTCTGGGACTGACCGTGGCTGCTGGAATTACAAGAGCCAAGCTGAATAGCATAAGGAACGGTACAACTTCTTTGGTGGGATCGATGTAGGGCAGGCTTAGACTTCGATCATTGCAGCTGTAGCCTGAGTGCACAGGCTTGAAGAGGTCTGTCAGCTCCAAAAGATACAGACTGACCACTGAGGAAGCCAGGATCGGGAGCTGCACACAGAGAGAACGGCAAGGGTTATTACAGTCAACTGCAAGTAAAATGAAAATAATAATGCATTGGTGCAAGTTGGAAATTTTGAAAAACCTGAAAAGTCTAATGTAGTCGAGGAAGTGGGGGGTTAAAGGGGGGGTGCTTACCCCCCCCCCCCCATTGGCCTTTGAAAAAAATTAAATAACGAGTTAAAATGGTTGTCTCTCATGCACTCTTTTACCAACATTTACAGTAACATACAATCTGAAAATTCATATACAGTGGTACCTCACCTGACAAAAGTCCCAACAAACGAAAAATCCAAGTTACGAAACGCATTTTCCTAAAATTTTTGTCTCCGGATACGAAACAAGTTCACATTACAAAAGCACCATCTCAAAAATTCAAACAATGCACGAGTTGCTCTCCCATTGACTATCTCCCAACATCCCGCCCTGCTGGCCTCCCATTGGCTAGGAGGGTGACACAGCTCCCTCCCATTGGCTATTATGAAGCTGCATCTCCATAATACCTATGATGCTTTTCATGTAAAGGACAGAGTTACTGTTATTTTGTGAGTTTTTCGGGTGTGCTCATTGAAACGTTATTCTTTGGCTCAGGCTTTTAACCTTGCATAGCATAGACATTTGTAAGATCATAACTCTGCTAAGAAAACATGGTCAACACACACACGTACGCACACACACACACACACACACACACACACACACACACACGCACGCATGTGATTCCCGGTGTGAGTGAAAAGAAGTGGGCTCGTGGCATGCAGTTGAGTGATATCGCAAAGGAATATGGCCAAAGCCGTCTACCACTGATACGATATTGAAGCAGAAGGAAGCCTTAAGAGGTATACTTTTATAATTTTTAAAGGTTTTAGGGGGTAGTATTGGGAACCTTGGAAGAAATCACGTATTTTACATGTAAAATGTGGTTCAATTTACGAAATATCAAGGTTATGAAACCACTTCTGGAACGGATTAATTTCGTAAGGTGAGGTACCACTATATATATATATATATATATATATATATATATATATATATATATATATATATATATATATATATATATATATATATATTGATGCAAAATAAAAAAATCCCCCAGTGCAGCTAACTGGGTTATCAAAGGCGGGTCATGTCTCTCACTGTCTATGGTGAGTGGCATGTAAAAGAACCATTGCTGACTGTCGTAAAGAGTAGCTGTAAAGCCGTCAGCGTGTTTCTGTCCCTTGCTAAAAAGGGTTGTGACAGGAAGGGCATCCGACGTAAAAACCTCTGCCAAATCAAACGTGCGAATCAACTGATTCGCTGTGGCGACTCCTGAGTAAAAGGGAAAAAAGCCGAAAGGAAGACAGAATATTGATGCAAAATAAAGATTTTTTAAATTTAAATTACAATACAAGACATTTTATCGAACAATCGAACAATTACCAACTGATCGCTTTCTGAACAACATAAAAAAAATGTATATACAGGTACAGTATACTTCGACTTAAGTCGTTTCGAGTTAAGTTGGTCTCGATTATACGTCGGGTTTCAAAAAATATATTGAAAAATGATGTCATAACTTTTTTCATAATGTTTTTAAATTAGCACAGTGCTTCTCAATTATTTTCTGTGACGCCACTTTCAGGAAGAAAAAACATTTCACGCCCCCCCCAGTGCCCTGTGCGTGACTATAAATAGTATTATTTGTCATAAAATTGTTATGAATACACCTCTGCATAACATTATATCTTTATTAACATTAAAAATAAAAAAGCATTGAATAAGAATATCCGGGCAGTGGTGGTCGAGTGGTATAAGGCGCCGGATCGCTGATCTAAAGGTTGGGGGTTTGGGTCCCACTCTCCACAAGGTTGTCACTGTCCCACCCAGTGCAGCTAACTGGGTTATCAAAGGCCAGCCATGTCGCTCACTGTCTATGGTGTGAGGCATGTAAAAGAACCATTGCTGACTTTTGACAAGAGTAGGCTGAAAAGCCGTCAGCGTGTTTCCGCCCTGCGATGGCCTGGCAAGCTGTCCTGGGTGTACTCTGTCCTCGCCCTGAGGATGGGCACCAGCCTCCCCGCGACCCTAATTAGGATGAAGCGGTCACAGAAAATGAACTGAACTGAATAATAATGAAAAAAAATATAATCTAGTACAGTATGACAAAAAACGCATGTTTCCCAGGGTCATACATGCTCCCCTGGCATCACACCCATGATAATGTGAATAATAAACTAATGACGGCCATTAAATTAGAGATAAAGATATTTGATATTGTTATTGTTGAGTGGCATAATGGTGTACTGGTTAGTACTACTGCCTCACACGATGTGAATTGTAACTCATTGCCGATTGGGCCTTTCTATGTGGATTTTACGTGTTCTCCCCGTACATGCATAGGTTTCTGCCAGGTACACTGACTTTCTTCCAGAGATCAAAGACACGGACAATTGGATACTTTTAATTGAACATAGTGGTGAATACTTGTTTGTGTCTATGTTTGTCGTGAAATGGATTGGCGACTTATTCAGGACTCTTCTCTGAAGTCAGCATTCCAAGTTCTACTTATAGCCGAGATGAGTAATGACAGAATGGTTGATATGGTTACCTGTGCCACGGCGGATATGTGTGTTTGTCTATTTGTTAGCAGGAGTACACAAAGGACATGCATATTTTTAATGAAATTTCTACCAGAGGCAGAGCTTTGGACAGGCAAGATTCCACTAGATTCTGGGGGTGATTTAGACGGATTTCTGGAAACAGGGATTTTTAAAAGGATTATTTAACAGAATATGGGATACAATAATTTTGACATTTTGATTCATACAGATGATTCCTGGACTGGGAAAGTCAGACTTGCCCAAAAGTACGCTGGGTAGAAGCAGGTAATCACTAGATTGCTAATTACACAGTGTTTACAATGTTTATATATAAACTTCATATTTATGATGCTGTTCATTAAAAAATCTCATCTCATCTCTATCATCTCATCTTCTTCCGCTTAATCTGAGATCGGGTCGCTGGAATCACAGAATCGGTAACAAAGGACAGCCTTGGGGGACTCCAACAATCACCGGAAACGAATTCAACCTGTTGTTACCAAAACAGACCAAACTCTTGCTTCGGTGATACAGCGATTGAATGGTCTGTAGCAGTAGTTCAGCCTACAAGTAGCGATATACTGAAAAAACAAAAAATAAATTAAAGTATTGTATGACCTGTGTAGCTGTATAGCCATACACAAGTCTCATACAGACGCTCCCCGACTTACGGTCATCCTTTTTTTTGGTTTTACGTTTTTTTTTTTCCCAAAAAAAGTCAAATTTTGAGTTTAGACGTACCTACGTAGTAAGCTGACGTAATGACACAATGACGTAATGACGCTGTGTCCATTGTTTACAAATGACAGACTGAACGTGCCCCTCCTTCTTCCCAGTTCAGTTTATATATATATATATATATATATATATATATATATATATATATATATATATATATATATATATATATATATATATATATATATATATGGACTTTTGAAACCCTAAGCAAATATGGTTGGTCAGAAACATAAGCCTACTAGCAGGGTACAAGTTTCATACACAGAGATGAATTAACTATGTGCTTCGATCGGTGCAATCTACCATGCATACTCAGTTAAGCAAAGAGAGTTGTAAAATGAATGAAAACCCGAGCGCACTTGAACGACCGGCAGTCCGTATAACCCACAGCAAGTAAACTACTTTCGCAAGTACACTACTTTCGGTTTTGAGTGCCTCACATATTGTAAGCGTTGATTGGCTGTTTTAAGCTTCATGTAAATTGACTCGGTATGAATAAGTGACTTATTTGAAATTAATGTTGATATTATTTGATATATTTGATATTATTTTACAATGTTATGTTTATAATAATTGATTTAGGGGTGTTTTATGAGATACGGTAATGGTATTTATGGATGTATAGTACAGTATGAGCGTCATACGTCACACGTCATACGTCACTGTAATAACTAATATTCACTTTCAACTATGCTCGTCTACGACCAGTCGATTCTACTACAGCTATAAGATCGGAGTATCTTCGGGCGTGTCTCACTAAGCACGCTCAACTGGGCTTCATGTTATCTGGGGTGCGGCCAGCAGAGTTAATATGCTATGGTAGGCAACTCAATGCGAGCCGCACCCCAGCTGACAATAAGCCCAGGCGGGAAGGGGCTGAATGACATTCCGGCGCTTGGGATTGCAGGGGATGAAGGCCGTGTAGCCGGCTGGTGCAATTGCCTCGAGCCATGTTTCACAGAAACACAGTCCTATAGATCCCTTTGCACTGCAATCTCAGCATGAAGCTCGTCCATCTTGTTTCGCAGGGACTGAACATTTTCAAGCAGTATGGCCGGAAGTGCTAACCAAGCCTCTGGGAACTCTGCCTGGGCTTAATGCAAGCCAGGGTGCGGTTAGCATTGAGCTCCCATAGCAGCTCACGATAGAAGTTGTTGCGTGCTTTGTTGCCTGAAGCTGAAGCTGCTCATAGGTGAAGTAGGGTCGACCGATCATAGACGAGCATAGTGTAAAACATGAACAAACATAAAACAAATTAAAATGAACAAAGAAACAAGTTGACTCGGAGAACTCCGCGACGTTGCCCTCTAAGCAGCGCCATCTTAGACACATCACTCCAAGTTCAATGTAAAAGGACATGAAGCATAATAAAGTTTATCTTTTTGGTTATGATTTGTTAAACATGCTACAGAACATAAAATCTCACGCATAAACATTAACTTAAGTACTGTACTGGAATAATAATTGAAAAAGACTTTAATACTAGTGCTTTACAATAGTATATGCTGTATAATGTTTATATTTGATCAGCAATAAAAATAAGAGTAAAAATTGAAATTTTTTTCTTAATCATTACTATATTTTACTACATTAATACTGAATGAGTTAGACTTTCTATAGAATGTGGTTAAGAAGCATATTTTAGCGCATGTAATAAATACATAGTATTTTACTTCTGGCTGCTCATTCGCGCATGTGACATGATACATGGGGTTTTACTTCCGGGTACAGAACTCGCAGATTATCTCGATTCGCAGGAGGGCTCAGAACCGAACCCCCACGAATGTCGAGGGCCTACTGTATGTACAATTGAAGCTGAAATTCCAGATGATTACTTTGTTGGACACTTTCACATGTGCATAAGAGCATTGTTGGTGTTCAATTAATTCCTGCTGAGATTATTTTATGTCTACGATGAAAATGATAATCTCTTTTGAAACAAAGAATTATATCGGAAGCAACCAAAGCACAAACAAGAAAAATATTTGAAAGGACGTGAAGCAAACGAGCAACATTGCTGGACTGTCAAGCAGCATCTTATCAATAATACATCACATATAAAGGACCGATTCATACAGCACTAGAAAATCCCGATCTATGCTTATGCTAATAAATATATAGAGTCAGGTGACAAATTCTGTGAAACCCACATGAGTTAGTATGCTTTTAGAACACTACGTCACCAGAACCACAGCAGTTCTCTTGCCTTCAATTTGTCTTTAAATAAGTCACCTGAATTGTACCGAATGGAGAACTACCATTTGGTGATGGAATACATTTTGTGATGGACTGAGATAGTGATGGAAGGTGCTGTCACACAAAATGCTCTGATATGCAGTGAAGTTGAAATATAGGCTGTGAGAAGGTCACAGGAAATTATATGCATTATTTTTTTTCATCATCAAACCAATCAGTGAGCTCTTGTACCATATAAATTGAGTCATGATCATCCTTAAGGAGAACGATAACATTAGGAGGATAAAAGTAATTAGCAGCATCTCTTCCATTTTAGGGATAAATGGACCCGAGTCATAGCAGCAAATACAAAAAGGTCCATTCAACACAACAGAGTCAATTTAGCTGTAATTATTCTTTAGATGTATGATCATCATGGAAAAATGGCTCAAAACACAACCTAGCCTCCAAATTTGACCAACACATGGCAAGTTGAACATTAATTTGTTCTGAGTTTCTTAGCGAGTGATTTAAAAAGATTGAAGAAGTATACTTGTCCTGGGCAGAGGATGCTGTACTAGTCGTCAAAAAATTAGCATATTGTGATAAAGTTCATTATTTTCTGTAATGTACTTATAAAAATTAAACTTTCATATATTTTAGATTCATTGCACACCAACTGAAATATTTCAGTCTTTTATTGTTTTAATACTGATGATTTTGGCACACAGCTCATGAAAACCCAAAATCCCTATCTCAAAAAATTTGCATATTTCATCCGACCAATAAAAAAGTGTTTTTAATACAAAAAAAGTCAACCTTCAAATAATTATGTTCAGTTATGCACTCAATACTTGGTCGGGAATCCTTTTGCAGAAATGACTGCTTCAATGCGGCGTGGCATGGAGGCAATCAGCCTGTGGCACTGCTGAGGTGTTATGGAGGCCCAGGATGCTTCGATAGCGGCCTTAAGCTCATCCACAGTGTTGGGTCTGGTGTCTCTCAACTTTCTCTTCACAATATCCCACAGATTCTCTATGGGGTTCAGGTCAGGAGAGTTGGCAGGCCAATTGAGCACAGTAATACCATGGTCAGTAAACCATTTAGCAGTGGTTTTGGCACTGTGAGCAGGTGCCAGGTCGTGCTGAAAAATGAAATCTTCATCTCCATAAAGCTTTTCAGCAGATGGAAGCATGAAGTGCTCCAACATCTCCTGATAGCGAGCTGCATTGACCCTGCCCTTGATAAAACACAGTGGACCAACACCAGCAGCTGACATGGCACCCCAGACCATCACTGACTGTGGGGACTTGACACTGGACTTCAGGCATTTTGGCATTTCCTTCTCCCCAGTCTTCCTCCAGACTCTGGCACCTTGATTTCCGAATGACATGCAAAATTTGCTTTCATCAGAAAAAAGTACTTTGGACCACTGAGCAACAGTCCAGTGCTGCTTCTCTGTAGCCCAGGTCAGCCGCTTCTGCCGCTGTTTCTGGTTCAAAAGTGGCTTGACCTGGGGAATGCGGCACCTGTAGCCCATTTCCTGCACATGCTTGTGCACGATGGCTCTGGATGTTTCTACTCCAGACCCAGTCCACAGCTTCCACAGGTCCCCCAAGGTCTGGAATCGGCCCTTCTTTCACTTTTTCCTTCCCACAGATGTCCCACTGAGGTGGCTTGATACAGCACTCTGGGAACAGCCTATTCGCTCAGAGATTTCTTTCTGTGTCTTACCCTCTTGCTTGAGGGTGTCAGTGATGGCCTTCTGGACAGCAGTCAGGTCGGCAGTCTTACCCATGATTGCGGTTTTGAGTAATGAACCAGGCTGGGAGTTTTTAAAAGCCTCAGGAATCTTTTGCAGGTGTTTAGAGTTAATTGGTTGATTCAGATGATTAGGTTAATAGCTCGTTTAGACTACCTGAACATGATAAGCTAATTTTTTGAGATAGGAATTTTGGGTTTTCATGAGCTGTATGCCAAAATCATCAGTATTAAAACAATAAAAGACCTGAAATATTTTAGTTGGTGTGAAATTAATATAAAATATATGAAAGTTAAATTTTTATCAGTACATTACAGAAAATAATGAACTTTATCACAATATGCTAAATTTTTGAGAAGGACTAGTATATATACTGTATTTGTATACAGCAGGGCAATACAAAATCTATTTCTCAACTTTACTTCACAAAATATTGTCTGAAAATGAATTTTCATACAACTTTCATGGATACCAAAAGGCAATCTTCTTCTTCTTCTTCTTCTTTTCCTGTCGGCTGTTCCCTTCAGGGGTCGCCACAGCAAATGATCTGTCTCCATCTCACCCTATCCTCTGCATCTTCTACTCTTACTCCAACGACCTTCATGTCCGTCTTCTCCACATCCATAAATCTTCTCTTTGATCTTCTTCTGGGCCTTCTGCCTGGTAGTTCTAACCTCAGCATCCTGCTACCAATATACTCACTATCCCTCCTCTGTACATGTCCAAACCATCTCAATCTAGCCTCTCTGACTTTGTCTCCAAAACATCTAACATGTGCTGTCCCTCTGATGAGTACCATTTACCAAAAAAATGATACCAATGATACCAAAAAAGGATACCAAAAGCCAATCACAAACCATAAATTTAATACAATATACTAAACCTATTTAAATATATTTTCGGCCTCCGTCGATCTTGAAAGACTATGGAGCTGCGTTCTGGCTGGTATCCCAGCTGGTGATACTTTCCAGTGAGTAGAGCCTGGGTGGGAAGTATGGAGGGACAGGCTGTTACCCAATCAGCAAGACCCCCCCCTCTCGGCACCATCGGAAGGATCCAATGGAAGGGCAGAAGCTGATACGACTGGGTTCCAGTGCCGCTGCAGGAGTTGCCAGAAGGCTGCTGTGAACAAACTGCTTCAGAGGACTCCGACTCCCAACTAGAAACACGCTGACGGCTTTGCAGCTACTATTGACAAAAGTCAGCAATGGTTCTTTTACCATCAGGCTACCGCTGCCCTCTCTTCTTCTTTTCCTTTCGGTTTTTCCCTTTTTCAGGGGTCACCACAGTGAATCATCTGATTCGCATTTTTATTTGGCATAAGTTTTTACGTCGGATGCCCTTCCTGACACAACCCTTAGCAAGGGGCAGAAACACGCTGACGACTATGCAGCTACTCTTGTCAAAAGTCAGCAATGGTTCTTTTACATGAACCTCTCACCATAGACAGTGAGAGACATGGCCGGCCTTTGATAACCCAGTTAGCTGCAATGGGGGGCAGTGACAACCTTGTAGAGAGTGGGACTCGAACCCCCAACCTTAGGATCAGCGATCCAGCGCCCTATACCACCAGACCACCACTGCCCCAGGCTACTCCTGCCCTCTATTTAAATATATTAATTTAAATATATTCATATAAAAATAATACAAACATAAAACACAACTTCAAGCAGCTTCCACAGGAATAATTTTAAGTGTTTGAAGGTCAAGGCATTCTGATGCCAAAAAATCCATTATCAAACCCATTTTATTTTCTTTCTTTCACATTTCACCCTTTTCTTGAGTCTTAACTTTGTGGTTGGTGACTTCTAGCATAAGAGTAAAAAAGCTGCATTATTTGATAGAAATCAACCAATGTTACTTTCATTTCAGTGTAAGTAGTGCACATTCTCGACCTCAGTGACCTGATAACTCTCAGGCCCACACAATCCGTTCTAATATGTCTTCATAACGTGTGTATTGTGATAATGTCATTAAAAAAAGCAAAGTAAACATAAAGCAATTTCATTCCGATAGTGTCTGTGATCTTTACTTTCAATATTATGATAAATATTATCTTTATAAATGTAGCCGGTGTCATGGTTACCAATCAAATCTAACACTAGGGCTGTAGATCATGTATAAATCCGAAAATTTAAAATGAATACTGCCTGATTATAGAGATTCATGATGCTCAATGATTGACGTAATGAATAGTAATACTCCAGAAAATTTTACATCTTGGTCTGGTATGTGTATTTATGGATGTGCTGAAGGAGAACATGAAGGTAGTTGATGTAAGAGAAGAAGATGCAGAGGATAGGGTGAGATGGAGGCAGATGATTCGCTGTGGCGACCCCTGAAGGGAACAGCCGAAAGGAAAAGAAGAAGGAGGTCTGGTATGTGTAAAACTGAAGGAATGGATTTGTTCTCAAAGGCTGCCAGGGTTTTGGGGAGGCTATGTCAACCAATTTTGGGGTACACCCTGAACAGCCTGCCAGTCCATCACAGGATCAACACACACTGAACCATTCACACTTACATCCACACCTAATGACAAACTGAAGCAGCCTTCGGTGGCAACTTAATGCACTTAATCCACCTCTTCATGCAACCATTATCACGTTGCAATTATACAAACCATTAATAATATACAAAAACACAATATAACAAGCCGTGGCATTGCAGAGAGAAAGAGAGAGAGAGAGAGAGAGAGAGAGAGAGAGAGAGAGAGGAATTTCATGCATCTCTGCTTGTAACCCTGAGCTTTACAGAACTTGCACCGGGAAGTTGGCATGAAAATTGGCGTTCAGTACTATAACAAGCGTAAACCTTACCCCGTCGACCTATCCTTACGGTATCTAGCATCTCTGGAAAAGTTCGCCTTGAAAATGGATTTTTAAGAATGTTTGACACCAAGTCAATTTCTCCTTCTCCGTCATAAAAAAATTCAAACTCAAATGTGTTGCGTGTAGATCACACAGACTATTCGGCTAGTTTTGCCTCGACCAACTAATCAGGAAGAAAAAAAATGCTGATATTATTGTAGACCTGCAAGTTGGAGCTGTGAGGTGAGTCTGAAATTTGATTGGATAAAGAAAGAGCCCCATTGCTTATATAGTTTAAGTGACATTGGCTGGCGCTGCTGACTCTGAAGGCCCTGGGCAGATTACAGTTACATGGCAGCACATAAAGCTGAAATCTGGTGAACAACAACAACAAAAAATCTACATCCATATACAAACTGGAAGCAGCCAAAAGCTGCTGCAAAATGAAGAGAATAGACTGTTGGGAATAAATTAATACAGTTTAATGGAACAAATACTAGAATTTAAGTTGCAACTGTGGATCAATGCTTCTGATAATGTTTAGGCCTGCAGAAAAGGCTTTGCTGGTCTGGACGGCCCACCACTGATTTATACGATACACATCACTTACCCCACAGCCATTTTAATCTAAAACACAATTAACCTGTAACTAATATATTTTTATTCAAGGCATGAGAACAACTGCTTTAGCTAAGTCTACAGACCACCTTCTGAGATCTCTTCACAGAATATTTATTTCAAGACAGTAATAACCTACCGTATTCAATGTGATAACCGCCCAGAGCACTTAAAAAAATTGGAGTGGGTAGGCGCTTATTAAAATGTTACCAGCGGAGTGGAACGGTAAATGCTTATTACCAGCGAGGTGGAAAACATGAATAATAACAGAACAATGAAAGAGTTTTACTAGTATTTGTGTTATTCATTTTGTGGTATCAACCAAATTACTTACATGCTGAAAATAGACAGAAAACAGCATAAATTAAAAAAAGCCCCCCTTACTTTTTTCCCTCCCGGTGCTGTTCCTTTAAATATTATATCAGTTCATTTTTCTGTAACCGCTTCATCCTAATTAGGGTCATGGGGAGGCTGGTGCCCATCCCAGCCAACTCAGGGCGAGGGCAGAGTACACCCTGGACAGCTCGCCAGGCCATCGCAGGGAGGAAACACGCGGACGGCTTTTCAGCCTACTCTTGTCGAAAGTCAGCAATGGTTCTTTTACATGCCTCACACCATAGACAGTGAGAGACATGGCTGGCCTTTGATAACCCAGTTAGCTGCACTGGAGGGGACAGTGACAACCTTGTGGAGAGTGGGGCTCGAACCCCCAACCTTTGGATCAGCAATCCGGCGCCTTATACCACTAGACCACCACTGCCCCATTTAAATATTATATAAAATTATAAATTAAAAATAGTAAATAAAATTGAGCCAATCAACATGAATGTCAACTTTAGCACATGGCAAGTTGAACCAATCAATACGGACATAACAAAAGCACATGGCCAGGAACATGCTTAAATTTAAGAAGTTAGCGAGCAGGAGAATCAGGTGAAAAATACTCCTCACTTTCTGATTGGTCCATATCTGGCTCATTGCTCCATTAATTGAGAGCATCCCATAGTTTTGCTGTAGCAGTTTCTAATGGTTCATCAGTTGTTGGACATTTACCAAGAGAACACAGCAAAATATTTTCCTGTTTTTAAAGCATGGCGGTACAACCAAATGTGTTGTTACTGATGAACATTATAGACATTCCCGAGTGGCAGGAGGGCTTGAAATACAGTGTAAAATCACTTTTACAAGCAGTGAACACCTCATTTTGCCGTTACAGAGAATGAATGAATGAAATTGGAAAGTCTAATCTACAATTTTGCTATCAGTACACACGGGCAGTTATGAGATGTAGGATCAAGAACACTGGGGAGGCGCTTATTGGAGCAGGGCACTGATTACGTTGAATAAGGTATTTATACATTTGAGATTAGGTAAAGCATAGACATAGGTAATGACATCACAACATTGTTGTCAACACAAACAAACCTGGCTACAGTTTGGTGTAATTACAATAAAAATGTAATATTAATTGTAATATGTGAGGCGCTCCACCATAGGCGCTTGTCTTAAGTGACTTATGGTGCTTGTGAGACAAAGCGCGGCTTATCTGGACTTCTGATCTTTGAAGTGAACAAGTGATGCTTGAGTACTAAACAAGTATTTAACGTGTGCTTGCTCACTTGAAAGATCGGAAGTCCGAATAAGCCGCGCTTTGTCTCACAAGCATCAAACGTCACTTGTGATAAGCGCCTACATTCGGTAGAGTGCCTCACATATAACATTTTTAAATGTAAGCAAAAAGAATAAAAATCTGCAATCCATTTATGTCCACTGAGTGGAAAAGCTGCATAAAGTAAATAAATGTTGTAGACTTTATACACATTACTGCTTCCCGATGAAAAGCAGTTCCAAGGCTGCTCCAGTCTCTTACCTGAGTGTTTCAAGATGTGTGACTAGTACACACTGAATACTCTGAAGTGATGGTAACGCACAAGTAAAAACAGTGCTGCCCTGCAAGGATATTCATATATTCCATCATTTCCCAACCACTTCATCCTACATGGATCACAAGGAGGCTGGAGCCTGCCTCAGCCAACTGGGTGAAGGTACAAACCAGTCCATCACAGGGCCAACACACACTTATTCACGTTCACACTGGGGCTCAAAATCATGTTACTTTTACCCAGAACCAGAGATGAATCCTCTCAGCCCTAATCAACTATGTGCTGATGACACTGAGAGGATTCACCTCTGGTTCCGGGTAAAAGTAACATGACTTTGAAAGCCGGAATGGTTTATCAAAAATATGTGGGGTGGCCTGCTCTTGCTCTTAGGGGTTCATATATACTATGATGCCGAGGTACAGTGGTGCAGTGGTTAGCACTCCCGCCTCACAGCAACATGGTCCTGGGTTTGAGCCTCACGCTCTGTGAGGGCATTTCTGGGTAGAGTTTGCATGTGCTTGCTGTGCTTGCTTGAGTTTCTGATGGGTGCTTGGGTTTTGCCTCACAGTTCAAAGACCTGGCAACTCTACAGCAAACTGAATGTGAGTGTGTTATTCACCTCTGGGCCAGATTAGTTCTGTACAAACAAAATCATTACATCACACAGTAAAGCAGTAACAAACTGAAAAAAGCTCAGATGTTTTTTTAAACCTCAGGGTATATATGGAATACAGGGATCCCTCACTTTCCGCTGTTAATGGAGACCGAGACAACCCCCCTGTCTGACGTATACGTCTACATGCATATGTGTATATAATATTAATAAATACATATTCAATGCTATAAATGTTTATAATAACAATTAAACATTCAAAAATAAAGCATAAGATGTAAATAAAATATAAATACACACGCATACAGACACTTGTACAAGACACACACACACACACACCCACACACCCACACACACACACACATATACACACACACACACACACACACACACACTCAGATGCGCATCTCACATAAAAAAAGGAAGTAGTTTTTTTTTGGGGGGGGGGTTGGTTTGGGGTTTTTTTTGTTTTCGTTTGTTTGGATTTCTTTATTTCTTTCTTTTATTTTTGCATTATTGGCCTTGTTTTTAGCTTCTCCTTAACTTTCCCTCTATTTTTCCTTAATTTCCTTATGTTTTTATTTTTTGATGAATATTTTTGACAAAACCCACGATGCACTGAAGCTGCAGAAACTGAAGCACAGAGTAGCGAGGGATCACTGTATTTGTTTTCATCCTCAAACTGATTATGTCTGAATATGCAGTATTTAAATTTGATTAAAATATACTCAGACATATGAGGCTATTCATGTTATATCCCTCCAAACCAGCACGAACTGGTTGTCAGTGCATAATGTGAAGTGTATGCAGTATGAAGATACTGAAGTTGAAGTTAAGAAAATATGATTGCAATAAACGTTATTTGCTGGAACATGCAACACAGGAAGGCAGTCAGGTGCAGCAAGCTGACTTTTCCATATTAATGCAATGGAGAATTTAAATTTCACTGCAGGTAACTGATGACACATTTGACTACAAGTGGAGGAGCGTGAAGTTAAAATGAAATCAAGATGCAATCCACATATAACCCGCTGGGAACCACTACCTGTAAACAAGGCACCACAGACCTGCTTATATGGTTTCTGCCATCCAAAATAATGAACAAAACAGCCACAGCACAGATAAAAAATGATACTTATTTGAAATCATCATAGGATGACCTACCTTAGGATTAGGAATTGAGTTTGGTGAGCATCAGACTCAGAGCAGGGTTATACCAAACACTGGAAATTACTATATAATATAGAATCAACGCCTGTATTAGATTTACATATACAATATAATCATGTACAAATGGTGCAGATGACCTGAAAAATGTGTTTTGTCCATAGTTATGTGGTAGCAAAATCTTCTGTTATTCTGTATATCAACAAAAATTATACAGTAGTGACAGTAAAAAACAAAAACAAAAACAAAAACAAAAAAACTAAGATAAAAAAACACTGAATATCACACATGCAATGGTTGTTTGATTATTTTAAATATTCCCATTCATGGGTCATTTTTATCTTATTGCATTTTATCTGCCATTATCAGTTCATTTTAGATGAATACAAAGGTCTCATTAGAAAACAGCCCATCTCACAGGCTGATCACTCTTATTAACCTCGTATTCTTGCTTTAGTTCTGTGTCTGCTTACAATAACAAGACTGCATAACCAAAGGATTGATCTATGCCATGTGTGATAACTTGGCAGGGTAACACATGAATAGAAAATTATAAGATGAAATGTGAAGAAACAGAGGAAGGCATATAATTTTAATACAAAAAAAAACAAAAAAACCTGGAAATATTTGCTAATACCATAGCGCCCGGTGCGGGGGTCATTGACTCTCATATCCAAGAATAAGCAAATTGTTTCAGAGGGACATCATCACCAATTTCATTTTATTTCCATCACACAACACTGTAGTTCATGTTTATTGAATTCATCTGGTAAGTTAATGGGCATGGGCAGTGGTGGGCTGGTGGTAAAGGTGCTGGATCACTGATCCCAAGGTTGGGCGTTCAAACCACACTCTCAATGCGTTGTCACTGTGCCCCCAACCAAACACCCCCCACCCACCCCATGCAACTAACTGGGTTATCAAAGGCCAGCCATGTCTCTCACTGTCTATGGTGTGAGGTTCATGTAAAAAAAACATTGCTGACTTTTGACAAAAGTAGCTGCAAAGCTGTCAGCGTGTTTCTGCCCTGCGCTGGCCTGGTGAGCTGTCCAGGGTGTACTCTGCCCAGAGTCAGCTGAGATGGGCGCCAGCCTCCCCGTTACCCTAACTAGGATTAAGTGGTTCAGAAAATGAATGAATGAATGAAGTTAATGGGCACTTTTAGAGTTAAGGGAGGAAATTATAGACTTCATGTTTAGCAGAATTGAGGGTAAAAAATTGTATACTGTATACAGGGATCCCACAATGTTCGCGATTAATTTTGCCCGAGATCCCCCCGCGATGGCTGATTTCGGCGAAGTAGGATCGACCCCCTGACTGATGTCTCCGTAAATATATGTGTGTAAATAATATCAATAAATACATATTCAACGATATAAATTCTAAGAATAACAATTAAATATCCAAAAATAATACATAAGATGTAAATAAAATATAAATACATACACATACAGACGCGTGCGCGTACAGATGCGCACCTAAGATAAAAATGTAAGTACGTAGTTTTGTTGGGGGGTTTTGGGTTGTTTTTTTTTTTTGTTTGTTTGGATTTTTTTGCATAATTGGCTTTTGTTTTGCAGCATTTTCCTTAACTTTCCCCTTATTCCTTAATTTCTTTACTTACTTTTACAGTAATTCAATGAATATTTAAAAAACAAAACAAAAAACCCCCCAGAAAAAACATGATGCATGAAGCTGCATGAATTGAAGCGCGAAGTTGCAAGGGAACCCTGCACTTAAATATTGTGAATCAACAAATCCTTTACTTTTTCAGTTAAATACACTTGAATTTAAAGATGTAGTAGATAAGTAATCAAATCATGTACAAAGCAAAATGTCGACATTTACCATTTACCGTCAATTTTTATTTTTATTTTTTTTACCAATTACCAAAATTACCAATTACCATCTCATGTGCTGATTGTAGTACAGTAGAGGAAAGTGTCACATTAGCATAAGTTTCAGTCTTCCTCTTATTATTGCATTACATTTTAAGATGTAAATAAATTGGATAAAGATAACATAAAAACAATGTCTAGTTTTTCAGGTATATAAGGATGTGACAAATAGCTTAGAAATATGACATCTGTTAAGTCTTGTATCTCGTGACCCCTATATTAAAATAAAACAACCCATAACCACTTCCATAATCAAGATGATAGATCAGACATGGAGCAGTACTAGTATATTCAGTAGACATGCTTTACAATCTTCATATCACTGCTCCATAAATATCTGTATTCCTCCACTGTGAGCTCCTGGATCGTGTCCCAGTGCAACATCCTCATGCGGTTGGTTAAGCCTGGCTCTGGTGTAGCCACGTATTGGTTATGTTCCTGCTCACTCCTTGGATATCACAACCATAAAGCAAATGATAGATATGATGTAATCCTTGTTACTTTCTTGTACTGAAAACGATTTAGTGTTGGTGTTAAAATGACTTGTGAACCCTGAGAGGATGTAAACCACATGGCTGATGACCTGTGTTACAGATATGGAGGAGATTTCTCATGAGCTTACTGTCCTACTTTTAGTCTTGTGTGAACAAAAGATGAAAAGACTGTTATACTGAATCTGAAACAGGCTTTTGGTGTTATATAACACGACAAGACCATGTTGTTTCTCTTTAAAAGTTAAAGTAAACTGGCATCATGACAAGTAAAGCTGCACATAGGGCAATGTTTACTGCAGTTTAGGTGCAGAATACTTTCAATCTTTGAGCGGCTAGAAAAAAAATACAGTACAATGATGGCAATTCAGCTTACCACAGTGTCGACTGAAATGCATGATTTAAGAGAAATGATACTTGGGAGTGTGCTTTTATCGGCGAATATAACAGTACAACAGTACAATAATGATCAGGCCATGTTATGGCTTTCTATATGAAAATGACTTCTGTTACCACAGTGTTGTTGCTGATGTTTTTTTTAACAATAATTTGATACCCTGACATGTTTTATTCCTCTTACACCATGACTTTTGGTGAATTACATGACACTTCTTTGTTAGCCTGTTATCTGTCTTAACCCTGTGATTGACTGACAACCTGTATCTCTCACCCACCGTTAGCTGGAATGGGCTCCAGCTTCCTCTGTGACGCTAACAGATAAGAGGTATAAGCAATGGATGGATGGAGTTTTATCAGTTTACACCAGCAGTTATACTTAATGCTGTTGAATGGCTTCAGAATAAGATCATTCTGATATCACTGAAGCACAGCTGCAGAGAAAACACAAAATCCCCTGCCGTAAAGGCATTCCCAAGACATTCCACAACAACTTGACCCTTTCAAGCAAAGGCAAAAATAAAAATAAAGTTGACGCTTTGTTGCTCATTGTGGTATACTCAGCATATTTATCCATTCTATATTTATTTCAGTGCTTAGCAAGATAGGAATTGGTGATTCTATGTGTCATTTCCATGTTGTCCCCATGCTTTCATGAATTTCCTCTAGGTATCCTCACACAATTTAAATATAATGATCACTCGCTACTTCGTGCTTCAGTTTCTGCAGCTTCAGTGCATCGTGGGTTTCTCAAAAATATTCATCGAAAAATAAAAAAAGGAAATTAGGGAAAAATAGGGGAAAAGTTAAGGAAAATGTCGCAAAACAAGGCCAATTATACAACCCCCCCTCCCCCCCCCAAAAAAAAACCAAACTCCAAACAAACAAAAACAAAACAAAAAAAACAACAACCCAACAAAACTACAATATGCAATGTGATAAGCGCCCAGGGCACTTAAAAAATTGGAGTGGGTAGGCGCTTATTAAAATGTTACCAGCGGAGTGGAACGGTAAATGCTTATTACCATCGAGGTGGAAAACATGAATAATAACGGAACAATAAAAGAGGTTTACTGGTATTTGTGTTATTCATTTTATGGAATCAACCAAGCTACTTACATGAAAGCTGAAAATAAACAGAAAACAGCATAAATTTTTAAATAAAAGACCCCTTACTTTTCTCCCCTAAAAATGTTCCTTTAAACATTTTCCCGGAAGTTAATTGAGCCAATCAACACAAATATCAACTTTAGTACATGGCACATTGAACCAATCAGCAGAAAGATAAACAAAAGCACATGGGCAGGAACGTCTTTAAATTTATGAAGTTAGTGAGCAGGAGAATCGGGTGAAAAATCCTCGTCATCACTTTCTGATAAGTCCATATCTGGCTCATCACTCCATTCATTCAAAGCATCCCATAGTTTTGCTGTAGCAGTTTCTAATGCTTCATCGGTTGTTGGAAATTTACCAAGAGAACACAGCAAAATATTTTCCTGTTTTTTAAAGCGTGGCGGTACAACCAAATGTGTTGTTACTGATGAACATTATAGACATTCCCCAGTGGCAGGAGGTCTTGAAATACTGTGTAAACTCACTTTTACAGGCAGTGAACGCCTCACTTTACGGTTACAGAGACTGATCGAATAAAATTGGTAAGTTTGATCTACGAGTTTGTTCCCAGTACATATGGGAGGTTATTAGACGTGAGATCAAAACACGGAGGGGGCGCTTATTGGAGCAGGGCGCTTATTACGTCGAATATGGTACTTACATTTTTTATGTGAGGTGTGCATCTGTGTGTGTGTGTGCGCATCTTTATGTATGTATATTTATATTTTATTTACATCTTATGCATTATTTTTGAAAGTTTAATTGTTATTATAAGCATTTATAGCGTTGAATATTTATCTATTGATATTATATACATATATACATGTACGTATACGTCAGTCAGGGGGAGTCGATCCTACTTCGCGGAAATCAGTGGTCGTGGGGGTCTCGGTCTCCATTAACCGCGGAAAGTGAGGGATCCTTGTACATGCACAGAAAGGCTAATTGGCTGTAGAATTATGCATTGAGTAATTTTCCACCAGTCTTTGACATTGACTTGCTAAAATCTTTGACTGCTCTTCCTTTGTTTGCAAGTAAATGAGGGTTATCTTGTATGTTCTGCTTTTTAAATCCCACATAATTTCAACAGGATTCAACTTTGGGTTTTGACTTGGCTGTTTCATAATTTAAAAATTTATTCATATTAAACCATTTCTTGGTAAATTTTCTATTTTGCTGAGGATTATTGTGTTGTTGAAAGGTCTACCTTCAGTTAACTTCAACTTTCAGACAGATAGCATCACTACATCTTGAAAAGACCTTCTTTATGATGCAGAATTCGTAAAGGCATGCTGTCCAGTCCATGAAGTAGCACAGCAACCCCAAACCATAACAGTTGCATGACCATGCGTCACAGTTGGTATTAAGTTCTTCTCCTATTCAAAGGTTTACTGTGACATGTGCACTGTTGTGTTTTATACTGGAGTCTTACTCTTATGTTCTTTTTGGACAGAAAAGGATTTTCCTGGCACACCTCCCAAAATTGGCAGTTGTTTATAATCTATCTATTCCACTTGTAAATTATATTCCTTACTGTGGAAAGATTAAAAAAAAATAATAATAATTTAATGATCTTTTTTGAAATCACATGCCAGACTAATAAGTGTCCACAACCTTTTCCTTGAGACCTTAAAGAGCTCTTTAGATCGTGCCATGATGAGAACACATACTTCAACATCAAACAAGAACACCAAACCATAGATGTCAGGTTCAAACAGGCTTCACTTTCAAGAGTTTCAATGGGAACTAATCTGGAACACCTACTGTATTTTGAAGAATTAGAAGGTGAGATAAATCCAAGGGCTATACAACGAACATTAATCCCATTGCAGTTCATTAAAGAAGAAAAAAATAATAATAACACCTGCTGATCAAGAATGAAGGCACAACAACACTGTGCTATAAATTTCAGCTATCCATATCCTTATGCATTGACAGGAAAAAAAAAAGTCGTAATCACGTTCATTCATTCATTCATTCATTACATTTTCCAAACTGCTTAATCCTAATAAGGTTGCAGGGAGGTTGGAGCCTATCTCAGTCAACACTGGGCAAAGGCATCTTGAACATCTCACCAGACCACTGCAGTTCTTAACAAAGCCTTCTGTTGCAATTACACAGAACAGTGTTGAAGATACATCTGATTCCATGAGGATCAATGAACACCCACTCAAATACCTGTGGAGTGACTCCAGATTTCTGTATTAACACATCATTCTTTCATTTGCTGAATGAGTTACCAGGGCTGTTGGAATGCTAGAGCCTATCATTGCCTATTCTAACAATAGGAAGAAAAACAAAAACCTGGAAAAATCCACGAGACAACAACCTGAACTCAGTATCAAACAAAGACTGATGGAGCTGTGACCATCCACCATACTGTCCACACATTAACATTTTCTGGTTCAGTGAAAATCAACACTGATACTACACGTTAAAGTCATGTGATGAGCTCCTACAGACAATGTTTAGTGAACAACAAGTTGAGTGGTTCCATTCCGTGTAACATTAACTTTAATTTTTTTCCCCATTAAAGAGCTGTGATTCCATGTTGAATTAATAGTTTGAACGCTGGATTTATTCAATTATATCTTGAGTATGTAATTGATATTCACACATTTAAAATGTCATTTTATCATTTTTAATTAATTTCTACAGTAATGAAATCCAAAGGGTGAAATTATATACTAAAACATTAAACCTACTTTTGCAGAAAATTTTAATTGCTTTGTTAATTAGTAGAGTTTGATGTTGTCTTACAACCAGGATGTTCTGGGTTTCAACCCTAGAGCCAACTGGGGCCTTTCTGTGTGGAGTTTGCCTTTTCTTCCTGTGACTGCAAGAGCCTCCCATGAGTGCACTGCTTTTATTCTACAGTTCAAAGACATGCACATTAGGTCAACTGATGCCTTTAAATTGACTAAAAATGTGATTGTGAGTATGAATCATTGTTTGATTCTGAAGGTTCTGCAGTAATCTTTGCTCAGGCTGCACCCACCTCTCACCAAGAGAGGTCAGCTGGGCTTGGCTTGGGTTTAGCTTCCACCTTGATCCAGAAGGCTAAGAATTATAATTGACAGATGGATGGATGCAGATTTTCATAATAATAATAATAATAATAATAATAATAATAATAATAATAATAATAAGCAGTGGTGGCCTGGTGGAAGGGTGCTAGATTATTGATTCCAAGTTTGGGGGCTCAAGCCCCACTGTCACTAGGTTGTCACTGCTGTCCTCCAGTTGCAGCTTACTGTGTTATCAAAGGCCAGCCATTTCTCTCACTGTCTGCGGTGATAGGCATGTAAAAAAAAACATTGGGGACTATAATAAAGAGTAGGCTCCATGGCTGTCAGCACATTTTTTGCCCTTCGATGGCCTGGTGAGCTGTCAAGAGTGTACTCTTCTTTCACCCAGATTCACCTGAGATGGACGCCAGCAGCCCTAATCCTTAATCCTAATTAGAATTAAGCAGTTCATAAAATGAATGATGACTGATGACTCATGAGTAATAATAATAATCATCATCATCATCATCATCATCATCATCATTACTGTAATAAATGTATCTTTATCTTAAGTCTCCTGAATTTGACTGCCAAAAAATACCATTCTAGCTCGTAAATGTTAGCTACTTTGCTAAATTAAAATTACCCGTGTTGTGGCCTGGTGGTAAAGTGTGCCAGATCACTGATCCTAAAGTTGGAGATTCAATCCCCACTCTCCACGGGTTGTCACTGTCTCCCCCAGTACAGCTAACTGGGTTATCAATTGCCGGCCATGTCTGTCACTGTCTATGGTGTGAGGCATGTAAAAGAACCATTGCTGAATTTCGACAAGAACAGGCTACATGGCCACCGTGTTTCTGCCCTGCGATGGCCTGGCGAGCTGTCCAGGATGTACTCTGCCCTCACCCAGACTCGGCAGAGATAGGCACCAGCCTCCCTGCAACCCTAATTAGGATTAAGCAGTTCAGAAAAAGAATGAATGAATGTCCAGCTTTATTTTAGGTGACTATTTTATTGCACCTTCCCAAATGCTCTGCTTTTTTCTTCATAATCATTATCATCATCATCATCATTATTATTATTATTATTATTATTATTATTATTATTATTTCTGTTATTCAACTGCTTAAGTATTTAATCCTACTAGAGTCATGGGGAGGCTGCTGCCTCTCTCAACCAGCACTGGGTGAAGGCAAGATACACCCTGAGCAACTCACTGGACAACCACAGAGCAAAATATACACATATAGGGCTAATTTGGAACAGCTAATTAGTGTATGGTTCATGTGTTGGAGTTTGTGGAAACAGGAGTACCCAAAAGAAACCCACAAAAACACAAGAACATGTAAACTCCACACAGAATTGCACGAGTCTGGGAATCGAACCCAGAACATGCTAACTACTGCACCACCATGCTGGCCCAATTATTATTATTTATTATTACTTATTATTATTATTATTATGAATAACAACAATAATAATAATAATAATAATAATAATAATAATAATAATTATTATTATTATTTATTTATTCATGCATTTATTTATTAAGTATTCAGGTCAGAGTCATTCTGAGCATTGTAACCAACCCCCATACTGACTAGATCTTGGTAGGAGGCGGGAGGAAACCAAAGCGCCCATGAGGGAAACCACACAGAAATGGGATGAGTTTAATGAGATCAACTGGAGTGCTATATTAAGCTCAGTTGAAAAGTATTGCTTAAAATGGTGTTGAAAACAATTGACTTGTATTCACAGTGATAAATTAATGTACACTGATTCATATCACGTGATGGCATAACTGAAACTCATGATGCTCAGTTGCATAAAGGGTTTTCTTCACACACAGCGCCAGTGCTGAATTAACACCTGCAGCCAGACACACATGAATGGTGTAGGAGTTAATTCACCACCAGGCAGTAATACATCCAGCAGGTCCATGCAGGGTGCAATGTTTCTCCACTGGAGCCGTCTTACCTCCACAAAGTAGAAGCAGGGCAGCAGAGTGACACTCTCTTTGCTCATGCTGGCTTTAAGTCTCTCTTTGGCCGACATGATGAGGTGATGAGTGTCTCCTATGGGTTTTTTTTTTTTTTTTTCTGTGGGTATGTTAATGAAAAAGATTGACAAAAATCCCCCTTGCTGTGGCTTGGTGCGTGATTAGTCCTCCTTTCGTCCCGTTTTAGTCCTGATTTATTTGTCCATGCTCAGGGAGGGAATGAGAGTAAGCAGAGCCACTGCAGCGCTGTGAACCCATGCAGCATCCTTTAATAAGCGCGAACTCCACTCCTCAGTTCAGCGCACAGGCATGGAGAGACGCAGAGACGCTTCAGACTCCTCCACAGATGGACGCCGACTGGAGACCAGCCGAAGGTGACGTGAAGGAGTGACGTCAGAGCTGTGCTAAAAACCCACTTTCGTGCAGAGTATGCGCGCTCGTTCGTATTTTTTTTATTATTACTATTTATTTATTTATTTTTTTTGCGGATGTATGCATGCATGTGCGTGCACCCGTGTCTGACGAGAAAGGGAGCGAGGGTTTTGCGCGTGCGTATATGCGGGTGCGCGGACGTTGGGGTGCTCGTACGCGCGTGCCCGTGTATACGTGTGCGCACTGGAACGGTGTGTGCCGCGTGTTGTTTTTGGGTGGCGTGTCTGGTTTTGTTTTTGTTTTTTTTGTTTGTTTGTTTTTTTAATACGCCAAATAGTGCGCAAATGTCTTCTCTTCCAAAATGGCTCTACAGGTGGCTTTTTTTTTTTTTGCACCATAGTTAATAAACAATTTTTAATGTTGGCATCTTGCATTCCTTGTGCGAGCTATTCTCGAACCCTTCTCACATAGATGGGTTCATTACCCATCTAGGGTCAGGGTCGCGGGGAGGCTGGAGCTTATTTTAGCCGACCGTAGGTGAACGCGGGGTACACCAGGAACAGCTCGCCAATCCATTCCAACACACCCACACACACACACACACACACTGTCCTTGGACTCAAGGATGAAACTGGAGGACGCTGAGGAAACTCATACAAGCAAAGAAGGAACATGCGTGATTCACACAGAAACAGCACCTTCCTGTGATGAA
Source organism: Plotosus lineatus (assembly GCA_024760905.1). NCBI lineage: Eukaryota > Metazoa > Chordata > Actinopteri > Siluriformes > Plotosidae > Plotosus > Plotosus lineatus. The sequence goes on along the minus strand of CM045747.1, from coordinate 12,465,149 downwards.
CTATTATCAGATTTAGGGTGGACTGTATTCCTGCTTCACCTGGAAATCAGTTATGAGATCCACTGCCATCAGAACCATAAACATTTCTGAAAGCGAGTTAGTTATTCCAATGGATTCTTTGTGGAACTCTGTAAGATTGTCTATGGAGCCCAAAGTTCACCTCAGACAACTTTAAGGGTTATAAATAGTTTTAACAGTTCATCAGTTCATTTTCTGTAACCGCTTCATCCTAATTAGGGTCGCGGGGAGGCTGGTGCCCATCCCAGCCAACTCAGGGCGAGGGCAGAGTACACCCTGGACAGCTCGCCAGGCCATCGCAGGGCGGAAACACGCTGACGGTTTTGCAGCTACTCTTTTTACGAAAGTCAGCAATGGTTCTTTTACATGCCTCACACCATAGACAGTGAGCGAGACATGGCCGGCCATTGATAACCCAGTTAGCTGCACTGGGGGAGTTTTAACAGAATGTAGTGTAATAATGGTTCCATCACATCTTAAAATCCATTACTGTATTTTCCATGGTACTCATATTACATGTACAAATCTTTTTCCAAATATTTCTGAATTATTGAGACACATTGTATATTTTTCTGGTTATCGCAGTAACCCCAGAACTTGGTGGTGGACACCTATGGTGAAGGGGGGCCGCCCAACTGAAAAAGGAGGCCTATTGGGTCTTGTTGGCTTGTGGAACTCTCGAGGCAGCAGGCAGGTACCAGCAAGCCAAACAGTCTGCAGCCTGAGCTGTGGCCGATGCAAAATCTCGGCGTGGGAGGAGTTTGGTGAGGGCATGGAAAGCAATCAAGAAGTTTCAAAGCCTCAAAAAGGTTCTGGGCCACCATCCACGCCTCAAGAGGGGGAAGCAGTTCTCCACAAATGCTGTTTACAGTGGAAGTGGGGAGCTGCTCATCTCGACTAGGGATGTTGTCTGGAGGTGGAAGGAATACTTCGAGGACCTCCTCAATCCCACCAACACGCTCTCCATGAAGGAGGAAGACCCTGTGGGTTTGGGTGGGAATCCACCTATCACTGGGGCTGAGGTCGCTGAGGCAGTCAAAAAGCTCCTTGGTGGTCAGGCTGAGGGGTGGATAAGATCCACCCTGAGTATCTCATGACTCTGGATTTTGTTGGACTGTCTTGGTTGACACGTCCCTGCAACAATGTTCATCGGGCCGTACCTCTGCATTGCCAAACCGGGGTGGTAGTCCCCTTTTTTTTTTAAAAAAAAGGGGATCGGAGGGTGTGTTCCAATTACCATGTAATCAGACTCCTCAGCCTACCCTGAAAAGTCTATGCAGGGATACTGGAGGAGGAGGATCCAACAGATGGTTGAAAGTCGGATTCAGGAAGAACAATGTGGTTTTCGTCCTGGCCGTGGCACTTTCAACCAACTCTATATGCTCTACAGGATCCTGGAGGGGGCATGGGAGTTTGCCCAATCTGTCTACATATGTTTTGTGGATTTAGAGACAGCTTTCTACCGTGTCCCTCTGGATATCTTGTCGGGGAGCTCCTGGAGTCCCGGATCTGTTGCTATGGGCCATTTGGTCTCTGTATCACTGGAGCCAGAGATAAGCCCACATCGGTGACAATAAGTCGAATTCATTTCCGGTGAGGGTTGGCGTCTGTCAAGGCTGTCCTTTGTCACCGATTCTGTTCATCATTTTTATGGCATATCATTTCTAGGCACAGCCATGGCATCGAGGGCTTATGATTTGGTGGCCATAGGATCTCGTCTCTACTTTATTGAGGATGGCATTCTCCTTTTTGCTTTGGGACCTCTAGCTCTCATTGGAGCGATTCGCAGTCGAGTGTGAAGCGGCCACGATTACAATCAGCACCTCCAAGTCTGAGGCCCTGATTCTCAGCTCGGAAAAGGGTGGAATGCACCCTCAATGTCTGCAATGAGGCCCTGCCCCAAGTGGAGGAGTTTAAGTATTCCAGGGTCTTGTTCACGAGTGAGGGACGGATGTAGTTGGAGATCGGCAGATGGATCGCTGCAGCCTCTGCTGTAAAGCAGAGCTTGTACGGGTCCGTCGTGATGAAGAGGGAGCTGAGCCGCAGCATAAGGGTCTCAATTTACCTGTAGATCTACGCTCCAATCCTCACCTATGATCACGAGCTTTGGGTAGTGACTGAAAGAACAAAATCGCGGATACAAGCGGCTGAAATGAGCTTCCTTTGCACAGTGGTGGGGCTCTACCTTAGAGGTAAGCTGAGAAGCTCAGCCATCTGGGAGGAGCTAGAACCACTGCTCCTCTGCATTGAGAGGAGCCAGGTGAGGTGGCTTGGGCATCTGGTTAGAATGCCTCCAGAACGCCTCCCCGGTGCGGTGTTTCGGGCATGTCCAACCAGGACCCTGGAGTCGACATAGAACACACTGGAGGGATTATCTCTTTCGGCTGGTCTGGGAACAGCCCATCTGAAGAGCGGGAAGGGGGGGGGGGGTGTAGCTGGGAGGAGGGACATCTGGACCTCATTGCTTAGGCTGCTGCCCTTGCAACCTGACCCTGGATTAAGCGGAGGAAGATGATGATGATTGTATATTTTTCTGGGGTTTTTTTGGTCCTACTGGATCCATAGTTTACTTTTTTTGTACTGTACATTGTTGATTGCAGCTGGAGGGTTCTGTGTTTAGGACTTGACTGAGGGCACTTCTATATTTTTTATGTACTCACTGTACTTTTTTGGGTTTCTACTTGGGTACTCTGATTTCCTCTCAGTTTAAATATCATATATAATTTGTCCATAGGTGTGAATGTGGGTGACCCTGATAATGGATGTACTTTGCATGGCGTTTACATGCAATCACACTAATGTATAAAGTCACTCCACCGCTTCACTGATTTACCTAAATTACTTCTAGCTGTGCTGTGCAGTTAATGAATACAGTGGGATTTTACACACAGTCCTACACATGCATCACTCTTGATTGTCTGAACTGGTCCTTTTGGTATTGTAGTTATTGCATCGTTTTTCATGCACTGTTTGTTTGTTGCACTGCTGTCCTGCACTCTTTACATAAATGGCCACTTTGTGAATGCATGTACGATGGAAGGCATAACAATGAAATCGACCTAATTTGATATCCTCCCTTAGACAGAACTTCCCTCTTCATTAAAGCCATTCTGTAATATTTAATCAATGTGCCGTGGTGTGTCAATGAAATCAATGAACTTTTCAGAAAAGAAGACAGGCCATAAACTATAAAATATACAGTACTAGAGTAAATGTTCAATTTGGCTGTCTGGCTAAAATGGACCCTCATTGACTTTTTTTAAAATGAGCAATTGCGCCATCTTGTGTTTTTTTCCTCCAAACAAACACACAAAAGGTATCAACAGATCAACAGATGTCCAATACGTTCACCTATAAAATATAATTTATTTTAATTAAGAAACATAAGCAACATGCTTCACAAGTAAATACTTTGGTGTTTATCATCTATTCCAGTGTGAGAGTTGCAGTAAAACTACACTCGCAGTCAGCGGCTGTTTCTTATTGCAATTTCCTAAATGGCCAATAAAATCAATTTTTAAGAAAATAAAATAAATTGCTGCTATTGAATTTACAGCTTTCTATTCACCAGTAGGAACAAACTGTATCCTTTAAAACAAACAAACAAACAAACAAACAAACAATTAATTTTTACATCTTAAAAAATATACCTTTCACGAAGAGTGTTGTTTATTCGTTTTAGACAGCAAAACAAAATAATTTGTGCCAGAACCTTCTTTGTGACAGGAACCAACTTTTCATGTCAATTCCTTTTTCACAGCAGACAGCTGTGTTGACATTTAGCCGAAACTCTGACCACAGCCCGTGACTGTGACTTAACTGATGAGACACGCATTACATGTCCTGTATTACTGTTAAAGACTGGAAGACTGGGCCAGTGTCTCAAATCACAAACTCTGACTGTCTCAAAATCTGATTATCTCCATACTTCATTTGTTTAATATTTCAATTGATCTTTTTCAATGAGAACAGAAAACCTAATGCATGTCGGTCTTGAATATTTAAAAATAAACAGGAATGAAGAAGGAAACTGCATATTGATTGCCAACAACATACCATGCTAACAAATATTAGCCACATTGCTAAATTACCATTACCAGTATTGTGTATTGTTTAACTTTACCTTACGTGGACTATTTTATTGTGCTTTCCTAAAAGTTACACTATTATTATTATTATTGTGATTATTATTATTATTATTATTATTATTATTATTATTATTATTATTATTATTATTATTAACAAACTTATGTTGGGATAAATGGAAAATGATAAATGAATATTAGTGAGATAAGGTTCTTTATCTGAATCTGATAAATGAAAGTTATGCAAACTTTACAGTTAAAGTATATTATTATAAACGGAAATAAAGTGTTATTGAATCAAAGACCACTGGGCCATCAGCCACTGTCAGTCACAATCAGATAATTAATCACTACCTGTAGCTGTCTGATCACCAGTCAATATCTGTCATCCTTATACCAAGAGTCAAAGAAGACGTCATCACCACCTGTCATTAGTGAACCATTAATCATGATCAGTCACCATTCCATAACTCGCCATAAGACCACCACTGACTATCAGACCCTCACTCATCATCAGTCACAACAATTTAACACCATTCCATCGAATCACCCGTCATCATTATATCCTCACTCGCTGTCACTCCATCAGACATTATATGTTGCCATCAGTTGTTATTTTTTACTATTAGACCTATATTCACAATCACGCCATTGGTCTCCAGTCCATCAGATTGTCAATCACTATATGTGACAATTAGACCATTAGCAATTAACAGACCTTCAGTTACTATCAGTCACCATCAAACCATCAATAACCACAGCCATCATCAGTTACTAGCAGTCACCATGAAACCATAAATTATCACCAGTTATGATCAAACCATCAGTCATTATCAATCACCATCAGAGAATCGGTCACTATTGGTCACCATCAGACTATTAGTTACCATTAGACCATCAATCACCACCAGTAAGTATCAGAGCATCAGTCACTACTGTCACCACTGCTTCCTCTTAATAGGCCATGACTGCTTCTTCTCCCACAGACTTAAAGTGGTAGGACATTTTTATTTACTCTATAGTTTCCCAGGACTTTTATAGTCATCCCTATTTCCTTTTGGTCCAGGTAGAATGTCTGTCAAGGCCTGCTAAGTTTTACTGCTTTTCCACTTCTGTGTGAATTCGAAATCAAGTTCAACCACTGAAGCATTTACATTTACACGGTTGTTCTTAAGAATTAAATTAAATCAAAATAGATACTACATACTGAAATGTCCTGGCGAGCTGTCCCGGGTGTACCCTACCTTTGCCAAGAGTTGGCTGAGATGGGTGCCAGCCTCCCCACGACCCTAATTAGGATTAAGCGGTTCATAAAATGAATGGTGAACGAATAGATACTACATAAATTGTGAATTTGCTGAATGCTTCAACAGTACACTAGATGGCAGAATTTATGTCGGTGTCTTCCTGTCCTATGTATGACTGCATTAGATAAGTATATGATCATAAGACGAAAAATACTAGGTGACTACTCTGATGTCATATGAAAGGTGAATCCAAAATCTTGTTCATGCTACAGACTTCCTTTATACACTGTCAGTTAAAGAAGGAATTTGTTGCTAATTATTTGAAATTATTATTTAACTATTAGTCTGTACTGACCTATTTTGTCCAGTATCACCTCAATACCCAAACTCTGTCCCCGTGTTTTACTCTAATAGTATTTGACGTAAGCATTTTGGGATTTTATTAAAGTATTATTAAAATTATAAATTCTAATGGGCAATAATTATAAAGATGATTAAAAATGATCAACATATATAAAGGGGGTTGCATAGTGTTGCATAGTTGTTTAGTGGTGAGCACACCTTCCTCGCAGCAAGAGAGTTCTCGGCTTGTATTTCTGTGTGGAGTTCACATGTTTCCGAATGCTTGGATGGATTTCCTCTGGATACTTCAGTTTCCTCCCACAGTCCAGAGACATGCACGTTAAGATCTACAGATCTAGGCTATTCCGACTCGCCACTAGGTGTTGGTGTGAGTACTGTATTTCTGGCCCTGCAATTGTCTGGTGAGCTGCTCAGGATGTATCCCATTTTTATCCAGTGTCGGCTGACATAGGCTTCAGCATCTTTGTGACCCTAGTAGGATTAAGTGGTTCTTCAAAAAAGTGATTAATTGTATAGAGAGGACTTTCCACAATTTACCTATGACCCTTTCCCCATTGCAACAACCGAAGAATACGAGCGCTCGTGGAGCTGTCCATGGTGCTAAACAAGGCTAGACTTTGTAGTAAATTTTAACAGGACTTTTTAACTGGGATTTAGGACCAAAATCCATCAGCTCTAAAAAGTTGTTACCTAAATATGAATAAAATTTTATCGGCGTGTTTCTGCCCTGCGATGGCCTACTTGCTGTCCAGGGTGTACTCTGCCCTCGCCCAGAGTCCCACGAAGGAATGAATAAATGGTGTTAGATGTGAATTTATCAGACTACCCAACAATCCTTCCACCTCATGGGGAAATCCTATCTGTCCTGGGGTGGGTTAGACTTAACCGACACCTAATTATAATATTAATTATGATTATAATTATAATTTTTAATATTAAATATAATTATAATATTGTAATTAGGGGCCGGTTAAGTCTAACTCACCCCAGGGCAGATAGGATTTCCCCATGAGGTGGCAGGATTGTTAGGTAGTCTGATTAATTCACATCTAACATCATGAATGAATGAATGAATGAATTACGTAATTCATTCATTCATTCATTTGCCGAACCGCTTAATACTATTAGTGTCGCAGCGAGGCTGTGCTCGTCTTTGGGCGAAGGCAGGGTACACCCTGAATGTTAATAGAGAAGTACAGAGAAGGTCAGAAGGAGCTGCATTGTGCCTTTGTGGATGTGGAGAAAGCATATGACAGGGTGCCGAGAGAAGAACTGTGGTATTGCATGAGGAAGTCTGGAGTGGCAGAGAAGTATGTTAGAGTGGTGCAGGACATGTATGAGAGATGTAAGACAGTGGTGAGGTGTGCTGTCGGTGCGACACAAGAGTTCAAGGTGGAGGTGGGACTGCATCAAATGTCAGCTCTCAGCCCCTTCTTGTTTGCTGTGGTGATGGACAGGCTGACAGACGAGGTTAGACAAGATTCCCCATGGACTATAATGTTTGCAGATGACATTGTGATCTGTAGTGAGAGCAGAGAACAAGTGCAGGAAAATCTAGAGAGGTGGAGGTATGCCCTGGAAAGGAGGGGAATGAAGATTAGCCTCAGCAAGACAGAATACATGTGCATGAATGACAATGACCCAAGAGGAACGGTGAGATTACAGGGAGCAGAGATAAGAAAGGTGGAGGATTTTAAGTACTTGGGCTCAACAATCCAGAGCAATGGAGAGAGTGGAAAAGAGGTGAAGCGTGTGCAGGCAGGTTGGAATGGTTGGAGAAAAGTGTCCAGTGTGATGTGTGATAGGAAGGTATCGGCAAGAACGAAAGGAAAAGTGTACAAGACGGTGTTGAGGCCAGCGATGTTGTATGGTTTAGAAACAGTGGCCCTGGGGAAAAGAGAGGAGGCAGAGCTGGAGGTAGCAGAGATGAAAATGTTGAGGTTCTCTTTGGGAGTAACGAGGATGGATAGGATCAGGAATGAGCACATCAGAGGGACAGCACATGTAAGACGTTTTGGAGACAAAGTCAGAGAGGCTAGATTGAGATGGTTTGGACATGTACAGAGGAGGGATAGTGAGTATATTGGTAATGGGATGCTGAGGCTGGAACTACCAGGCAAAAGGCCTCGAGGAAGACCAAAGAGACGATTCATGGATGTGGTGAAGGAGGACATGAAGGTCGTTGGTGTAAGAGAAGAAGATGCAAAGGATAGGGTGAGTTGGAAGCAGATGATTCGCTGTGGCGACCCCTGAAGGGAACAGCCGAAAGGAAAAGAAGAAGAAGAAGAAACACCCTGAACAGCTCACCAGAACATTGCAGGAACATGATATGGGGTTTCTCTTTAAAGACCCCTAAAGTTCAGCTGAGACTGAAGTTGGAGACTTGAGCTAAAATCGTGCCTCTGTTTCTTTAAATCTCAGCCGATCAACCAAGTGTAAGGTATCAGTGTTGGACAAAAAAAAAGAAAAGAAAAATGTGTAAACTTGAATTTTGTGAACGAGAGCTCTGAGACACGCCTCCCAGCAGCACGCGGACCTGCGTTCTCGCGCTCAGTCCGATCCGGTGTTTCAGCTGATCTGCACACTGTCTTTTTTAACGTACAGACCAGTATCGGAGACAAAATGGGATTTATGAACGGCTCATCATAAGGACGATCATCCGGGGAGATTGGACTGCTCTGACCCCCCCACACGTCCTTTCTGCTGTACGATGCTTTACTTTCAGTTGGTCATCATGGCAGGGACGATTATGCTGGCGTATTACTTTGAATACACGGACACGTTCAACGTACACGTTCAGGGCTTCTTCTGTCACGATAGCGCGTACACGAAGCCCTACCTTGGACCGGAGGAGTCAAGCGCAATTCCGCCGGTGCTCTTGTACGCGGTGGTGTCCGGTGTACCCACGCTCGTGGTGAGTGACCTGCACGCGCTTCTCCAACACTTTAATAAATCCGGAAATAGTTCCCCACCAGATATTTCCAGTATAACCAGTTCACAGGGTTATGGTTAGGATTATATGACAATGGTGAACCAAAACGTGGGGTACACGTCACTGATATTTATTTATTTATCTATATTCATTCATTTGCAATGCCACTCAATAGTACTACGGTCACTGAAGGTTGCATCCTATCTCTGCCAACTCGGGGCGAAGGCCAGGGACACCCTGAACTGACAGTCCACTGCAAGGCCGGCACAAACAACCATTCACGCTTACACCGTAGAGGCAATTTGGAGCAACTGATATAAGTCTGATGTTCCTGTAACTGAACCGTGGGAGGAAACCAGAGTACCTGGAGGAAACCCGCACAACCAGATGGAGAACATGCAAACTGTACACAGAAGCACCCTCACTGAGCTCAGGCCTCGAACCCAGGACCTTCTTACTATGAGATGGATGTGCTAACCACTACACTATTAGGCTTATCCATTAATTGATTTGTTTATTATTGATTTAAGTATTAAATGTACCCAGGATTATTCCATACAAGTGTAAAGTTTTGGGGAATAGTGTAGATTCGAACATCTATTTAACGTTTCCAGTGGCTTTTCAATCCGTGCTTATACTCCTCTTAAAAAAAAAAATAAAATGTTATAATTTTTATTATTATTATTTTTTTTATATATTTTTGTGCGTTGCATAGTACACACGTGCATGGGAGTTTCATGTGATTATTACCTGTATAAAACATGTGAAAAGAAAAATCTGGCAGAACTCTTACAGTGGTTGCATCTAAAACACTGTACAGTACTTCAGACATGCTAATGTGGTCTCACTTTATCAGATAATTTATTAAATTATGGGTGCACTAATGGTACCAGGGACCGGAAATGTCCAGTAAGCCCAAAAATATAAGGCATCAAACTATATCAACTGAGTGACTTTCTAAGAAAAGGGGATGGAAGATGGAGCATTATTCTGCTGAAGTAGGGTGCAGAGGCTTTATATCCAGGAAGAGGCTATGGAGATGCTTGTCACTGAAACGAGATCATCTGCATGTCATCTGTTACGGTGCTGCTGGCCCATGTATTATATTATAATAATATCGCAAAATTCACGTGGTGAAGCTGAAATGGTTGATGGGAGGACCGTGAGTGAGGAGGCTGTCTCTGGACACTGCATGTGTCTTAATGTTATAGGTTGGTATTTGCTTAGTTTAGACATATTATACTGGGCAGTATTTCAGTAAATATGAAGACAATCTAGAGGAATGCTGTAAGATTATACGTCATTGGTAGGATACCAGGCCATTGCAAGGTACTGTGCACACATCATAGCAATGGGGCAATCAAGCATGAGAGCATTAGTTTCAAAGCTGGCATGGGCATTACGAAGGTCAGGCATTGAGGCTGGATGAGATGAAATGTTGAATGAGGACTGGGATTCAATTAACGTCCATAGTCATCCCTGCGGTGTCAAGTGGGTTGGAGATCAGAGCTCTGTGCCAGCCAAAGTTTTCATTCTTCCACTCCAAACCTGTCAAACCATGTCTTTATAAACCTCACATTGTCATCCTGGACCACGTATAAGCTATCAGCATACAAAGTAATTCTACAACTCCATCTTTGAAGAAGCACTTTAGTAAATGCCACCTTGCAGTAGTCTGCCGAACTGTTCAGGGTGTAACCTGCTTTCACTCACAGTCAGTTGGGATGAGTCCTGTGACCTCAATAAAAGATAAGCTGATTTTTTTTTTTTTTTTTGGGGGTTAATTATATATATATATATACACATATATATATATATATATATATTGTTATGATACATGTCTAGGATGCTCCTGAACACATCATCAGTGATGTAACCTGAGGTCCTCGGATGTTTCGGGTCTTTCAACATCAGACACCCTTGCCCAGGCGACCCAGCCATGGTTGATCAGACCCGACTTGTGTTCAGGTGGCTTTGGCTTTCCATGGATCTCCTCTCCTAATCCACAGCCATCTCGAGGCTTTCTCTGCTTCCTCAATGATCCTCTTGATGATCCTCTTGATGGCTCTTCTCCTCTCCATCCCCGTAATGCCCAGCACACAAGGTTTTATAGAGTGATTGGCCTGCGAACCCTCTGCAGCCAACCTCGATGGGCATACACTGTGCCTTCCAGCCCTGCTTACGGCAGCCTACGACCAGATCTTCATATTTGGTCTTTTTTCTCTCATGGGCCTCTTCCAGTCGGTCCTCCCATGGCACGGTGAGCTCCATCAAAATGATGCTCTTTGTCTCCTTTGACACCAGGAGGATGTCTGGCCTCAGGGTGGTTGAGACAATACACTGGGGGAACTTATGTTGTTTCTCCGGGTCAACAGACAGCTGCCGGTCTTTTGCGGTTGCCAGTAGCCCCGATGGGTTCCTGGCTCCTGCGGTTTTTCCCAACTTCTCACCCGCCTTCACAAAGGTGATCAACTGAGTGGTGGGGCAGGACCGTCTGCTGCTTTTGCTGATTCCCATGCTGATGACTTCCGCAATGGGTTTCAGAACCTGGTTGTGGCGCCAGGTGTACCGCCCCTGCCCAAGGGCTACTGGACAGCAGCTCAGAATGTGCTCCAATGTGTCTCTGCCTGGGCACTGCGGGCAGTTGGGAGACTCTATTCTACCCCAAATGGAGAGGTTTGATGGACTGGGCAGAATGTCATAGACCGCTTGGACAAGGAACTTTATTCGGTGCGGCTCTGCCCACCAAAGCTCTGCCCATGTGACTTTTCGTTCCATGGCCTGCTCCCAACTTGACCAGGCACCCTGCTGCCTTAGGCCGACTGCTCTGCTGCTCCTCCTCTCCTCCACTTCTGCCCTCACCTCCTCTTGCACCAATCGCCGTCTCTCCTTCCCCTTGGCCTACTTTATATATATATATATATATATATATATATATATATATATATATATATATATATATATATTTATAAACACACACACGCACATATATACATACAGGGATCACTCACTTTCCGTGGTTAATGGGGTACGAGACCCCCGTGACTGCCAATTTCTGTAAAGTAGTATTGAACCCTGAGTGACATATACGTACATGTATATGTGTATATAATATAAATAAATACATATTCAGCACTATACATGCTTATAATAACAATTAAACATTAAAAAATAATGCATAAGATATAAATATACACACACACAGATGTGCGCCTCACAAAAAAAATGTAAGTAGTTTTGTTGGGGAGTTTTGGGTTGGGGTTATTTTTGTTTTTATTTTTTTTATTTATTATTTTTTATTAAAAAAATTTTTTTTTTTTGCATAATTGGCCTTTGTTTTGCGGCATTTCCCTTAACTTTTTCTATATTTTCCCTAAATTTCCTTATTTTTTTATTTTTCAATGAATATTTTTGAAAAGCCCGCCATGCACTGTAGCTGCAGAACCTGAAGTAGCGGCGGATCACTGTATACACACGCACATATGAAGGCGCCATTTGAAGGTTATTCAAGAACAATTGGATGGATTGGATTAGAGAAATGGGATAATGACCAGAAAAAAACCCCGAGAAATTCCCCTATTAATACAAATCAGGTTAAAATACAAACTACATCATGATATTTAGTGAAAGCAAACAGAAACCTAAATGAACAAAAAGGCAAAAAGTAGTGCTGTTGCAGACACTGAACGTTTTAAATTTCTCGCTTAAAAACATCCTGTAACTGGTATATTTGTATTTGATGACCTTCTGTACAGACAGAACGATATTGAATAAATGCAAGCCCTTTTTCTCGCGATTGTTAAAACACCAGTTTTGGCTTTGAAAGCTAACACTAGTTTATTTTATATGGCTGATCATTTTGAACCTCACAGATGATACGAAGTGTTTAGCCCTGGCAGGGGGTAGCGCGAAGTCAACAGATTTTTAGTATGGACTACAGAACTGACATGAATTCTCCCCAAAAAGGTCACATGACAACAAAGGCAAACTGTGTAATTGAATCAAGGCTGATGGATACACTGAGATATTAGGTGAAGTAATAAAAGTTCAAATTTCATATTTATAATGCCAGAGTTTTGACTTCATTGACTTCATATAAAGAGAAACAGTCGCCTATTGCACTTAACTATAGTCCAATTCTGTATCACATGATGCAACGGACCACTTTTTTCATTTTGGTTGCAGTGTATGTTTTTACCCAAGTGGGTCGCACGCCCTCTGCAGAACCTGTTCTCTTATGGCAAGCATTTATTCACACTCACATGTGTATCTATCAAAAAATTTGAGTAGCCAGAATACCTAATGGGTGTGTCTTTGAACTGTCGGAGGAAACTAGAGCATCTAGAAGAAACCCACTCAAGCACTAGGAGAAAACATGTACGCTCCACACAGAGAAGCCCCTGCCGACCATAAGGCTCAATCCCAGGACGTTCTTGCTGTGAGGCAAAAGTACTAACCACTATGCCTCAATGCCACTCAGTGTCCCTATTACAGGCACTTAACCTTGCCTGTGAGAGTGAGCCCCCCCCCCTCTCTTCACCATTATGAATTGCAAATTTGTGATTATGTCCAGCTTCCCATTGAATCAGCAACATCATGGACACGAAACATCTACCCAGCTTGTCCACTTTTCTTTTAATTCACTCAGCCCTTTATTCTTATAATCTCACAATGTTTTTCTATCTTCCTCTCTCACACACACACACACACACACAGACACACACACGCACACACACGCACACACACGCACACACACGCACACACACACACACACACACACACACACACACACACACACACACACACACACACACACAATGCTCCTTAACTGGCTTTTTCTGAATGAACTATTAGAATGCTCTCTGGACAGTATTTATGGAGCAGTCTTTATTAATTCACTGACAAAACCTCACAGGGTTCTTGGGAAGGAGAATTTTCAAGGGTCCTTTTATAGCGTCTGCTACAGGAACCAACTGATGGACTGAACATTTGCTGGAGTGTTACTGGGTATAAATATGAAATAATTGCAACAGTAACAAGGCTTTTATTTAGCAAGGCGGATTTTAAATAAATAGTATAAACTTGGCTGTTCAGAGAATACCCAATACCCAAAGGGGGCAATGGTGGTCTAGTGGTATAGGGCAGGGGTCCCCAACCCCCAACCGACCGGTACCGGTCCATGGCTCATTTGATACCAGTCCGCAAACAAAATCTTTCATGGTGAAAATTATGTTTTTTTTTTTTTTTATTAGAGCGTCCGAATCTTATTTTGAAAAACGACTGTTTTTTGACATTGCCACAGAAGCAGTGAAAGCCTTTCTTCTGTTTTCAATCACATATCTTTGTGAGGCGGGGTTTTCTGTGGTGACAGCCACCAAAACAAGGCTATGGAGTAGACGCTAACCGGTCCGCAGAAACATTTTCATACAGAAAACTGGTCCCAGATGCAAAAAAGGTTGGAGACCACTTGTATATGGTGCTGGATCGCTGATCCTAAGCTTGGGGGTTCGAGTCCCACTCTCTAAAAGGTTGTCACTGTCCCCCCCAGTGCACCTAACTGGGTTATCAAAGGCCGGCCATGTCTCTCACTGTCTATGGTGAGAGGTTATGTAAAAGAACCATTTCTGACTTTCATAAAGAGTAGCTGCAAAGCCGTCAGTGTGTTTCTGTCCCTTGCTAAAGGGTTGTGTCAGGAAGGGCAGCCGACGTTAAAAACCTATGCCAAATCAAACATGCGAATTATTTGCTGTGGCGAACCCTGATAAAGGGGAAAAGCCGAAAGGAAGTCTCAGAGAATACCCAAAGTTCAACCAGAGTCAGCTGGGATTGGCTTCAGTTTCCCAATGACCCTGAATGAATGAATGAATGAATGAATGAATGAAAGCCCTTCCCTGCTCTCCACACTAAACCCATAGAAATTGATGAGCTTCATATGGTTGAGGATGCAGAAAACAAGGGGAGATCAGCATCTATCAGACTCTGTGGAAATGTTCAGAAAAGAGATTTTCCTACTTATCTTCTTACTTATTATTTATCATCACCATATATTTATAATAAATGAGAATAATAGACATGTTGATCACTTATAGGAAGTTCTATGAAGTCCTGGCATAGGTGCTCAACTTTGTTGAAAATGTCTGTGCACCAATGTGGAGTAAAAGTCAATGCTTCAGTGATCATCAACGCAATCGTCAATTTCCATACAGGCCCGCGAGTACAAAGTCGGGAGGTATACAGAGCTGATGTGTTGCATTTGCATGCACTCTTGTTCTTCTTCACTTAGCCCCTAACATCCGAGGATGTCGTTGGGGCACCTTCATGGTGAGACTTTCCATGGCCCATCCCTCTCCAGGTCGTAGAAACATGCTTACGGCTTTGCAGCTACTCTTTACGAAAGTCAGCAATGCCTCTCATCATAGACATGGCATGGCTTTGATATCCCAGTTCGCTGCACTGGGGGGGTGGGGTGGGTGGGGGGGGGCAGTGACAACCTTGTAGGGACTCGAACCCCCAACCTTAGGATCAGCGATCCTGCGCCCTAACCACTAGACCACCACTGCCGCATGCACTCTGGTGGACAGTAAAGGTTAGATATCACTCACTGTTTCTTTGCTTATTTATACCGTTTGATGGATACAGCATTGATCCTTTGGTGTTGATTTGGAGTTTGAACAGTTGCAGAAAGATTGCTGACCACTTCGGAATTTGTAATTTCACCTAAATTGCCGAAATAACAAGAACAAACAAGTCTCAAAAATTTCACAAATTGACATTTTTTTAAGCGCAACAGTTATTTTAATTTGTTTGGCTGAAAAGACACAGTTTGATAGCATGTAATACTGTTGATAACCACAATAAAGCAACATGTCCACCTCAGAGACAGTCAGGATTACTGATACCCTTAGTGATCGAAAACACCAGAGAAACTAACTTTTAATTATTATTTTCTCATTTTATAGATATTATTATAGCTGGAATGTAACTGAAGCATGGCACCCATTTAAACTTTACTTTATTTAAAGACCAACTGAATGTTGCAGTGGTGGCCCAGTGGTAGGAAGCTGGATTACTGATTCCCAGGTTGGAGGTTCAAGCCTCATTATCATGTAAAAGAACCCTTACTGACAATTGAAAATAATTGGGCACTGGATTGCAATGTGTTGTGATGACCTGGCGAGCTCTCCTGGGTGTAGTCCACCCTCACCCAGAGTTGGCTGAGATGGTCGCTAGACCCCCCCCCCCCCACACGACTCCAATCAGGGTTAAGTAGCTCAAAAAATTAATGAATAAATTATTAGAGTGATGTATGTGTAGCAATAATAATAATAATAATAATAATAATAATAAAGCATTTTTATACTTTATTATTAAAAGCAACAAAATGCTTAATTCTACCAGGGTCATGGAGAGGCTGGAGCCTATTCCAGCTGATATGGGGCGAAGGAAGGCATGGTTAACCGTAAACAATTCGACCAGGCCATTCCAGGGCCGACACCCACACACACAATCATTCACACTAACACTCCCACCTAGAGTCAATTTGGAACAGCTAATTAACTTCATGCGTCTTTGGACTGATTCAGGAAACTGGAGAAGTTTGGGGAGAACATGCAAACCCAACAGAGAAAAGTCTCAGTTCAGGACCTGAACCCAGAACCTTCTTTCAATGAAGCAGACCTGTTAAACTGTACACTACCATGCCATCCTTTAACTGACATGTAGAAACATGTCAACACAGGGATCCCTCTCGACTGCGCGCTTCAATTCCTGCGGCTTCAGTACGTCGCGGTTTTTTTTTTTTTTTTTTTTTTTTTTAAATATTCAGCGGATTAAAAAAACAGGGAATTGGGAAAGAATAGGTGAAAAAGTTAAGGAAATTGCCACAAAAACAAGGCCAATTATGGGAAAAAACAAAACAAAACAAAACAAAAAAACGACCGAAAACCTCCAATCAGAACTATTTACATTGTTGTGAGGTGCTCATCTGACTGCATGCACGTGCATCTGCATGTGTGTGTATTTATATTTTATTTACATCATATGCATTATTTTATAATATATAATTGTTATTATAAGCATTTGTAGCATTGAAGATGAATTTATTTATATTATATACACATATACATGTACGTATACGTCGGTCGGAGGGTGGGGAGGTGATCCTACTTCATGGATTTCGGTGGTTGTGTGTGGATCGCGCTCCCAATTAACCGCGGAAAATGAGGGATCCCTGTATTTTGTTTTTTATATGTTTCCATGGTTTTAATCGGAGAATAATTAAATCTAAGCTTAATCACACTAAACTATCATCAATAACAATACCGCTATCAATGTTTACTTGTGCGCAGTGGTGGCCTGGTGCTAAAGGTGCTGGATCACTGATCCTAAGGTGGTCACTGCAATTCCCCCGACACCCCCCCCCCCCCGGTGCAGCTAACTGGGTTATCAAAGGCCGGCCATGTAGCTCACTGTCTAGGTAGGGTGTGAGGTTCATGTAAAAGAACCATTGCTGACTATTGAAGAGAGTAGCTGCATAGCCGTCAGCATGTTTCTGTCCTGCGATGGCCTGGCAAGTTGTCCATGGTGTACTCTGCCCTCGCTTGGAGTTGGCTGGGATGGGCGCCAGCCTCCCCGCGACCCTAATTAGGATTAATAAAATAAATGAATGAATGTTCATTTGGATTACATTTCAAAATATGTTTTCCTGCAAAGTTAGGATATTTTCTGCAGAGCATGTTAATGGGCTGCCTTAGAGCTCCATTGTCCTGAGTTCATGGTCATTAAAAAAAAAAAAAAAAAAAAAAGGAAATGAAAAAAGGTTGTTTACATCATGCTACCACTGAAAGAGAATACATAGCCTAAGTGGACCTGACACTGGGGTGAAGATAGATTTGTCCTTTGACTCATACAGACTGACCTTTTTCCACAATGCAGAACTGATGTTAGCGTAACCTGAATACATCTCTCACAGATATTACATTAGTCCCTTCTCATGCACCTTTCTGAGCCTGGGTACCTAATCATCATTATCTGTGAAACAGCAACACTGTGATGATGAAAAGCACGATGCCTCCATGTCACACACCTGCATTCTATCTGCCTAGGTAAACATTTTGACCTTTATGAACAGCTTGTTCCATTCAGTTTGAGCTGCGTAGTGACTTTAACACACATTGCTGTAACTAGCGGTGCTAATATCTGAGATTTTCGCAGCAGTGCTTTTTAAAATATTTCTGATTCACACTATTAAGTGACAAGTTAACAATCAACAAAATAGCAGCGAGATGTAAAGATTTAATACAGTACTGTGCAAATGTCTTGAGAATATGGAAATACATGATGTACAGCAAAAAATAACTAAAAACAACGGGATTAGATTATAAAACTGTAGTCATCAAGGGGGCAGTGGTGGCCTGGTGGTATAGGGTGCTGGATTGCTGATCCTAAGGTTGGGGGTTCGAGTCCCATTCTCCACAAGGTTGTCACTGTCCCCCCAGTGAAGCTAACTGGGTTATCAAAGGCCGGCCATGTCTCTCACTGTCTATGGTGAGAGGTTCATGTAAAAGAACCATTGCTGACTTTCGTAAAGAAGAGCTGCATAGCCGTCAGCGTGTTTCTGTCCCTTGCTAAAGGGTTGTGCCAGGAAGGGCATTCCTATGCCAAATCAAACGTGTGAATCATTCACTGTGGCGACCCCTGAAAAAGGGAAAAAGACGAAAGGTAATCTCTCAGTCATCAGTCAGTATAATGATTAAAATGAATGAATACAGGTCAGACTGCCCAGTGCACTAACTGGGTTATTAAAGGCCGGCCATGTCTCGCACTGTCTATAGTGTGAGGTTCATGTAAAAGAACCATTGCTGACTTTCGACAAGAGTAGCTGCAAAAGCCGCCAGCGTGTTTCCACCTTGCGATGGCCTGGCGATCCGTCTGGGGTGTACTTTGCCCTTGCCTGGAGTTGGCTGGGATGGGCGCCAGCCTCCCTGCAACCCTAATTAGGATTAAGCGGTTACAGAAAATGATGAACAAGTCACACTGTTGGAAAAAGCTGCACAAAGTTGTGCAAAAGTTATGCAAGCATGCCTTGTACTCCAGGTGCTCAAGAATTGCTAGATTTTCAGAGAGGTCGAATTGTGGGTCAGGCAGAGGGCGCCATCAGCTGGTGAAAAATAGCCAATAATTTGAATATTAGTCTGTTAATGCTAAAAAGTTCAACAGTGAAGGTAAGATCACCACGGTACCACAACCAGGTTGATCTGGGCCATCAGTGAGATGCTTTCGCTCCATGAAGAGAGCAGTGGAGAAAAGCCCACGTTCCAAAGTCACAGACATAGCAGAAGACATCCAAACCAGGTCCAAAACTGTATGTGCGATTTTTGCCAATGGGCTATCAGGGTCGTGGAGGAAGATACAAACTTCTTCATCAGCCAGCAAATAGTAATTCTGAAACTTTGGGTATCTACATTTACTTACATCCGGTTCTTCTGGAGATTTCGACTGTTGTATCTGATTGTTATTTTTGTAGCAAAACTCAGCAGCCATCAGGAGGTTTCATATCTGAAAGATGGTCTGTTGTGTTACATGCTGCTTTCTTCTCTGACATAAATACTTTTCTTTAACGTTGACATTAAATTATTCATTCGTTCATCATTCATTTTCTGAACTCAGTTCAGTTCATTTTCTGTAACCGCATCCTAATTAGGTGCCCATCCCAGCCAACTCAGGGCGAGGGCAGAGTACACCCTGGACAGCTCGCCAGGCCATCGCAGGGCGGAAACACACTGACAGCTTTGCAGCCTACTCTTGTCGAAAGTCAGCAATGGTTCTTTTACATGCCTCACACCATAGACAGTGAGAGACATGGCCGGCCTTTGATAACCCAATTAGCTGCACTGGGGGGGGGGGGGGGGCAGTGACAACCTTGTGGAGAGTGGGACTCGAACCCCCAACCTTTGGATCAGCGATCCGGCGCCTTATACCACTAGACCACCACTGCCCCATTTTCTGAACTGCTTAATCCTATTTAGGATCGCAGGGAGACTGGCGCCTATCTCACCCGGCTCCGGCCAAGGGCGGGGTACACCCTAGACAGCTCGCCAGGTCATCACAGGGCAGAAACACGCTGACGGCTTTGCAGCTACTCTTGTCAAAAGTCAGCAATGGTTCTTTTACATGCCCATCTCACCCGGCTCCGGCCAAGGGCGGGGTACATCCTAGACAGCTCGCCAGGTCATCGCAGGGCTGCTTAAAATAAGTTTTCTTAAAATCTGAAATATTTTTGTATCAACTCAATAACAACGAAAAGTCTTATAATAAAATCTTTAATAAAGTTTATACAAATAAATACATTAAAAAAATACAGAAGGGTTTTGCACAGTATTGTATATTTGAAAAAGTGTACAGGGATCCCTCACTTTTTGCGGTTAAGACCCCCGCAACCACCGATTTCCGTGAAGTCAGATCGACGCCCCCCCCCCGACATATACGTACATGTATGTGTATATAATATCAATAAATACATATTCAATGTTAATGCTTATAATAACAATTAACTATTCAAAAATAATGCATAAGATGTAAATAAAATATAAATACACACACATACAGATGCTCGCGCGCACACACACACAAATGCGTGTCTCGCATAAAAATGGAAGTAGTTTTTTGGGGGGTTTGAGGTTGTTTTTTTATTTTTGTTTGTTTTGGGGATTTATTTTGTGGCATTTTCCTTAACTTATTTCCTTACTTTTTTTTTTTTTTTGAAAAACCCACGTTGCACTGAAGCTGCAGAAACCGAAGCATGAAGTAGCGAGGGATCCCTGTATTTGTACAGTATACTGTACACGGTCCTGTATTTTGATGGCGATATTATGTGGCATCTAACTGAAGTCAGCTGGTGACTTGAATGCACCGAATTACCAGATTTTTACATCAGTGATCTTTTTTCCTTCCTAATCACATGTACATACAATTGGCGCTCAAATAGGAAAAATACTGGTTTAGGGGGAACGAGGAATCATTTTCACACTTGAACTGGCAGGACAGCATATTGCTCTTAACTTTATTGAAAGTCTTTGGACGGTGTGAGGAAAGCAGAGTGAAGAGAAAACTCCTGGAGGCTACCAAGGGAGCACAGGAAGAACATACAAACTCCACACGGAAAGACGACCGCTCTGGCAAACACCCATGCAGTGTCATGCACGACTCAAATAATCATAATAAAAAAGATATTTATAAATCCTTAAACTATGCCAGTTGGGACTGAGAGAGAGAGAGAGAGAGAGAGAGAGAGAGAGAGAGAGAGAGAGAGAGAGAGTGAAAGAGAAAGAGAGAGAGAGAGAGAGAGAGAGAGAGAGAGAGAGAGTGAAAGAGAGAGAGAGAGAGAGAGAGGGTGAAAGCGAGAGAGAGAGGGTGAAAGAGAAAGAAAGAGAGAGAGAGAGAGAGAGATAGAGAGGGTGAAAGAGAGAGAGAGGGTGAAAGAGAAAGACAGAGAGAGAGAGAGAGAGGGTGAAAGAGAAAGACAGAGAGAGAAAGAGCGAGAGAGGGTGAGAGAGAGAGAGAGAGAGAGAGAGAGAGAGAGAGGGTGAAAGAGAGAGAAGAGAGAGAGAGAGAGAGAGAGAGAGAGCGAGAGAGAGAGATGAGAACAAATATGCTTTCGGCTCTTGCTCATTATATTTATTAAAATAATATTTTGAACAAAATTCCATTTTCACAGTTTCTCTCATTATCTGTCAGGGTGGCAGATCATGCAGGACGTGGTTGCATCTTTAGTTTTGCACTGGAGCTACCGAGTTAATGTAGACACTAATTAGGTGAAGCTTATAGCCTCTAGTTTCGTATAAAAACCATTTACAAACAACACGAGCGCATAGACTTCAGGCTTCATTCTGGGTAAGAGTATACTTTGAATTCTACCATTTAAGAGTTTGGAATCTGTGAGTGGCGGAAAAAGACCAAAAATGAACATAAGATCTAGTACTGTAGTTGTGACCAATACAGAGAACCAAGGTAGCAAAATACATGCTTAATATCAGACCATTTTTCTGTCTAATTCAGCATCTGTCTTCTTCTTCTTCTCCTCCTTTCAGCTGTTCCCTTTTCTCAAGGGTCGCCACACCGAATCATCACATGTTTGATTGGGCGTAGGTTTTTTTCACGTCGGCTGCCCTTCCTGACACAACCCTTTAGCAAGGGGTGGAAACACGCTGACGGCTATGCAGCCACTCTTTACAAAAGTCAGCAATGGTTCTTTTACATGAACCTCTCACCATAGACAGTGAGAGACATGGCCGGCCTTTGATAACCCAGTTCGCAGCACTCGGGGGGGGGGGGGGGGGCAGTGACAACCTTGTGGAGAATGGGACTCAAACCCACCAACCTTAGAATCAGTGATTCAGCACCTTTTACCACCAGGCCACCACTGCCCTGATTCAGCATAAAGGCACTAAACCTCTACAGTATGTAGAAATCACAACTCATTTATTTGCTGAATAAATTTTTATCCTTCTAAAGGAGGCTGGAATCTATTTCAGATGATTTTGGGGGTGCACTCCGAGCAGCTTATAGCTAATACAGCAGCGATACTTACAGCGGGGGTCCCCAATCCCTGGTCCACAGACCAGTACCGGTCCATGGATCATTTGATACCAGTCCAAACAAAATCTTTCTTGGTACAAATTATAATTTTTTTTATTGAAGCTTCCGGATCTTATTTTGAAAATTGACTGTTTTTGACATTGCCTAGAAGCACTGAAAGGGATTCTTCCATTTCCAACCACATATATTTGTGAGGCGGAGTTTTCTGTGGTGACACCCACCAAAACAGGACTACGGAGTAGACTCTAACCCAGTGGTTCTTAACCTTGTTGGCGGTACTGAACCCCACCAGTTTCATATGCTTACTCACTGAACCCTTCTTTATTGAAAAATAAAATATGATTTTTTTTTTTCAAATTCAAGACACAGGTATATGTTTTTATTGGGGCACCAAAATGAACCGTACATTAACATCACTGTGTTCAAAGAACAAAACCAATACAATGTATGAACTCCCCCATCACAACTACTTACATTTTTATGTGAGGTGCACATGTGAGTGTGTGCCCACACAACTGTGTGTGTGTGTGTGTGTGTGTGTGTGTGTGTGTGTGTATTTGTTTTATTTACATCTTATGCATTATTTTTGAATGTTTAATCGCTATTATAAGCATTTATGGTATTGAATACGTATTTATTGATCTTATATACACATATACATGTACGTATACGTCAGTCAGCGGGGATTGATCCTACTTTGCAAATCATGCAGATAGGACACTGACTAGCATCACGGTCTGTTATATATGTGAATCCATGTTGTACATATTCGTCTGACCACTTTCTTTTTTTTTCTCAATATAGTATGGATTAAAACATTAAGAAAGAAATCCCACGACGTACCATCACAATAGTCACAAGTCGACTACTGAGAGCACCAAATTAACTGCAACACAGATTGGCCAAGCAATGTAGCATGATCACCTGCAGCCAATGATGGCCAAGCGGGGCGTGTCGTCATGAATCTGAGTTGGGTGTTTCTTGACCTCCGCCCCTGAGACCCCTGAGACTGACTCACTGAACCCTAAGGGTTTGATTGAACCCAGGTTAAGAACCACTGCTCTAACCGGTCCGCGGAAACATTTTCATACATAAAACTCGTCCCTGGTGCAAAAAAGGTTGGAGACCACTGTATTACATTAATACACACACACACACACACACACATACACCTAGTGGCAATCTGGCAAACCTAATTAGCCCTTCTTTAGACTGTGAGGAAAAACAAAAAACAAAAAAACAAAACAAAACTGTGTACCCATTGGAACCCCTCTCACGCACTGATAAAACAAGCAAACGCCAAAAGGAAATGCCCTCATCAAGCCCAAGATGCGAACCCAGGTCCTTCCTGCTGTGGGGTGGACATGCTAATCACTATTCCCACATACCACATAGATGCAAATAATTAATTTGTAAAGAAGAAGCTTCAAATTTATCCTGAATAACATTTTAGCATTAATATCATAATCACATTTCCTGATTTATCATTTAAAAAAAATTCTGATTTGAAGCATATTTAAAACATCTCCCGGGCTGAATCTTTAGTATTACTGTTTCAAACCACAGTGTGAAAATCCTACTAAGGTTAAATTTAGAGATCCAAAAGGACAATGCCGAAATAAAATGACTCCAGGCATTGCATTATACGCATAAATGAACATGTATACAGATTATCTCTATAAAGTGTATAGTTAGTGTACGATATTTGTCGGTGTATTTACATACAAATAACTGTACTGATTATAAATTGAGGCTTCCTGATACTGTGTCTGCAATAAACAAAGCCCTGATAAAGAATGTGAGTTTAAAATCATGCTCTGCACGGTGATCAAATGAAACAGGCGCTCTCATGAGCCTTATACAGTTTGACATTTATGGGGCAGGATGGCACAAGTGTTATTATTAGTGAGCAATGAGTAATACGTGTCTGTGCTCACAGATCGGACTCTGTTCATACACACACCGGGGGTACAAATTTCTTTCTTTTAATTTTTCATTTCCATCCATCTGCTCATCTTAAAATCATAATTTTGAAGAAACAAAGCAATGAAAATTGTTTTATCAATTTAAAGGTTTTATTTTTATTCATTTGTACTGTACCACACATTTTTAAAACAAGGGCCCAGATGCATGCTCTTATACATATCAATGGTGCACACTTCATCAGTTCAGTTCATGTTCTGTAACCGCTTAATCCTAATTAGGGTCGCGGAGAGGCTGGCGCCCATCCCAGCCGATTCTGGGCGAGGGCAGAGTACACACTGGACGGCTCATCAGGCTATCACAGGGCGGAAACACGCTGAAGGCTTTGCAGCTACTCTTGTCAAAAGTCAACAATGGTTCTTCTACATGAACCTCTCACCATAGACAGTGAGCGACATGGCTGGCCTTTGATAACCCAGTTAACTGCACTGAGGGGACAGTGACAACCTTGTGGAGCGTGGGACTCGAACCACCAACCTTAGGATCAGCGATCCAGCGTCCTTTACCACTAGGCCACCACTGCCCATGTTATTGTACATTACTATTGCAAATTTGTAGTACCCACAATTGTAATGATGCACACACAGCCTGTTTGAAAAAAGACTAAAGAATCTGCAAATCATGTATAATCTAACTAAAGGATCTACGAATAATTTTTATTTATGAATAATTTAGGAAATAGATTGAATAGACTAAGACTACACAATACAGATAATACATAGATGGTCGGGTGGATTGATAAATGAATACTATATTCAACGTAATAAGCGTCCTGCTCCAATTACGCCCCCCCCAGTGTTTTTTGATCTTATGTCTAATAACCACCCCTGTGTACTGGGAGCAAAATCGTAGATCAAACTTACCAATTTTATTCATAAAATGAGGCGTTCACTGCCTGTAAAAGTGAGTTTACATGGTATTTCAAGACCCCCTGCCACTGGGGAATGTCTATAATCTTCATCAGTAACAACACATTTGATTGTTCCGCCGACCTTTAAAAACCAGGAAAATATTTTGCTGTGTTCTCTTGGTAAATGTCCAACAACCGATGAACCATTAGAAACTGCTACAGAAAAACTATGGTATGCTCTGAATGAATGGAGAGATGAGCCAGATATGGACCTATCAGAAAGTGATGAGTATTTTTCACCTGATTCTCCTGCTCACTAACTTCATACATTTAAAATCGGTCCTGGCCATGTGCTTGTTTCGATTGGTTCAATGTGCCATGTGCTAAAGTTGACATTCCTGTTGATTGGTTGAATGTGCCATGTGCTAAAGTTGACATTCCTGTTGATTGGTTGAATGTGCCATGTGCTAAAGTTGACATTCATGTCGATTTTACATCTGGGGGAAAATATTTAAAGGAACAGAACCACGAGGGAAAATTAAAGGGTATTTTTTTTTAAATTATGCTGTTTTCTGTTTATTTTCAGCTTTCACGTAAGTAATTTGGTTGATACCACAAAATGAATAACACAACTACCAGTAAAACTCTTATTGTTCTGTTATTATACATGTTTTCCACCTCGATGCTAATAAGTACTTCTACTGGTCAACATTTTAATAAGTGCCCACCCACTACTATTTTTAAACGCACTGGGTGCTTATCACGTCGAATACGGTAAATGGATAACCAAAATATGATTATAACTATTCCTTCATTCATTTTCTGGAACTGCTTAATCCTAATTAGAGTCATCGGTAGGCTGGAGCCCTTCCCAGTCGACTCTGGGCAAGGGCAGAGGACACCCTGGATGGCTCACCAGGCCATCTCAGGGCAAAAACATACTGACAAATTTGCAGCTACTTCTGACGAAAGTCAGCAGTGGTTCTTTTACATGATCCTCACATCATGGACAGTAAGAGACATAACCCGTTGAGAGTAGGGCATAAACCCCCAACCTTAGAATCACTGATCCAGTACCTTTACCACCAGGCCACCACTGCCCCCAGATAAACTAATACTCTCAAATGAGGTATATGACTCTAGAAAATTCTTTGAGCATAACATTGATATGGTTAAAGATCCCAAAATGTGTTTGAGCCTGACCAGCACATCATTCAGACATAACATTACCATTACTATAGCTATAATACTCTGTGTGTTCTGCAAGAATATAAGATAGATAGATAAGTAGATAGGGTGCAGAATCGCTGATCCTAAGGTTGGGGGTTCGAGTCCCCACAAGGCTGTCACTGTTCCCCCAGTGCAGCTAACTGGGTTATCAAAGGCAGGCCATGTCTCTCACTGTCTATGGTGAGAGGCATGTAAAAGAACCATTGCTGACTTTCGTAAAGAGTAGGCTGCAAAGCCGTCAGTGTGTTTCTGGGGACAAGTAGCAAGCATTAATGTTCTCTGGAAGAGACCAATTGCTACACTATCCTACGGGGATAAGATATGATGACGATAAGATAGATAATTGGTAATCACTTTACCTGGTAGTGGTCATAATGTTTTTAATGTTATGACTGATTTGTGTATGTGTGTCTCACAGAAACTCTGAGCAATTATAATAGAGAGAAACTGAAGACATACACGTCTCTTGATGATTACATTTTCATTGCCTGTGGGAATGTTAAGTTCATAAAGTTTTACAATTAAAATTCTGTTGTCATTATAGTATCGAAAGGCAATTTTTTGCCCAGCCAGCTGTCAATAACATATAATCAAGAAAAAAAAATTAAAATCTTGAGTCAACTCATCTCTAAAAGTGAAACCTAAATTTCGAATGGTAGCTGGAGAGTTTCTTGATGTAGCTTTTCGGTACGCTATGTACATGGATCCCTCATGTTCCGCGGTTAATTGGGACCGAGATCCTCCGCAACCGCTGAATTCCGCGAAGTAGGATCACCCCCCCTCCCCCGACTGATTTATATGTACATGTATATGTGTATATAATATCAATAAATACATATTCGATATAAATGCTTATAATAACAATTAAACATTCCAAAATAATGCATAAGATGTAAATAAAATATAAATACGCACACACAGATGCGCACGTCACATAAAAATGTAAATAGTTTTGTTGAGGGGTTTTGTGTTGTTTGTTGTTTTTGTTTGTTTGGGTTTTTTGCATAATTGGCCTTGTTTTGTGGCATTTTCCTTAACTTTCCCCCTATTTTTCCTTAATTTCCTTATTTTTCAATGAATATTTATGCAAAACCCGCGATGCACTGAGGCTGCAGAAACTGAAGCATGAAGTAGCGAGGGATCACTGTATTTTAACCTTGGACACACCTATAAAGATATTGCAGCTTTGCTTGTCTGGCATCACCTTTATGTTATCAGGGGATCAGGCGGCTGATTAACGCTTGTGCCAAAACAGACCACGAGGCTTGAGGACTCACTTTAAGTTGTTCAGAGATAACATAACGGTGACACTAGACAAGCAAATTTGCAGCGTCTTTATAGGAAAGCCCAAGGTTAACATTCAGCTCAATTGAGTCGCGTACTGCATTTATATACATAGCTAACTGAAATGTATACCAGAACTTTCAAGTGCACATCAGATTGTTTCTTTTGTGGACGATAAACCACTATTTAATTTTTTTCCCTTCTGTGCCCACTTATGGGGCTCCATGGAAACAGGATACAAACAGATAGGGTTTTTTTTTGACAAACTTTTTTTTTTTCTCTGCAAAGGAAATCTAATTCTGTTTAAAAGATAATAATAATAATAATAATAATAATAATAATAATAATAATAATAATATTTTTTTTTTTACACCTGAGCCTAGTGGCTCATCAAGCCGGTTTCCTATCCCCAGTTTCCACAGCGTGAAGTGACTCGGAATTCAAGTCCTCCTGGATGGGCTGCTGGTCCATCACAGGTTACCCACCCAATATATTTTTACTGATCCCCATTTACACTGCTGTGTGAACAGAGACACACTTGTGGTTAAGACCTTGCCCAGGAGTCTTAGCACAGTGGGGGAGTCTAACTGGGATTCAAACTCACAACCTCCTGATCATGAGCCGAGCACCCTAACCACTACACCACCTGCCCTGCAATTAAAATATAATACTAGTACATAGCTGTTATTTCTGACAGATGGCGAACAAACGTTTTATCTTTCCCATTGTATTCTTATTTATTCATTCATTTGCTGAACCGTTTAATCCTATCAGGGTTGTGGAGAGGCCTGGGACTATCTGAGCCGAAAATGGGCAAAGTCAGGGTACATCCTGAGCAGTCCATCACAGGGCAACGCACAAACAGACAGCAATGTACATGCAGACTTTGGGGCAATTTAGAACAGCCAGTTACTATAATGTGCATGTCTTTATACAGTACTTTCATGGGAGGAGGAAATTGGGAGGAAACTGATGAAAGCGTGGAGAGAAGGTACGCACTTTACACAGAAACATCCTTGGTGAGCCCATGATCTTCTTGCTTTGAGTCAAATGTGATAAGCAGTCCATCCCACCCTTTATCCTGATGAACACTATTTTTACTGGGTGCACAGAACGCTAACTAACCTTGGAATACAGTGCAGTATTATCATACTGACAATTAAAGTCTAAAACACACAGATAGCCTTAGTTTCATTATGCAGGGCAGCATGTGAAAGCCTTATTAACCTTTCTGAATTACAAAAAAACTAAATAGGAACTTTCTTCATCAAAGCCCTAATCATCACCACTGTGCTAATCGGATGCTCGTTGCCATGCTCTCATGCCTGTACTTCTAGCATCTGCTCACAACACGTACCGAATTCAGAGCAAATGCAGGTCGCGATTGAATGTATCAACATGTACCACGTGTTCAAGTACCTTACCTTAAGTTGTCTTTGTTCTTTGTTGATGTCAGATCACAGGAACCGAGTCTGTGCTCTTCCTGCTGCAGTATATCTCTGAAGATCTGGACAACAGGGAGAAGATCATAGTGATGGGAGACTGCTGTTACCTTAACCCCCTTGTACGCAGGACATTCCGATTTCTTGGTAATTTTCCTTGCTACCTTCACACAGCTGAAATGGGGACAGAAGACAAAACAAAACCATACTGTCACACTTTTGGTAAATAGCACAATAAGAGGTGGTAGACCTGCATCCATGTCATGAAAATGCATTCCTACTTACAGTATTTATAATTTCTTGGTGTACGATATTCAGTGTCACAGAGCACTTAAATGCTAAAGTTCAGTTCATTTTCTGGAACCGCTTAATCCTAATTAGGGTCGCAGGGAGGCTGGCGGCCATCCCAGCCAACTTTGGGTGAGAGCAGAGCACACCCTGGACAGCTCGCCAGGCCATCGCACGGCGGAAACATTCCAACGGCTTTGCAGCTACTCTTGTCGAAAGTCAGCAATGGTTCTTTTACAGCCTCACGCCATAGACAGTGAGAGACATGTCCAGCCTTTGATAATCCAGTTAGCTGCACTGGGTGGGACAGTGACAACCCTGAGGAGAGTGGGACTCGAATCCCCAAACTTAGAATCAGCGATCCAGCACCCTATACCACTGCTCCTGTTAAATGCTGACCTATTAGCCTAAAATCATTCATTTGCCAAATTTGTTTATTTGACTAGGGTGCATCCTACTATGACAGCCAGCTCACAAAAGCCCAATACAGCTCCTCAGTCAATCCCACAGCCAGCTATTCACACTCACACTCAAATCTGGGAACAATCTGGAACATGCAATTGGCGTAATTTGCGAGTCGTTAGAAACTGGGAGGACGCTGAAGTACCTGGAGGAAACCCACATAAACATGGGAAGAATGAACACTACACAGTGACACCCTAGTCCGGGGCAGTGGTGGTCTAGTGGTATAGGGCGCTGGAACGCTGATCCAAAGGTTGGGGGTTCGAGTCCCACTCTCCTCAAGGTTGTCACTGTCCCCCCCCCCTTCCAGTGCAGCTAACTGGGTTATCAAAGGCGGGTCATGTCTCTCACTGTCTATGGTGAGAGGCATGTAAAAGAACCATTGCTGACTTTCGTAAAGAGCAGCTGCAAAGTCGTCAGCGTGTTTCTGTCCCTTGCTAGAAAGGGTTGTGACAGGAAGGGCATCCGACGTAAAAATCTCTGCCAAATCAAACGTGCGAATCAGATGATTCGCTGTTGTGATTCCCGAGTAAAAGGGAAAAAGGTGAAAGGAAGACAGACAGTGACACCCTAGTCCAAGCTCGGATTTAAACACAAGAGAGTGTGAGGCAGACATGCTACTATATCGTCCTTGGAACCATCAAATAAAGAATTCGATTCAACCCCAGATTCAAACCTATTGGGAATAAAGGTGTGCATATTTTTTTCCACAAACATGGCTAAAACATTGATGGTTACAGAGATAAAGTGAACATACTCTTAAGTAATTTATTTGGTTGAGATGGGCACCAGCCTCCCCGTGACTCTAATTAGAATTAAGTAGCTTGGAAAATGAATGGATGATAAGCAACCTGAAAAGTTTAACATAAAACAGACAGGGAGAGAAAGGGCAGTGGTGGTCTAGTGGTATAGGGCAATGGATCGCTGATCCAAAGGTTGGGGGTTCTAGTCCCACTCACCATAAGCTTGTCACTGTCCCCCCAGTGCAGCTAACTGGGTTATCAAATGCCGGCCATGTCTCTCACCACCTATGGTGTGAGGTTCATGTAAAAGAACCATTGCTGACTTTCGACAAGAGGAGCTGCAAAGCCGTCAGCGTGTTTCCGCCCTGCGATGGCCTCGTGAGCTGTCTAAGGTGTACTTTGCCCTCGCCCAGAGTCGGCTGGGATGGGTGCTAGCCTCCCTGCGACCCTAATTAGGATTAAGCGGTTACGGAAAATGAACTGAACTGAACAGATAGGGAGAGTTAAATTCCTGGGTTGGGCTGCAGGTGTTGTGTGTAGCACTGTGCAGTACACAGTACAGTAAGGATGGAAATCGATATGATATTATCACGATACTCAAGTCTCGATTTAATTTGAAGTGCATTTCTATCAATATACTCTTTTTCCTCCCATGACTCAGCCAACTCTGTGTGAGGGCAGAGTACACCCTGGAAAGCTCACCAGGCCATCGCAGTGCAAAAACATGTTTGACGAAGGTCAGCAATGATTCTTTTACACACCTCCCACCATAGACAGTGAGAGACATGGCCGGCCTTTGATAACCCAGTTAGCTGCACACTGGGGGTGGGGTGGGGGGGGGGGGTGGGGGGGGGGGGGGTGCCAACCTGTTGATGGTGAGGCTTGAATCCCCAACCTTACGACCAGGACACCACTGCCCCCTTCTGGAATCAAACTTGACAAATTAAATATAAGGTTAAAACCCTGATACACAAATAAATAAATAATACCAATAACGGGCATAATAATAATAATAATAATAATAATAATAATAATAATAATAATAAACCTACATAATTATTGCAAATACAATACATAAAAAAAAAAAAAAATGAATCCAGTGTGGTGATGCGTATTGCCACACAAAGGAATCATGATACATTACTGAATTGATTTCCACCCCGTCTGTAGTACAAAGGTGTGATTATACAGTACATGCACGCAGTGCTGACAGCACATGAATAACGTGCAACACTAATAGGAAGCATTCAGAAAGGAGGCATGGAAAGCAGTCAGGGCTTCATTCAAAGACAGACTGCAGAGCATACATTATCAAATCACAGAAACTAATCTTCAACATTACAATAAGATATTATTGTAAGCACAGCAGGTCCAAAACAGCAGCATCAGTGCAATAATGCTTAAAAACCTGAGATGATTTATGTTTAAGGTGATAGGATAGTATTATAATAAATGAGACCAATAAAAGTGTTAGCAGGCTGTAAACAGCACATCAGTGTTGCAATGAGCAAACTAACACGCATCATAATTGATTTATAGTCTCTGTAGAGTAGGGTGGAGGCAGTGATGGCTGGAAAAGGTGTGGGTTGGTGTGGGTTTAACTCCATACTCGGTCTCTTGCCAGCTGCTGGGTCCAAGCGCCTTAATCCTTTTTTGTTCTTTCAGTGAACACCTTAGGAAATTACTTTTTGGTAAGAAATCAGGGACATTTTTTTTTTAATTTCCTCTCCTGCACTTAAAGTTGCCATGATCTTCAATGTGACCTCTGCTAGCATCAGCTTGATGACACTTGGCAGGGTGACATTCATGCCTGAGCATCTGGCATGCAGGGGTGTGATTTTTATTGACAGGTGTTGAGAACCAATCACACTTTACACAACAACATAGAAGCAATACTGATTTGCCTGGGACACAGAGATGTGCCCTGGGAAGGACCTTAAAGAAACCAACCTCAGGCCACCTTCTGGATGAAAGTTGAAGAAATAAACACACTAATCTGGACAGTGGACTTGACTGAGAAATATAGTACGTCCACATAAAGTAACGAACCGGGAAACTAATTTTTACTGGAAGCCGACAGCCGCTTACAGACGAACAGCCAGGTACATTATATGAGTGAACAATTTTAATTTCATTTTTATTTACTCACTGACTCATTAGCTTAATGACTTACTCCTACTACTAGGGAGGCTGTGCTTATTTCAAACATAACTTTGTGGGGTACTCCCTGAACAGCTCAGAAGACCATCACAGAGTAACACACACAACCATTTACGCTCACACCCAGGGTAAATTTACTTAATGTACTTGTCTTTGGATTGTGGGAGGAAACCGGAGTTTCCAGAGAAAACCTAGACATGCATGGGGAGACCATGCAAACTCCATACAGAAACATCTGAGCCTGGGACTCAAACCCAGTGAGGTGGATCTACAATCCACTGTAAGGTAAAGTCTGTTGGGTTTGTACACCTGAGCCTAGTGGCTCATCAGGCTGGTGCTTATCCCCGGGTTTCTGTAGCGTGAAGCGACCAGGAGTTCAACTCCTCCTGGATGGGACACTAGTCCATTACAGGTTACCTTCCCAGTATATTTTTACTGGTACCCATTTATACTGCTGGGTGAACAGAGGCACACTTGTGGTTAAGACCTTGCCCAGGGGTCTTAGCACAGTGAGGTTCTCAGTGGGATTCAAACTCACAACCTCCTGATCATGAGCACAGCACCCTAACCACCACGCCACCGGCCCCACTACAATCCACTGTGCCACACATAATTATTTAGTATTACAGTGGTACCTTGATTTACGAATTTAATCCGTTCTGAGGGCGAGTTTGTAAGCCAAAAAGTTTGTTAGATAAAACAATAATTCACATAGGAAATAACAGAAAACCAATTACTCAGTTCCAACCCCCCTTAAACTCATATAACCTGCCACAAACATGTATATTTGACCTAATATATTAAAGATAAACATGTAAAAACAATAAATAATAATAATAATAATCATAATAATAATAATAATAATAATAATAACAATAAGAATAATAATAATAATAACAATACATGTACATTAACATCGATACTAATAATTAATGATAAATAATAATTAAAAATAATAAACAATAAGTCAACTAACACTTCTCATCATCAACTGCGGCGAAGATGCCACGTAGGCAGGCATGAGCTGGTGCATAACAGAGCAGGAGGAGGAGAATTTTGTGCATGTGCACCTTACAAATGCCAGTGAGGAAAGGCTTGTGGTGACTGAGCTCCCACAAGGGCAGTGCTTCTCAAATAGTGAGACATGGTGTGGTGTCTGGGGAGCAAGTATGACCCTGGGGAATGTGCTTTTTGCCATACTGTACTAGAATTAAGTGTAATTGTGCATCCTCTACAGTAGGTGGCAGTGGTGCTTTCACTTTGTTCCCTATGGTGTAGGAAAAAAGCACTGAGCAAATAATATGAAGTGCAGTAAACACTATTTATAGTTGCGTCTGGGTTGCTGGGGGGGGGGGGGGTTCTTTCTAATAGGAGGTGTCACAGAAAACAATTGAAAAGCACTGCGTTCTCGAAGCGAGGCGGAATGCGCGCGGA
Organism: Plotosus lineatus; assembly: GCA_024760905.1. NCBI lineage: Eukaryota > Metazoa > Chordata > Actinopteri > Siluriformes > Plotosidae > Plotosus > Plotosus lineatus. Next base: position 12,431,032 of record CM045747.1, on the reverse strand, counting down.
ACAATACGAGGATAACCGGCCTGGAAAAGCCATTTCCCCAGCAGAGCTTGTAAATCAAAATTTTGCTTGTTGGATGGGGCAGATTTTATATCTATATCCATATCTATCTATCTATCTATCTATATATATATATATATATATATATATATATATATATATATATATATATATATATATATATATATATATATATATATATATGTGTGTGTGTGTGTGTGTGTGTGTGTGTGTTTTAACATGCTTAGGACACATTTTTCTGCAGTTTTAATGTGGCAGTCCTGTACCAAGCTGCTTCTGGGTAGAGGGTGTTACTTGGATGATTGGAGCACTCTCAGTGAACACACAACGTTGTGCAACATTACTGATACATTGCATAAACGTTATAAGTTTGTTCGGTTGAACAAAACATCTGAAGATTGTGACAATGCTAAAAAAAAGTTTTTTTAAGTACATTAAGACTTGTGTGCATAATGTTGCATCCAGTCCCCCAGTACAGCGCCATCTAGAATAGAACAAGGAGTGTGCACATATGTTCCCTGTAACATTCTGAATACATAGTTGAGTTTACAAATAACGTTATTGCAACTTTTGTACAACATTGTTAAAAGCTCAGTTGTCAGCTTTGGTTTCAACATCATGTTTCCCAGTTAGAAACGGATTCAAGTGAAACGCTTCAGCAATGTTTTATCATAAAGTGTACTAGTACGTACCAGCACTGTGCTGTTCGGTTTCTTTAAGCCTTCGCCGGCTTCTGTCCGGTCAGAATAATATTTGCTTTTACATATATCTTTATAAATAGTATATACTTTTATCAGGGTTAATTCTGAGAGCTCAAATTGTCATTGTTCATCAATTTCTATGACAATATTCCCTTTTGTGGATCCTCCTCCACCACCTCCACTTCTCCTTATTTATTCACTCTTATGAAGTCAAGAAGATGAAAAAAGAAGTGTGTCATATTATTGGAGAATTGCAACTCCCAATGTCTTTGCACTGTTCATTACCCTGAAAAAAGAAGCACAGTAAGATTTTTGGTATATCTTCTGCTTTTAAAAAAACAATTTTCCAGAAATTTTTGACTGGCTGAATTTTTATTTATTTATTTTTACTGGCGTTAAATGTTTTTATTTATTTATTTATTTATTGTGGATATATATCACATTGATTGAACAGGCCTTCACAGAGCAGAATGAATGGATGCACCCTTCAGTTTCCCCAGGAAAACAACATTTGATCTGTTGCTTGCTAATGCTTAATTTAATTGAATCTGACCCTGCACTGAAGCCTCTGGCTCTGAGATCCAGTGTGATGAAGCCCGGCATTCCTTCCCCTGTTCCTGTTCTACAAACCCTGCAACACTGAGAAAAATGTACCAGATGCCTGAGGCACCTCAACTGACGCCTCTCAACGCGAAGGAGCAGCGGTTGTACTCTGAGCTCTTCCCAGATGGCTGAGCTTCTCACCCCATCTCTAATGGAGAGCCCCAGCACTCTTGGAAGGAAGCTCATTACAACCGCTTGTATCCACAATCTTGTTCTTTTGGTCACTACCCAAAGCCCATGACCATAGGTAAGGGCTGGATCGTAGATTTACTGGGTACATTGAGAACGTTGTCTTGAGGCTCAGTTCCCTCTTCACCACAACAGACCAGTACAAGTTCTGTTTTACAGCAGAAGCTGCAGCGATCTGCCTGTCAATCTTCCTCTGCATTCTTTTATCACACATGAACAAGACCCTGAAATACTTGAACTACTCCACTTGGGGCAGAACCTCATTCCAGACCCATAGGAGGCATTCCATCCTTTTCCGGCTAAGAAAACATGGCCTCGGACGTGGAGGTGCTGATTCTCATCCTGGCTGCTTCACACTCGACTCCAATGAGAGCTGGAGGTCCTGGATTGTTAAAGTCAAAAGGACAACATCATCCACAAAAAGAAGAGATGAGATTTTATGGCAACAAAACCTGAACCCCTCACTGCCGCGGCTGCATCTATAAATTTTTTTTCCATAAAAATTATGAACAGAATTGGTGACAAAGGACAAATTTGACAGAGTCCAACACTCACCAGAAAAGAATTTGACCAGTTGTGAAACCAATACGGACCAAGCTTTGGCTCTGATGATACAGAAACCGAATAACCTGCAGCAACAGGTCCGGTACACCATATTCCCGGCGCTCACGCCACAAGATAACCCAAGGGACATGGTTGAAAGCCTTCTGTAAATCCACAAAACACATATGGACAGATTGGGCAAACTCTCATGTCCCCTCCAGGATCCCACAGAGCGTATAGAGTTAGCCTAGAGTGTTGAAGCCAGCACAAAAGCCACATTGTTCCTCCTGAATCCGAGGTTCAACCATCAGCCAGATTTTCTTCTCCAGTACCCCCTGCATAGACATTCCCGGGTCGGCCGAGGAATGTAATTCCACAATAATTGGAGCATACCCTCTGGTTTGCAAATCCAGAGGTACTACCTTCGATGACCATGCGATGTTGCAGAGATGTATCAACCAAGACAGTCCTACAACATTCAGAGTATTGAGGTATTCAGGGTGGATCTCATCCAACCCAGATCCCGACCACCTTGGAGCTTTTTGACTACCTCAGCAACCTCAAGCCATCGGTCCGACAGAACCCATACCTTTGGCTCCCACTCAACTCACAAAGCACCTGATCCCTATAGCACGGCCGGGCTTCATGGGCAGAAGCCCGACCACCAGGCGCTCACCTTTGACTCCCTCCCCCAGGCCTGGCTTGGGGAGGGGGGGGATGACCTACATCCAGGCAAATGAAGCCATGTCATTTTATTTTTGTCCATGGGGTCTTTTAAACCACACTTCGTCTGGGCTTTCACCCACCGAGGACTTACCCCGAGTAGGGTCATAATGCTGTTGACAACGCAGCTCCTAGGATCATTTGGACATGTAAACCCCTCGACCAAGATCAGGTGGAGTTTTAAGGACGGCCAGTTGGATAATAAAAATATTAATAATCTATTCTACGTACTTTTGTCAGGTTAAAAAAAAAAAAAAAAAAAAAAAAAAAAACATCAGATGACTCAACAATTTAAATTAAGTTCTGTCTGATCGACTTCAATTGAAATATTTTGTAATCTAATTTAATAAAATGTCCAGTCTAATGAATTGTGTATGTGTATCGTAACTAAACGTGTTTGTGGTGTTTTGCAGTGAACAATCAGCTGGTAAAATGTTTCAGAAGCATGCTTAAGAGTTTTAAACAAAAACATTTTTATAAGTAGAAACGTGGTTTTGTCAAAAAAAACACAAAAAAAACAAAAACAAACAAACAAACAAACAAACAAAAAACCAATAGGTGTATCCCTCGCATGCACAATGGCACGGCACACATAGTATCATCATGTTTTTATTGTTACAAGGTTAACAGGCATGTCCATCCCATCGGTATGTCTGAGACAAATAATGCAATGGCTCCAGGCCAGTGATCCAAGGGTTGGTGGTTCAATCCCCAGTACCACCATGCTGCCTCTGTTGGGCCTCTGGTGTACACAAATTATAACTATAAACTTAGGGCGGTGGTGGCTCAGGTGGTTAATGCTCTGACTTACTGATCTAAAGATCAGTGATTCAAGTCCAAGTACCATTTATCTGTGTTAGGTCCTTGAGTGAGATTTCCTTTTGGCTTTTCCCCTTTATCAGGGATCGCCACAGCGAATAATTCGCACATTTAATTTGGCATAGGTTTTTACGTCGGATGCCCTTCCTGACACAACCCTTTTGCAAGGAGCAGAAAGTCAGCAGTGGTTCTTTTACATGAACCTCACACCATAGACAGTGAGAGACATGGCCGGCCTTTGATAACCCAGTTAGCTGCACTGGGGAGACAGTGACAACCTTGTGGAGACTGGGACTCGCGATCCAGCGCCCTGTATCACCAGGCCACCACTGCCCTGGTAGGTCCTTGAGTAAGGCCCTTAATCCTCAACTGATCAATCATATGTGGAATTTTAAAAAAAAAATATTTTAGACGCTCTGGACTCGGCCATCTGCCAAACTATGTAAATGCAAATAACAAACAATCCAGTGATGAATTTGATATCTGTCTTTTTACATGCGGATTTTTAATCAGCCTAACATTATTTATGTCCCCCCCCCCCACTGTTCACAGGTGTTTATGCATTTGGTCTCTTCGCCACCGATATCTTTGTGAATGCGGGTCAGGTGGTAACAGGAAATCTGTCCCCTTATTTTCTGACTGTGTGTAAACCCAACTACACAGCTCTGGGCTGCCATCAAGTTTCCCACTTCATCAACCAACAGGAAGTGTGCACGGGGAACGGTGATGACATCCTACGTGCTCGCAAATCTTTTCCTTCAAAAGAAGCTGCTCTTAGTATCTACGCTGCACTTTACATTGCTGTGAGTACAACTCAGTCAACGTCTTAACACAACACATTTTCAGCTTTTTCACCCTTCATAAAGAAGCTAGACATTTTCTGTGTGGTTTTGGTGTTCTCCCCGTGCTTGTGTGGGTTTCATCTGGTACTCAGTTCAAAAACATACACAGTAACCTAATTGGCTGTTCCAATATTGCCTCTGAGTGCAAGTGTGAGTGTTAATGATTGTGTGTTGGCCTTGCAATGGCCTGGCAAACGGTTTAGGATGTACCCCACCCTCACCCAGAGTGATTGGAGGTGAACGCTAGCCTCCCTGCAATCCTAAATAGGATTAAGCTGTTTAAAAAAAATGAATGAATGAATAAAGCAACTAAGATTTGGACCCTTCCAGTGTGAATTTGATGAATATATGACCAAAAATGTCTATTCTTCTACATGTGATATGGATAAAATATTCCTCAGAAAATAAATCAGCAAACAAATGTGTGTGTGTGTGTGTGTGTGTGTGTGTGTGTGTGTGTGTGTGTGTGTGTGTGTGTGTGAGTGAATGTCCATTTCCAGCTGCTCCATTTTAGTTTGAGAAACTTAAAACCCCTTTTGGTTTGTATGTTGAAAGGCGATTAATTGAAAATAGACTATTATTCCAGATTTTTTTTGCAACTGGATTTGGGTAAAAGTCATTACACAACTCCTTTAACTACTTACTCGCTGCTATAGTCTGTTGCAATAAAAATCCAGCTGCCTGTAAACCAAGAGCACTGAACAGAACAAGCACACAACCAATGGAAAATATAATTCATATGATGCGACTAATGAAAAAAGCTAAGAATCCTGCAAATGTATTGAACTTGTGGGAACCTGCAAAAGGAGCACACAGCCATAACAAGCTTTACTGAATGCATTGGGAGTTCGCTGCTTTTTCTCATGGCACGCCACAGCTGTGTGTTTGAGGGACTTTTGTGAGTAGAATTGCATTTTGCTGTTTCTACAGGAGAGCAAAATATTGAATGCTGGTCTTGTAAAAGGAGAGATTTCATTGGCTTGCAGCACATCATCACCTCAGTAGTAGACAGGAAATCATTTAGGGCTAAAGCCTTTTCATTTTGAGCCAAGAAAAGTTGTATCTCTAAGGCTGTAAAAAAAAAAAAAAAAAAAAAAAAAAAAAAAAAAAATCAATATTTTCTCTTATAATACCCTTTGTGTGACATGGCAGCTCTTGAATGTAAAGCAATTCCTTATAGGATATAAGTCCAATTTCCCCAAATCCTATAAGGAATAACTAGACTCTTCTACAGCCTTATATGTGCTGTATGAAAATGACAAAATATAGTGGTGCCTCAGCTTACGAAAGACCCAACAAACGAAAAATCCAAGTTATGAAACGCATTTACCTAAAATTTCCGTCTCTGGATACGAAAAAAAAATTCACGTTACGAAACGCGCCTCCTCAAAAATTCAAACAATGCGCAAGTTGCTCTCCCATTGGCTATCTCCCAACACCCCACCTCGCTGGCCTCCCATTGGCTAGGAGGGAGCTGTATCTCCATAATACTCATGATGCTTTTTGTGTGCCTTCAATCCATTGTTCGTCACAGAGTTCTAACATGCGTAAAGGACAGAGTTACTGTTGTTTTGTGAGTTTTTCGAGTGTGCTCATTGCCACTTTATTTTCTGTCATTCATCATGGGCCCCAAGAAAGTGATTCCCGGTGCGAGTGAAAAGAAGAAGTTGGCTCGTGACGTGCGGTTAAGTGATATCGTGAAGGAATATGGCCTTGGAATGAATCAGGCCTTTTGCATGTAAAATGCTACTCAAGTTATGAAAAAAATGAGGTTACGAAACCACTTTTGGAATGGATTAATTTCGCAAAAAAACCTGCGATGCACTGAAGCCTCAGAAACTGAAACACAAAGTAGCGAGGGATCACTGTATTCTCAGAGATTTTCTCCTGATATCATTTCTTCAAAACATTACTTGATTGACTTTCTCGATTTTTGCTTCACAGTCGACAGTTTGGGTGAAACTTTAGTTCTTAGTGATTCGGTGTTCATGGTCGAACACTGTACACAATATATATCCACCTATAAACCATAAATACACTTGTTGTTTTATTATTGATTAATGCCAACAGACCCTTGGAAACCATCTCATCCTTTCTGAAATTGCTAATTCTTCTAAAATGGGACAGTATTTTTTATCTAGTTCTGCAATGTATAGCATAACAAAAGCTGACTCAGTATTGAACTACTTTTGGAAATCAATTTTTATTCTCAGTCAGCACACAATAAAGCCTAAAACCCTGATGTAGAAACATTGGTTTTTACCAAGTGATCATTATCACCCTGTTTATATGCATTTTATGAGAAAAGAAATCAGAAATGTAGATGTGCTAAAACACACCTAAAGGGCTGAGACACTGTTTCCCCTTTGCTATAAAGGATTATGCAGATATATTTCTTCCCATTTTTTTTTCTAATAGCTTTGAGGTGTAGCTAGGGATTGATGCAAAGATCACACTGCACTGAATACAAATGTAGATTACAGTATACTGTTATATGGGTACAAAAATTTATAAAAACTTTAGTTTAGCTGGTTACCCATTGTACCTGGTTAGGCCTGGTACCCTTGGTGGAGTTAAAGCTACCAATGGCAGTCTGGTTGATACTTCTTTTCCTTTTTTCCTTTTATCAGGAGTTTCCCACAGTGAATCGTCTGATTCACATCTTTGATTTGGAATAGGTTTTTACGTCGGATGCCCTTCCTGACACAACCCTTTAGCAAGAGGCAGAAACACGCTGATGGCTTTGCAGCCACTCTTTAGGAAAGTCAGCAATGGTTCTTTTACATGAACCTCTCACCATAGACCGTGAGAGACGTGGCCGGCCTTTGATAACCCAGTTAGCTGCACATGGGGGGGGGGGGGTGACAACCTTGTGGAGAGTGGGACTCGAACCCCCAACCTTAGGATCAGTGATCCATCGCCCTTTACCACCAGGCCACCACTGCCCTAGACAGTCTGGTTGATACTATCTGCAGGAATCTATAACATGTTTTGGTTGAGGATGGACACAAGTACATAAACTCAGTGTTTTTTCCAATCCGGGAAAATCCAATATTCATCATCATAATCAGGGGACAGTGATGGTCCCGTGGTAAGGTGATGGATTACCGATCTAAAGGTTGGGGGTCCAAGCCCTGCTATCAACGGTTGTCACTGCTGCCCCCTAGTGCAGCTAACTGGGTTATCAATGGTCGGCCATGTGTCTGACTGTCTATGGTGAGAGGTTCATATTACAATGATCAGTTCAGTTCATTTTCTGTGCCCGCTTCATCCTAATTAGGGTCACAGGGAGGCTGGTGCCCATCCCAGCGAACTCAGGGTGAGGGCAGAGTACACCCTGGACAGCTCGCCAGGCCATCGCAGGGCAGAAACATGCTGACGGCTTTGCAGCCTCCTCTTGTCGAAAGTCAGCAATGGTTCTTTTACATGCCTCTCACCATAGACAGTGAGAGACATGGCCGGCCTTTGATAACCCAGTTAGCTGTACTGGGGGGGACAGTGACAACCTTGTGGAGAGTGGGACTCGAACCCCCAACCTTTGGATCAGCGATCCAGCGCCCTATACCAGTAGACCATCACTTCCCCAGCTATTACAATTATATTTAATAGAAATATTCCCTGAGTGCAGCGAACTGGGTTATCAAAGGGTGGCTATGTGTCTCACTGTCTATGGTGAGAGGTTCATGTAAAAGACCCATTTCTGACGTTTGTAAAGAGTAAGCTGCATTGTCGTCAGCATGTTTCTGCCCTGTGATGGCCTGGCGAGCTGTCCAGGGTGTACTTTTCCCTCGCCTAGAGTTGGCACAGATGGGCGCCAGCCTCCCCTCGACCCTAAATAGGCCACTTTTTGCTGAATATCATGCCAGTTGTTGATATAATATTAATGTGCAACACATGCAAAAAAACAAAAAAACAAAAACAAAAACAAACAAACAAACAAAAAAGGGATGGGACCAGTTTAGAGTTAGTAATTAGGTACAACAAATGATAATAAAAGTAAACAATGATGCTGGAACAGCTGAGGTGATTGCAGTCATTGGTCTGGTACAAAAACAGTACTGTATCCAGAAATGGCCGTCTTTGAGGAACAAAGCCCGCACATCTGACATCTCTTCATAGAAAGTGTTTGGTGAATTTTGAAACAAAGAAGTGACCTTGCGTCATTCCAGGAGGAATAGGAAAAAAAAAATGACACCAGAAACTATTCATCACTTGATGCCAACAGAAACACAATGTTCCCTGTTTGTGCGTGGTAAGGGAGGGCTTTGATAACTGGCATGAAAGACACGATTCAAGTGGATCTGAGGCATGGTCTGTATGTTCTGTGGTCCTTCTCTTCAGGAAACAATGTTCATGTCATTCATTGTCTCAAACACTTAATCCTAATTAGGGTCTCGGGGAGGCTGGCACCCAGCTCAGCCGACTCTGGATGAGGGCTGAGTACACCTTGGACAGCTCGCCAGGCTATCCCAAGGCCAAGTATTATAGTACATAATCAAAAAGGGATCCACAATATGTTTGAAAAGCATATTTTAACTTAATTTAAAGATTACTCATATGACTGATATTATTGCACTGATCATGCTTATGAACTGAAGATAAATTAAATAAATGCCAAATTAATCCAGAGTGGACTGATTTTGAAAAAAAAAAATACAGAAGGAGGCCAGGCAGATGTTGTGCTTTTAGGAGATTAAATCGCTGTCGTCTGTGACAGTAATCATGTTACTAATGTTGATGATACCAAACTACAGAAGACTGTTGGATTGAACTACGGGAATGACAGAGGGCTGAAAAGATTACTGAACTGATTGAGTGTTAAAGCCGCTCATCGTTGGTGAATTACCTGCTGTCTGCCATTTGAGAGACGAAAGGCGTGAGGAAAGGCACTTATATAAAAGTGCAGTGGTTCAGTGTGTTCCTGCTACTACTTGCTCTACCCCCCCCCCGCCCTTCCCCTCTCTCTCTCACACACACACACACACACACACACACACATACACACACTCTCTCGCTCTCTCTCTCTCTCGCTCTCTGTCTGTCCCCCCCCACACGCGCACTCTCTCTCTCTCTCTCTCTCTCTCTCTCTCGCTCTGTGGTCGTGTGTGTGTGTGTGTGTGTGTGTGTGTGTGTGTGTGTGTGTGTGTGCAAATGTGGTGCACTCTATTGCCCTTTTCTTTCTCTTTCTTTCCTTCAAGGCTGAGATGAAACAGCAGGATGCAACTAATGACGTAGCCTATTCCCTCCAAGTAACGTGCTGTCTGTCAGGGTACCAGGTCTCATGAGAGCTTCTGCAGCTGCAGGCAGGCTGATGAGTGAATATTAATGAAAATGTAAAATATGCAGATATTAATATTTACATGGAAAGAAATACAAAACTCAACACACACACACACACACACACACACACACACACATAGTAAGAAATCATTACTGTGATGTCGAAAGTGATCCATAGTAACAATCAATCGGTTGCACAATGTAGAAATGTTGGACAAAATACAGAAACTACATAAACAATACAGATCTGATACCCAGAATCACATTTAACAGCACAATGGATATTAACACAGAGGTCACACTGTTACCTGAATTTATTAGTGTATAGGAATGTAGGTCAAATTGCAATGAAAAGTAAAAGTAAAATTTAATTTGGAATATATTCTTTCATTTCCTCATAAAGATGACAGATATGTGGTCTGGGGATGGTTATGAAGTATTTATGTAACTATCATGTCTAACATCTTACATGGCCTTTTTATATATATAAAAAAAAACAGTCTTCCTGGTGATGGCCTGGCGAGCTGTTCAGGGTGTACCCTGCCCTTGCCCAGAGTTGGCTGAAATGGGCACCAGTCTCACTACGACCTCTATTAGGATTAAGCAGTTCAAAAAAAAAAAATGATAGAAAGATATTGATAGAAAACTGTAGCTTTTAACTGAGCAACAATCTTGAAATATATTTTTCTCTGTATGTGACCCAATTTATGCAAAGGCTCAAAACAATTTTTTCATAATAATAATAATAATAATAATAATAATAATAATAATAATAACGAGCGGCACAGTGGCGCAGTGGTTAGCACACCCACCTCATCGCATAAAGATCTGGGTTTGATTCCTGGGCTCAGTTGTTTCTGTGTAGACTTTGTATGTTCTCCTGGTGTTTGAGGGGATATCCTCCTGGTACTCCAGTTTCCTCTCACAGTCCAAAAACATGTGCAGAAGTGTAATTTGCTGATCCAAATCATCCCTCAATGTGAGCGTGAATGCTTGTGCGTTTTCTGTCTCTACGATGGTCTGGTGAGCTGTCCAGGATGTACCCGGCCCTCACCCAGAGTCTACTGAGATTGGCGCCAGCCTCCCCATGACTCTAATTCAGGGGTGGGCAATCTTATTCACAAAGGGCCAGTGTGGGTGCAAGGTTTTCACTTCAACCAAACAATAGCCACACCTTCCACCTATTTCCACCAATCACTGATCATCAAAAGGAAAAAAAAAAAAAAAAGAAACCTAGATTGGACATTACTGTTTCAATTCTGAAGTGGAGCCATCTTGGTGAGATCAGCTTGCTTTAAGTCTTAAACATAATTGAAACAGTAATGTCCAATCTAGTTTTTTTTTTTTTTTTTTTTTTCTTTTGATGATCAGTGATTGGTGGAAACAGGTGAAAAGTGTGGCTATTGTTTGGTTGAAGTGAAAACCTGCACCCACACCGGCCCTTTGCGGATAAGATTGCCCATCCCTGCTCTAATTAGTATGACATCGCTTAGAAAATAAGTGAAGGAATGGTAATAAAAATAAATTAGTGTTTCTGTGGGTTTCCTCACACAGTCCAAAGACATGTACATCATTCTAATTCAGTGCTTCTCAATTATTTTCTGTGACGCCCCCTATAGGAAGAAAAAAAAAACCCACCACCCCAAGAGCGACTACAAATAGCATTACTGTATTTGTCTATAATATTGTTATTAGTACACCACTGAATAACATTGTGTCTTTATTAACATTGAACACAAAAAAGAAAGAAATATATTTCTTACAATAAAGAAAAACTTCATTAATTGTTTCTTAATCTGTAACAGAAAAAAATCAAAGTGCACCAATGTGCCTGAAAAAAAAATCATCCTTATTTAAACTCCCTCAACTTATTTATATCTTAAAAGCTCCGTCTCTCTCCACCTTTCTCTTCGTTCCTGTTAGCCGTGTTGTTTCTTGAAGGGTTGTTTACTTCACGTCATATCTTTTGCTTGTGTGAAAAACCGCTACATCACAATGAGAGAGCTACTGCCAACTAGTGGAGTGGAAGTGCAATTACACTTAATTCTTGTACACTATTCCAGAAAAGCATGTTTCCCAGCGTCATACACGCTCCTCCGGTATCACACCGTGATGCCCCCTGGCATCATACCGCCGAAATACTATTTGAGAAGCATTGTTCGAATTGGCTATTACTGGTAGCTGTAAATGTGCGTGTGAATGGTTGTTTGTGTCTGTGTTGGCCCTACAACTTACTGGTGAGCTGTCCAGGGTGTATTGCACCTTCACCCAAACTTGGATAAGTACGCTCCTGCCTTTCCTGAATCGAAGCAGGATAAGTGGTTTGTATAATCAAGGAATGAAAGTGAGCATGGTGGTTCAGTCGTCAGCACTGTCACCTAACAGTGAAAAGGTGCAGGGTTTGAATCTCAGCCAAGGACGTTTCTGTGTGGAGTTTGCATAAGTTTCCTCTGGGTTCTCTTGTTTCCTCCTACAGTCCAGTGAAATACACATTCAGCCAGATATTTACTTTTAAATCACCCGCAAGTGTAAATGAAATTGTGAATTGTTGTATGTGTCTGTGTTAGCTCCACTATAGACTAGCAACCTTTTCAGACTGTACTCCACCTCTATCGCGAGGTCAACTGGAAGTGTTTCCAGCTTCTCCGGTGACTCTGCCATACAAGTGGACCATCTCATGGGTGGAAAATAAATAGAGCTATTCAGCGATTATAATTCCTGTGTCTTTCCACTAACTATTTATTAACCCTGTATATAATTGCATTTTCTTTGTTGGAGCAGTGTGTGTGTGTGTGTGTGTGTGTGTGTGTGTGTGTGTGTGTGTGTGTGTGTGTGTGTGTGTGTGTAAAGACTGAATACAGCAGATTGTGTGTGTTTGCACAGATGTACATCACATGCTCAGTGAAGTCCAAAGGCACACGTCTGGCAAAGCCTGCTGTCTCTTTGGGCCTCATGTGCTTGGCTTTCCTGACCGGAATAAACCGTGTGGTGGAGTATCGGAATCACTGGAGCGATGTCATCGCCGGCTTCATCATTGGAGCGGGTATCGCTATTTTCATGGTAGGATGGATATTGTCTGCCCACTTTATGTCTACTTAATAACTTTATTTTTCCATGTACCCAACATAGCTCTCTTTGATCTCTAGGCCTTGTAAGCTTCATCTTGCTGCATGACCGTATCTTCTTTTCTTCTTTTCCTTTCGGCTGTTCCCTTCAGGGGTCGCCACGCAAATGATCTGCCTCCATCTCTCCCTATCCTTTGCATCTTCTACTCTTACTCCAACAACCTTCATGTCCGTCTTCACCACATCCATAAATATTCTCTTTGGTCTTCCTCGGGGCCTTCTGCCCGGTAGTTCCAACCTCAGCATCCTACTGCCAATATACTCACTATCCCTCCTCTGTACATGTCCAAACCATCTCAATCTAGCCTCTCTGACTTTGTCTCCAAAACATCTAACATGGGCTGTCCCTCTGATGTACTCATTTCTGATGCTATCCATCCTCTTTATTCCCAAAGAGAACCTCAACATTTTAATCTCTGCTACCTCCAACTCTGACTCCTGTCTTTTCCCCAGGGCCCGTATGAAAAAAATAATTCACTTCCAAAAAAAAAAAAAAAAAAAAAAAAAAATCAGTAATAAAAAAAAAAAATGCATATCTCTATCAGGATCATTCGTCAGCATTAGTAGGATAACTTGACAAAGAGAGGAGTGTACTAATGAAAATTTGAGTGAGTGTGCAGCTTGAATTAAATTACTTTAAAACACGAGGATAATTTTATTTTTAATAAATGAGAAAATAAGCACATTTCCTTTGAATTCTCCACTTATTATACCACGTACAATTTTTTATTTAGTTCTTTGCCCTAATTACAGTCATGGCATACAGGATGGAAGCTAGAAGTTAAAGTTTTTTTTTTTTAAATAAGTCAGTGAGGCCGCATTTGTTTGTGAATGCAGAAAAATACACCGCAGCATAATATTCCTCTCCTTCAGGATTCACAGTTATTGGTTGGAAGAGAAATTGCGCTCAGCAATGGCCTCTATTTCAGTGGGTCTCTGTACTTTTATTGCTATGTCATTGTGGAGCAGATGGAAATACATTCGTTTGAATCAGAAAACACGTATTTGCAAAAGTAATAAAGTAAAGAGGGGGATTTGTTTTGGGATGTAGTAAGCTATAGAAAGATGAGAAATTAAAGAAAACATTGTCTTAGTCCAGTGCTTCTCAATTATTTTCTGTGGCACCCCCCGGAAGAAAAAACATTTCACGCCCCCCCACTGCACCACGAGTGACTATAAATAATATTATTTGCCTATAAAATTATTATTAGTACACATCTGCATAACATTGCATATTTATTAACATTGAAAACAAAAAAGAAAGAAATATAGTTCAACTTACAATAAAGAAAAACTTCATTAACATTGTTTTTTTAATCTGTTACAGAAAAGATTTAAAGTGCACCAATGTGTCCGAAATAAATAAAAAAAAAATACATCCTTATTTAAACTCAGTCAACTAACTTATGCATTAATATATCTGTCTCTCTCCACCTTTCTCTTCGTTCCTGTTAGAACATTTTCCGTGTTGTTCTTGACGAGTTGTTTACTGCACTTCATATCGTTTGCTTGTACGAAAAACCGCTACACCATAGCATGACAATGAGAGCGCCACTGCCAACTACTGGGGCAGAGGCAAAATTACACTTAATTCTCATGCACAATTCCAAAAAAAGCATGTTCCCCAGGGCCATACGTGCTCCCTCCGCCCCCGCGCCCCTGGCATCATACCACGCCCACCAAGGAGGGCGTGCCCCACTATTTCAGAAGCACTGGCTTAGTCTGAACTTCATTCATTCTCTGCACAGACTACATAATGTATGCTACATTGCACAAGGTTTTCTGACTAAAACTTTCAAAATGTTTAAGGTGGTTTCATAATCTGATTGAGTGTCCACTTCTGTATCCGTTTACTTCTGTGCACAACTTTATAGGTAGGAAAACAAACCTTTGTTCAACACTTCGTGATGAGCTTTTCAGAGAAAAAAATCTATTTGAGTGCACAGGAGCCCTGTGTTTAAATGATTCAGGAGCCTGCACTGTCAGAACATGAGTACATGGTCAAAATGTCCTTACTGTATCCATGCCAGGTTTTCACTGTGTCCAACATGCTCCCACTAATTTCTTACCACAATCATTATCATGGACGCATCACGTTTAAGGTGTTCACATTATGACCAGTTTGCGCCACACACTTACCACATTCTCCCTGCATCCATCTTGTCCTTATAAATACTGCTCCGAGTGCTGTGCTTCTTATTCATTTTCCATGTTTTTTGTTTGTATTTACATTCAACAAGTTGAGTCCATGTTTGTACAATGTCACTGAAGTCCCCACTATCATTATTATGTCAATGCCATTGTCACTATGTCCTTATTAATTTCTTACTGCATTCTGATTCAACCACTTCCACAGTAATTTTTTTTTTTTCAATGTGCCCAAAATTTAACTGTGTCCTCAGCAGTCAGGTAAAATGCCAGGCAGGAATCTACTGTGTTCTATTATGTTGTACGAGTTTGACAGCCAAATTTTTTTAATGATGTCATGTGACATGTGTTTTAGTGGCGAGAAAGCAAGATATTTTCTCATGTCTTCTGACAGCTTGTGGGAAAATGTCTGTTGTTTATTTTCCTTGTCACATAAATTGCCTCTTTCTGGGAAAGTACTTCGTTCTTGGGCGCATCTAGTGATACCAGACTCTTTATTGTAGCTAGAGGTCTGGCTTGCAGATAGATCAGTTGGTAAGCCATCAGAAGGCGTTTTTCCCTCATATGCTATCTCTGATATATCCTATATACATATATAAATCCTTTTAAGGCACCAATAAACCTGACCTGAAACTAGGCCTGAGGGTGTTGTCAACAAAGACGGACGTACTGTTTGAGCCACGCTTGCAACTCAGTTAGATTCAGCCTAACATCCTGACATGGAACCATCCTTTGGACACTTAATCTGCAAGTTTTATGAGTCAGGTGAAATGCCAGGCAGGCAACAGGCATGGGATTGGCAGGGTTGATGGACTAGACACCTTACTGCATATTCAAATGATGCACAAATATGCTGCTTGTGCTTCACAGTGTCCATGAGAATAGAATCTCAATGCTTCGGTTTGCTTTACAAGAAAATCTCCAAACAACCTTTTAGACACAAACCCTTCTAATGACAAAACTGGTTTACTATATCTACATTAATGGTTTATCTACATTAATGATTTCACAGTTACTATCTTCTTGACTTTCAGCCATGAACGTGCTCACAAAACCTGGGAAAGTAACATATTCTCATTTTTTATGCTTCTTCCTCATTACACTACAATGAATCCCCCAATCCTCATCGCTTCCTTTGCTGTTTCCATTAAGAAATGCTGACCTATTTTTTAATCATATTTCAAAAATGTGTCTTACCATGTTGCCTGGGGAGATTTAGTTTCATTACCACAGAGCCACATTACATGAGTTCCCCAGGGCTCAGTTCTTGGGCTACTTTTGTTCTTATATACTAAATTACTAGCCTCAGGAATTGTTTTACCACTGCTCTGCTGATGAAACAGAACTTTACAGGTCTGTGCTAGCTCACATTCTGAGCTTGTTATTGGAAGATTATGAGTTCATCACCTAGGTCTGCCAGATAACCACTTCTGAGTCCTGGGGCAAGGAACTTAACACGACTGTGTGCTTGGATTTAATTCTGTCTGAAGTTGCTTGAGATACAAGTATTGGCCAAATAATTAAATAGTAAAAAGTACTCTTTTCTCCAGTTATTGTACCTGCTAGAGTGTACCAAAAACACCGCATAGACATTTAAACATATCCTTGTATCTCTGTGCCTTTTATTTAAATGTATTTTATTTTATTTGGAAGTCACTCTGGCAAATGAGTCAATATAAGTGTATATGATCAGCACATGCATGATGGGTGCTCCTCCCATCCCACACAGGCCAAGAAGCCTCCTTTATAGTAGGCAGATAATTAGCTCAAGTACTGTATCTAGTGGTGTATGACTGCCACTCCTATCGAACACCAAGATGAAAGTAAAATGATGAAATCAGTTTCTGACATCAAACGTCATCTGCCTTCAGTACAGTAAAGCTTTGAAAGGGAATGGGAGTGTCATAGATTTGACTAAACCTTCTTCACAGCTCTTACAAAGCACCATGGTGCCAAGAATAGTAAAAGTCAATGCGGGGAATGTGTACAGTGGGGGAGAAGTTGTTTGGTTGATTTGTGCAAGGAGAAAGTAGCATTGCAACGCTACCAATCAAGAGGCACCACCAAGCGACAAGATGACGAAGACCAATGAGTTGTTGAGAAGTACAAGTCAGGGTTAAGTTATGTAAAAAACAAAACAAAGCTTGGCATTACCATGAATCCTCATTAAATCCATCATCACAAAATGGAATTAATTCAGCATCACAACAAACCTGCCAAGGGAGGGCCATCCACCATAGCACACAGACTGGACAAGGAGGCTATTATTCAGAGACCAAAGATAACTCTGAGAGAGGTAGAAACATTAACAACAGAGACTGGTGTGGGGTGAATAGTTATGCATGCTCAAGTTTTCTGATTTATTTTGTACTGTTTCATAACTGATTTACAATAAAAATTAAAAATCTAAAGCAGTCCCTTATAAGAGAGAGTTCATGGAAAACTACTGCACTAAACTACTGCAAGGTTTTCATATTCATTCCATATATTCATTTCATGTATTTGCTTTTATCTGCTGATCTTTGTCGGATTTGTTTCTGGACTGTCAATTATTGGTTGATAACCCTGATCTATGGGCTCAAGTTCAAATCAGTTTAATAGCTAATATAATCCACGTTTCTATTCATAAAATGAAAGACTATTGTTTTATTTAAATGCTTTTGTTCATGCTGCACTGAGTTATATTACATTATACTGGATTGTATAGTGCAGTTCTAAATTGTACAATACCTCCTTAAAAAAACAAACAAACAAAAAACATTCTTTTGATCATGTGATCAATAAAAAAGCTGAAGAGTAATTATGTGCAGAAATGACCATGGATTGTAAAGGATGCATTAAAGAGGATGAACAATTGCTATATCTGTATGAAAGTGACCAGAGGGCTTTGTGCTGTGCTCTATTTAAAATAATTTTCTACTATATATGGGAACGTTGCCCATATTGTCCCTGCCTCAACAACAACAACAGCAAAATCTTTTTGTCTGTGTAATGGATAATTATGCTGTGGGACACATATTTCATTTAGAGCAACTCTCCATAAGAGGAGCCCTGCCAAGTTATATAAACCATCATTTATGGCTTTTAGTCAAAAAGCAGCCAACGGGTTTACTCCCAGACTGCCAGTGTTTTTTTTTTTTCTGGGGGTTGAAAATTCTTGATTTCTTTTTCATTTGTGTGTGTGTGTGTGTGTGTGTGTGTGTGTGAGTGTGTGTGTGTGTAAGTGAGTGTGCCTGATTGTTTGTTAAAGGTGGTTTGTGTAGTGAAGAACTTCAAAGGGAAATCATTGCTGAATGAGATACCACCTGAGGAGAATATTTCCAGCACTCCCATGCTTGGAGAGCCCAAGTTGGAGAAATACATTGTGTCGCAGGTAAATCAGGAGTTATATGAGGAATAATAATGAGATGAGCTGTAAAGATGCCTTAATTACAGGGATCCCTCATTTTCTGCGGTTAACGGGGGCCGAGTCCCCCCGAGACCGATGATTTCTGCAAAGTAGGATCGACCCCTGACTGACGTATATGTACATGTATAATGTGTATATAATATCAATAAATACATATTCAATGCTATAAATGCTCATAATAACAATTAAACATTCAAAAATAATTCAGAAGACGTAAATAAAATATAAAAACACACATACAGGCGTGTCTGCACCATCTCACATAAAAATGTAAGCAGTTTTTTTTTTTTTTTTTTGCATAATTGGCCTTGTTTTGTGGCATTTTTCTTAACTTTTCTCCTTAATTTTTCAATGAATGAGATTTCCTTTTCGGCTTTTTCTCCTTTATCAGGGGTCGCCATAGTGAATGATTCGGCATAGATTTTTATGTCGAATGCTCTTCCTGACACAACCCTTTAGCAAAAGACAGAAACACACTAATGACTTTGCAGCTACTCTTTACAAAAGTCAGCAATGGTTCTTTTACATGAACCTCTCACCATAGACAGTAAGAGACATGGCCAGCCTTTGATAACCCAGTTAGCTGCACTGGGGGGGACAGTGACAACCTTGTGGAGAGAGTGGGACTCAAACCCCCAACCCTAGGATCAGCGATCCAGCACCCTATACCACTAGGCCACCACTGCCCCTTTATTTTTTGATGAATATTTTTGGAAAACCTGTGATGCACTGAAGCCGCAGAAACTGAACGCAAAGTAGGGAGGGATCACTGTACTGGTTTATATGAGTTCTATGATTGTATCAATGATGATACAGTATACATCAATATGTTATATTCAATCTAATACACACACACACACACACACACACACACACACACACACACACACACACACACACACACACACACACACACACACACACACACACACACACACACACACACACACACATATATATATATATATATATATATATAGAGAGAGAGAGCGGGGATTTAGCTCAGTTGGTAGAGCGTCCGCTTTATCCTCTGGAAGGTCGGAGTTCGAATCCGGCCCCATCATACCATGAGACGTTAAAATTTGGGAGTTGTTGCTTCCTGCTTGGCGCTCAGCATCAGAAGGATAGACAATGCAACAACTGGTGCCATACAGTGGCGACGGGTGCCCGGAGCGCTGGGGTCTCATGTGCACTGAGCATATGCATGTATGAAATTGTGCTATATAAGCATCCACAATAATATATATATATATATATATATATAAAGAAGTAAGAACTCAATACATTTTCGGTCACTACTAACCCAATTTGATTCAATTCTAGCCATGGTTGTTGACTTCTATGAAGTTATTCAGTTTTCTATGAATTATGTACAGTGCATTAATTTACGACAGAAATATCAATTCTTATAATCTTGTATGTGAATTCACATTTCAGTAAAAAGTTACCAACTCAGTATTGTGTGTCGCTGTACTTGAACTGCTTGAAGCTGTGCTCCGATGTTATAGAAGCAAATAATATTAAAATACAAAATAAAGAAACCAACCTGCTAATTTAATTTAAATTCTGTTCTACAGCAGGTGCAGGTTCTCCCGGGTTTAATGTAAATCCTATTCTAACTTCGTAGATGTGTAGAAAGTTTATGGTGCTGTCAGAATATTTCATAGTGGCATTTTAATATTGTGATATTTTTTGAGACTTTATAAGTTTGTATTGAATTTGAGATCTCCAAAGTTTTGATTTAATGCTTCTCACGCTTTCGCTTGCTTTTGCTAATTTTTCTTTTGCATGAAGTGAGTGTACATCGATTTTCAGTTTTAATTTTTTCTTTTCAATTTGAATCAGGAGGCAGTGGTGGCCTGTTGGGTGGATGTAGGGTTACTACAGGATCCCAAGGTCAGGGGTTCAAGTCACCACAGGTTGTCACTGCCCCCCAGTGCAGCTAACTGGGCTATCAAAGGCCGACCCTGTCTCTCACTATCTATGGTGAGGGGCCTGTAAAAGATAAATCGCTCACTTTCGTCAAGAGTAGGTTGCATCACCATCACCATGTTACTGCCCTGTGATGGCTTGGCAAGATGCCCAGGGTATACTGTGCCCTCACCCAGAGTCAGCTGTGATGGGCATCAGACTCCCTATGACCCTAATTAGGATCGAGCGGTTCAGAAAATGAATGAATGAAGGATTTGAATCAGATCTGTGCATATACAGCACTGCAGCCTCTTGGACTGACCTTTCCAAATTCTTTTTTCATTTGTCGTTGGACTCAGTTCAACTTTAATGAAAATATACAAAGATTTTCGAACATATGCCAAAAAAGTTTGGAATTTATGAACCAAACAAAACATTTGTATGTGATTATTATACGAAGGACTTATTCCAGTCATGCCAACATTTTTATGCATCATCTATTCTACTTGCTTGAGGCAGGAATGTGTTTGTCTGTGTCGTAGCAGCAATTTTACCTCCCCATGGGCGAAATCATAAATATGACAATAAAAATGTAAATTTAATGGGACTTATGGAAGAGAGTTAATTTATGCCTGCTAAGAAGTTATTTACAACTTTTTACAATTTAAAAGGAAAACAATATATTGTTTCTATAGAATCACAGTATTTAGATTTATGTAAATTTTTTGTAAATTGAAGTCATGAACCAAACAGAATAATTTTATCCAGAAGAGGCATCATTATCCATAAAACAGAGAGAAAATAAAATATGTATTCTGTGATAGAATATTTATATAATGACAGGAAGAATCAACACCCTAAAGTATTTTTTTTTTTATAACAGAACATCCTGAATTGATTTTCATTGTACCGAAGTAGCTGTACCAATTAATTATTTATTAAAGAATTGCAAAAAAAAAAATTATATCCTCTGATTTTCTCCCTAATTTTAGTTGTATCCAATTCCCAGCCATCACACAACCACCACCAACCAGTTTGGGGAGAAAGTATGCACATACCCCATCTATGGCATGCAATGCTACCCACCCATACGCATTTTGGGGGAGGTCTAACACAACCAAAGGAAAAGCTGAAGCTCACAGAAGTCCATGATTGTCTGGGAATCACTGTGAGTGACAGGGATGTGAACCTATGCGATCCCTCCATCCCGTGAGAACTCGGTCAATTAGCTTCCATGGACTCCCAGTCAGAGACGGCTGTGGCATTAACCTTGGATTTGAAATTGTAATTTATCATTATATTTTGCTTTTCTTTATTTTTCCATGTAGTGTATACTTAAACTCTCAGAAGATGAAAGGGACTCAGTAGGACCTACTTTGCTCTTCATCTGTGCTTGTTATGATTTAAAATGTGAGCGATATCCTATAATAATCTCACTGGCGTGTGCTTTCTGCTTCCGTTCCTGTAGTATTCACTAAAACATTTATTCACCTCAGGCTTCTTGGATGATGTTGCTTAATTAAACAGTCCCTTTGACGTTCCTTCTCTGGAAGTATTCCACCTCACCTTTGGTGCATAATTGTTAATCATCATGCCACGACAAGCAGTTTCTCCCTCAATGGCATCTCTTTTCTTTTTTTTTAGATAATAAGCAAGAAATAAAATTATAGCCTGTCATGTTAGAAGCCTTCAAATGAGGAGCCACCAAAGACGACTTAATCAAACAGCATTACTTTTTCATGCATGGACACTGTCGTCTCCAAATATACTAAATAAACATCTCACAATAAACTGGAACATGCCTATGTCAGCCAGAAGTATTAAAGTATTTCTTCTATTAAAGAAACTTAAATCATTATCTTCTTACTATTCTGCCTCGTGTATAAATTCTGGCATGAAAATTATACTTCTTGGTGCATCATGTCCCTTTAAATCATTTTAAAATTCAAACCAGTGTAACTTATTTTACAAAGAAGTATGAATAGCAGAAATGTATCATTATGATTCTGATACGCTTCTGAAGGCTAAAGTAGTTTTCTTTCATTTTTATTATTAATTTTAGGTTATTTTGATTTCCCTAACAGACCAATTAAACTCTAACACCTCGGCGATGGCCTGGCAGGCTGTCCAGGGTGTACCGTGCCCTTGCCCAGAGTTGACTGAGATAGGCGCAAGCATCCCCATCACCATAACTAGGATTAAGCTGTTCAAAAAATGGACGAATGAACGTCCCCAGCTACACGCTATGTAGCACTTAATGATATTCTCTATCAACATTTTTCAATAATAAAATGCTTTTACTCAGTTTGAGAATTGTTGTGATGTTCTAAGCACTGAAATAACACGTAGAGGGATCCCTCACTTTCTATGATTAATGGGGACCGAGACAACCCCGTAGCCGCCGATTGCCCCCCGCCCCAACTGACATATATGTACACGTACATGTATTTCTGTATATAATATTAATAAATACATATTCAATGCTATAAATGCTAATAATAACAATTAAAGATTAAAAAATAATGCATTGGATGTAAATGAAATATAAATACACACACATACAGACAAGGGCTCTGTGGTCTTGTGGTATGGGGTGTTAGATCACTGATCCAAAGGTTGGAGGTTCGAGTCCCACTCTCCACAAGGTTGTCACTGTCCCCCCAGTGCAGCGAACTGGGTTATCAAAGGCCGGCCATGTCTCTCACTGTCTATGGTGAGAGCTACAACAAGAGTAGCTGCATAGTCGTCAGCGTGTTGCTGCCCTGCGATGGCCTGCCGAGCTGTCCAAGGTGTACTCTGCCCTCGCCTGGAGTTGGCTGGGATGGGTGCTAGCCTCCATGCAAACTTAATTAGGATTAAGTGGTTACAGAAAATGAACTAAACACGTATAGACGCGGGCGCACACACACAGACGCGCAGCTCACATAAAAATGTAAGTAGTTTTGTTGGGCTGCTTTGGGTTTTTTTTTTTTTTTTTTTTTTGCACATAATTGGCCTTGTTTTGCAGCATTTTCCTTAACTTTTCCCTATTTTTCCTTCATTTCTTCATTTTTTAATTCTTCGAAAAACCCGCGATGCACTGAAGCCGCAGAAACTGAAGCAAGAAATAGCGAGAAATCACTGTATTTTATTTTCAATCTTTTCCTGATGTAAATCATAAAACAGAAGGAATTTTCAGCTGTTATCTCTACCACTTGTCCACTAGGGTCTTGGAAGCTTGGAGCCAATCCCAGCTTTCTTTGGGCGAGAGATAGGGTACACCCTGAACAACTTTACAATCTGTTCCAGAGCCAACGTGGAGTGAAACAACCACTCACACCCACATTCACACTCACTGGCAATTTATAAAAGCCAGTTGACCTGACTGCATGTCTTTGGATTGAGAAAGGAAACCAGAGCACACAGATGAAGCCCACAAAGGCATGGAGAACATGACAACTCCACATAAAACTAGAGCCCAGAACCTTCTAGTTGTGAGGCAAACGCATTGACCAGTAAACCACGGTGCAGTAATCTTTCTGTCCCGTATTATTCCCAAGAGTTTGTAGTTGTGGTTATTTATGTTCAGTATTTATTGATGTTGGTTTTAGTTAAATTGTTTTGGAACATAGATGTATTGATGAGACATACACACAGATCAGGCGTCTCCTCTAGATGTGTATTGAGTGCTATCATTTACAAGGCAAGGTTCCAATTTTGTACAGCATCATGTATTCGGCGTACAGCGAAAGCAGTGCTTGTTCAGTAGTCCTATGATGAATAGATCAATGTGACTTCCCCAGACTCATTGTGGATTCATATTAGGGTGAGTAAAAGGGCGTTGAGAGGAAGCAGCAGGCATTCCATCAAGATTATCCTACTGCCAAAGACAAACTGTGTGTGCCTGCAGTGCACGGCGAGCATTCACTCTGTAATAGGTTACGTCAAGGCTACGTCGTTTATCCTGAAAATTGTTAAGGCATTTTTTTGGCGTCTGGGGAGACTCACAACACAATATTTCATTTAGAAACTATAATAATGTTTCGTGAAATTAGTACAAGGCCAGTGTTGGCACGGTGGTAAGCTGGTGCTGAGCGATCCCAAGGTTGTGGGTTTAAGCCCCACTGTCACCAGTTGTCACTGCCCTCCCCCTCCCCTCTTCCCAGTGCAGCTAACTGGGTTGTCAAAGGCTGGCCATGTCTCTCACTGTCTGTGGTGAGAGGTTCATGTAAAAGAACCATTGCTGACCTTCGTCAAGAAGTAGTTGCATATCCGTCAGCATGTTTCTGCCCTGTGATGGCCTGGTGAGCTATCTGGGGTGTACTCTGCCCTCACCCAGAGTCAGCTGAGATGGGTGCCAGACTCCCTGCAACTCTAATAGGATTAATCGGTTCAGAGAATGAATGAAATTAATGCATTAGATTAATTCATCTCCTTTTCATTCCAATACAGGGATCCCTCGCTACTTCGTGCTTCAGTTCCTGCGGCTTCAGTGCATCTCGGGTTTTTCAAAAATATTCATCGAAAAATTTAAAAAAAAGGAAATTAAAGAAAAATAGGGAAAATGTGAAAGAAAATGCAGCAAAAGAAGTTCAATTATGCAAAACAAAGACCACCAAACAAAAACATAAAACAACCCAAAACCCCCAACAAAACTATTTACATTTTTATGTGATGTGCGCATCTGAGTGTGTGTGCGCATGCGCGTCTGTATGTGTGTGCATTTATATTTTATTTACATCTTATGCATTATTTTTAAATGTTTAATTGTTATTATAGGCATTTATAGTGTTGAATATGTATTTATTGATATTATATATACGTATACGTCAATGCAGCCGTGAGGGGGGGGCACAAACCAGTGTCTCTCCCTCACGCCGGTCCCAAGCCCGGATAAATGCAGAGGGTTGCGTCAGGAAGGGCATCCGGCGTAAAACAAATGCCAAATAAACTATGCAAATCACAAGAAAGAATGACATACCGGATCGGTCGAGGCCCGGGTTAACAACGACCGCCATCAGTGCCGTCAACCAACAGGGTGCTGATGGAAATTGGACTACTGTTGGTCGAAGACGTCGAAGAAGGAGAGGCGGGAGGCGTGTCCGTTGCCAGAGAGAGAAGAGGAAAGGCATGAGTCTAGGACTGAAAGTAGGGACTTTGAATATTGGAACTATGACAGGAAAAGGTAGAGAGCTGGCTGACATGATGCAGAGGAGGAAGGTGGACATACTGTGTGTTCAGGAGACCAGGTGGAAAGGTCGCAAGGCTAGAAGCATAGGAGCAGGGTTTAAGCTGTTTTATCACGGTGTGGATGGGAAGAGAAATGGAGTCGGAGTCATCTTGAAGGAGGAGTTTGCCAGGAATGTTCTAGAAGTGAAAAGAGTGTCAGACAGAGTGATGAGTCTCAAGTTAGAAATTAAAGGTGTGATGGTTAATGTTGTTAGTGCTTATGCCCCACAGACAGGATGTGAGCGAGAAGAGAAGGAGAGATTCTGGACGGAGTTAGATGAAGTGATGCAGAGTACCCCCTGAGGTGATAGAGTGGTCATTGGGCCAGACTTCAATGGACATGTTGGTGCAGGAAACAGAGGGACGAGGAAGTGATGGGTAGGTTTGGTATCCAGGACAGGAGCAGAAGGACAGATGTTGGTAGATTTTGCAAAAGGATGGAAATGGCCGTCGTGAATACTTTCTTCCAGAAGAGAGAGGAGCATAGGGTGACTTATAAAAGTGGAGGTAGGAGCACACAGGTAGACTACATCTTGTGCAGGCGATGTAATTTAAAGGAAGTCAGTGACTGCAAAGTAGTAGCGGGTGAGAGTGTTGCCAAACAGCATAGGATGGTGGTGTGCAGGATGATGCTGATGGTGAGGAAGGTGAAGAAGGCAAAGGCAGAGCAGAAGACAAAGTGGTGGAAGTTGAAAAAGGAAGAGTGTCGGGTTGTCTTCAAGGAGGAGTTGAAACAGGCTTTGGGTGGTCAGGAAGTGCTTCCAGATGACTGGACAACTACAGCGAATGTGATCAGGGAGACAGGTAGGAGAATACTTGGTGTGTCATCTGGAAGGAAAGTAGATAAGGAGACTTGGTGGTGGAATGAGGAAGTGCAGGAGTGTGTACAAAGGAAGAGATTAGCTAAGAAGAAGTGGGACATTGACAAAACCGAAGAGAGTAAACAGGAGTACAGGGAGACACAGCGTAAGGCAAAGGTAGCAGTGTCAAAGGCCAAACAGAGCGCGTTTGATGACTTGTATGCTCGGCTGGAAAGTAAGGAGGGAGAAAATGATTTATACAGGTTGGCACAGCAGAGAAATAGAGATGGGAAGGACGTGCAGCAAGTTAGATTGATAAAGGACAGAGAGGGAAATGTATTGACTGATGACAGAAGTGTGCTGGGAAGATGGAAAGAGTACTTTGAAGAGCTGATGAATGAGGAAAATGAGAGAGAGAAAAGAGTAGAAGAGGTGACTGTTGAGGACCAGGAAGTAGCAAAGATTAGTAAGGGTGAAGTGAGGAGGGCATTGAAGAGGATGAAGAATGGAAAGGCAGTTGGTCCTGATGACATACCGGTGGAGGTATGGAAGTGTCTAGGAGAGGTAGCAGTAGATTTTCTGACAAGAACATTTAACAAGGTCTTAGAGAGTGAGAGGATGCCAGAGGAATGGAGGAGAAGTGTGCTGGTGCCCATTTTTAAGAACAAGGGAGACGTGCAGAGTTGTGGCAACTACAGAGGGATAAAGTTGATGAGCCATACGATGAAGATATGGGAAAGAATAGTGGAAGCTAGACTAAGGGCAGAAGTCAGCATTTGTGAACAACAGTTTGGTTTCATGCCCAGAAAGAGCACCACAGATGCAGTGTTTGCCTTGAGGATGTTAATGGAGAAGTACAGAGAAGGTCAGACGGAGCTGCATTGTGCCTTTGTGGATCTGGAGAAAGCATATGACAGGGTGCCGAGAGAAGAACTGTGGTATTGCATGAGGAAGTCTGGAGTGGCAGAGAAGTATGTTAGAGTGGTGCAGGACATGTATGAGAGATGTAAGACAGTGGTGAGGTGTGCTGTCGGTGTGACAGAAGAGTTCAAGGTGGAGGTGGGACTGCATCAAGGGTCAGCTCTCAGCCCCTTCTTGTTCGCTATGGTGATGGACAGGCTGACAGACGAGGTTAGACAAGATTCCCCATGGACTATGATGTTTGCAGATGACATTGTAATCTGTAGTGAGAGCAGAGACCAAGTGCAGGAAAATCTAGAGAGGTGGAGGTATGCCCTGGAAAGGAGGGGAATGAAGATTAGCCTCAGTAAGACAGAATACATGTGCATGAATGCCAAGGACCAAAGAGGAACGGTGAGATTACAGGGAGCAGAGATAAGAAAGGTGGAGGATTTTAAGTACTTAGGCTCAACAATCCAGAGCAATGGAGAGTGTGGAAAAGAGGTCAAGAAGCGTGTGCAGGCAGGTTGGAATGGTTGGAGAAAAGTGTCCGGTGTGATGTGTGATAGGAGGGTATCGGCAAAAATGAAAGGAAAAGTGTACAAAACGGTGTTGAGGCCAACGATGCTGTATGGGTTAGAAACAGTGGCCCTGGGGAAAAGACAGGAGGCAGAGTTGGAGGTAGCAGAGATGAAAATGTTGAGGTTCTCTTTGGGAGTAACGAGGATGGATAGGATTAGGAATGAGCACGTCAGAGGGACAGCACATGTAAGACGTTTTGGAGACAAAGTCAGAGAGGCTAGATTGAGATGGTTTGGACATGTACAGAGGAGGGATAGTGAGTATATTGGTAATAGGATGCTGAGGCTGGAACTACCAGGCAAAAGGCCTAGAGGAAGACCAAAGAGACGATTCATGGATGTGGTAAAGGAGGACATGAAGGTCGTTGGTGTAAGAGAAGAAGATGCAAAGGATAGGGTGAGATGGAGGCAGATGATTCGCTGTGGCGACCCCTGAAGGGAAAAGCCGAAAGGAAAAGAAGATATATACGTATACGTCAGTCGGGAGGGGTCGATCCTACGTCGCGGAAATTGGCGGGGTCTCTCGGTCCCCATTAACCGCAAATAGTGGGGGATCTCTGTATTTAATATGGGCATAACCATAAAGAAACTAATATTTGTCTGTTGAGTAAAAGTAGTTTAAGTGAGTAGAATTCTATTTACTTTAAAATCGGTCTCAAATGCATTTATTTCTGCATTTTATGTGAATATGTGTTTATGTTTATATCAGGACATAAAATGCACAGGTCGGGTTCTGAATCATTAAGTAATGAATATGACTACTTAAAGCTTATAAAAACTGGAGATAAGGATAAATAGATAAGAGATGAGATCTTTTTTGTCAATTGTTGCATGAAGAACGACAACCAGCTTAGAAGCTCTTTGTTTGGACAACCACCGAAATACATGAAGCTATTTGTGCATATTGTATGTACTCTATACACATACTAGTACGTCTCAAAAAATTAGCATATTGTGATAAAGTTCATTATTTTCTGTAATGCACTGATAAAAAAATAAACTTTCATATATTTTAGATTCATTGCACACCAACTGAAATATTTCAGGTCTTTTATTGTTTTAATACTGATGATTTTGGCATACAGCTCATGAAAACCCAAAAATCCTATCTCAAAAAATTAGCATATTTCATCCGACCAATAAGACAAAAGTGTTTTTAATACAAAAAAGGTCAACCTTCAAATTATTATGTTCAGTTATGCACTCAATACTTGGTCGGGAATCCTTTTGCAGAAATGACTGCTTCAATGCGGCGTGGCATGGAGGCAATCAGCCTGTGGCACTGCTGAGGTGTTATGGAGGCCCAGGATGCTTCGATAGCGGCCTTAAGCTCATCCACAGTGTTGGGTCTGGTGTCTCTCAACATCCCACAGATTCTCTATGGGCTTCAGGTCAGGAGAGTAGGCAGGCCAATTGAGCACAGTAATACCATGCTCAGTAAACCATTTAGCAGTGGTTTTGGCACTGTGAGCAGGTGCCAGGTCGTGCTGAAAAATGAAAATCTTCATCTCCATAAAGCTTTTCAGCAGATGGAAGCATGAAGTGCTCCAAAATCTCCTGATCGCTAGCTGCATTGACCCTGCCCTTGATAAAACACAGTGGACCAACACCAGCAGCTGACATGGCACCCCAGACCATCACTGACTGTGGGTACTTGACACTGGACTTCAGGTATTTTGGCATTTCCTTGTCCCCAGTCTTCCTCCAGACTCTGGCACCTTGATTTCCGAATGACGTGCAAAATTTGCTTTCATCCGAAAAAAGTACTTTGGACCACTGAGCAACAGTCCAGTGCTGCTTCTCTGTAGCCCAGGTCAGGCGCTTCTGTCGCTGTTTCTGGTTCAAAAGTGACTTGACCTGGGGAATGCGGCACCTGTAGCCCAGTCCACTGCTTCCACAGGTCCCCCAAGGTCTGGAATCGGCCCTTCTCCACAATCTTCCTCAGGGTCCGGTCACCTCTTCTGGTTGTGCAGCGTTTTCTGCCACACTTTTTCCTTCCCACAGACGTCCCACTGAGGTGGCTTGATACAGCACTCTGGGAACAGCCTATTGGCTCAGAGATTTCTTTCTGTGTCTTACCCTCTTGCTTGAGGGTGTCAGTGATGGCCTTCTGGACAGCAGTCAGGTCGGCAGTCTTACCCATGATTGCGGTTTTGAGTAATGAACCAGGCTGGGAGTTTTTAAAAGCCTCAGGAATCTTTTGCAGGTGTTTAGAGTTAATTGGTTGATTCAGATGATTAGGTTAATAGCTCGTTTAGACTACCTGAACATGATATGCTAATTTTTTGAGATAGGAATTTTGGGTTTTCATGAGCTCTATACCAAAATCTTTAGTATTAAAACAATAAAAGACCTGAAATATTTCAGTTGGTGTGCAATGAATCTAAAATATATGAAAGTTTAATTTTTATCAGTACAGTACAGAAAATAATGAACTTTATCACAATATGCTAATTTTTTGAGAAGGAATAATATATATATATATATATATATATATATATATATATATATATATATATATATATATATATATATTCACATTTACACAGAAGGGTGAATGATAGTCAAAAGTGACGATATACATCAGGTAAGAGGTAGAGTTTTTAATTAGTAGTGCATGTTGCTGAAATGTTATGATGTTCGAGACCTGCTGTAAACATGAAAATTGCACTTTTTACACCCGAGCCTAGTGGTTAATCAGACTTATTCCGGTTTCCATAGCGTGAAGCCACCAGGAGTTCACCTCCTCCTGTATGGGACGCTAGTCTATCGCAGGTTACCTTCCCAGTACAGTATATTTTACTGGTACCCATTTATACTGCTGGGTGAACAGAGGCACACTTGTGGTTAAGACCTTGCCCAGGGGTCTTAGCACAGTTGGGGTCGAACTGGGATTCAAACACACAACCTCCTGATCATGAGCCCAGCACCCTAACCACTACACCACCGACCTCAATAATATTGCGCTGACATATTGCACTGCCCAGGAAGATGGTGTGAAAGATCTTTATTCAGTCAGTCAGTGTGTGTGTGTGTGTGTGTGTGTGTGTGTGTGTGTGTGTGTGTGTGTGTGTGTGTGTGTGTGTGTGTGTGTGTGTGTGTGTGTGTGTGTGTGTGTGTGATGGCGGTGGTGGAGTTTCACGCTTAACAGCTTCCGGGCAAAAGCTGTTCTTGAGTCTATTAGTTTTTGTTTTTAGTGAGGTGAACTATAAGATAGTCAGCCATCTTCATACATCATTAAAACCCCAAAGTGTGGAGGTGAATCTGATCGTCGATAAATGTAATTTTATCCCTAAACCATAACTATAGGATTCACCCATAACCCGAACCCACAGAATGGAGAACAACACAAAACAACACATTAGGAACCTCTATCCAATCAGAAACATATGGCATCCCCTGGAAACTGGCTCTAGGACAAAACAAATATTCACATACCTTAAAAGGGTTCAGAACAAATAAAACCTTATTCAGAGCAAGACAGTTTGAACAATGGAAGTTAAACCAATAAATAATAATAAAAACAACAACAACAACAACAACAACAACAGCGCTATGGGTTCATCTTATTGCAAGTGACCTAAAGTCTGAACTGGATGAGGTCCTGGCTTGGTGGAGAAATCAAGCCCTGTGACTCTCTGGGCTTGTGTGGGTTTCCTCTGGGTGTTTCATTCCCAAAAAAAAAAAAAAATACATTGGGCTCATTGACTGTTTGGAATTGTCAGTATGTGTGTGTGTGTGTGTGTGTGTGTGTGTGTGTGTGTGTGTGTGTGTGTGTGTGTGTGTGTGTGTGCGCGTGTGTATACCACAGTGCGCAGTACCCCACCCTTACCTGAATTTGGATGGGATCTGCTTCTGCTTCCCAACAACTGTAATAAAGGAAAACATGGATCAGGAAATGCAATTGAATTATTATTATTATTATTATTATTATTATTATTATTATTATTATTATTATTATTATAAATGCCTGGGGACCTGACCCTGGATTAAGCAGAAGATTATCATCATCATCGTCATCATTATCATCATCATCATCATCATCTTCCGCTTCTTCCGGGGTCAGTGCGGGGGGCAGCAACCTAAGCAATGAGGTCCAGACATCCCTCTCCCCAGCCACTTCCTCTAGCTCTCCCGGGGGACACCGAGGCGTTACCAGACAAGTCGAGAGACATAGTCCCTCCAGAGTGTTCTAGGTCGACCCCGCGGTCTCTTCCCGGTTGGACATGCCCGAAACACCACACCTGGGAGGTGCTTGAGAGGAATTCTGACCTGATGCCTGAGCCACCTCAACTGGTCTCTCTCAGTGCGAAGGAGTAGCAATTCTACTCCAAGCTCTCCCCAGATGGCTGAGCTTCTCACCTTAACTCTAAGAGAGAGCCCCACCGCCCGACGAAGGAAGCTCATTTCAGCCGCTTGGATCCGCAATCCTGTTTTTTCAGTCACTACCCGAATCTCATGACCATAGGTGAGGATTGGAATGTAGATCGACAGGTAAATTGACAGCGTTGCCTTGCAGCGACGGACCGGTACATGCTCCGCTTTACAGCAGAGGCAACAGCGATCTACCTGTCGATCTCCCGCGCCATCCTTCCCTCGCTCGTGAACAAGACCCCAAGATACTTAAGCTGCTCCACTTGGGGCAGGACCTCATTTCGGACCAGGAGGGTGCATTCCACCCTTGTCCGACTGAGAACCATGGCGTCGGACTTGGAGGTGCTGATTTTCATCCCAGCTGCTTTACACTCGACTGTGAATCACTCCAATGAGAGCTGGAGGTCCCACTTTGATGAAGCCAAAAGGACAGCATCATCTGCAAAAAGTAGAGACGAGATCCGATGGCTACCAAACCAGAACCCCTCAATGCCTTGGCTGCGCCTAGAAATTCTGTCCATGAAAATTATGAACAGAATCGGTGACAAAGGACAGCCTTGGGGGACTCCAACGCTCACCGGAAACAAATTCAACCTGTTGTTACCAGTGCAGACCAAACTCTAGCTCCGATGATACAGTGATCAAACGGCCCATAGCAATGTGTGCGGTATGATGTACTCCCGGAGCATGCTCC
Source organism: Plotosus lineatus (assembly GCA_024760905.1). Classification (NCBI taxonomy): domain Eukaryota; kingdom Metazoa; phylum Chordata; class Actinopteri; order Siluriformes; family Plotosidae; genus Plotosus; species Plotosus lineatus. The sequence goes on along the minus strand of CM045747.1, from coordinate 12,398,164 downwards.
ACAAGATAGCTCGAGGGACACGGTCAAAAGATGGACAGATTGGGCAACTCCCAATAATAATAATAATAATAATAATAATAATAATAATAATAATAATTCTGCACAGTGCTGTAGTGGTTAACAGCAAGAAGGCATGGGGTCGATTGCCAGCTTGAGTGTTTCTGTGTGGAGTTTGCATGTTTTCCCCGTTCTTGGGTGGGGTTTCCTTAAAGTACTCCGTTTTTTTCCCACAGTCCAAAAATATGCAGAGTTGGTGAATTGGCTGTTCAAAATCCCCCCTAAGTGTGAGTTTGAATGGTTATGTGTATGTTGGCCTTGTGATGACCTAGCCCCAGAGTATACCTCACGCTCACCCAGGATGGGCTGAGATGGGTACCAGCCTCCCCGCAACCCTAATTATGATTAAATGACTTTGAAAAGGAATGAATGAAAGATAATAGAAATAATAATAATATTGTATTTTGCTAATATTTTTTCAGAGTCCTATTACTTATGCGGAAGTCACATGACGGCGAGATCTTGAGGATGTCCAGAATTGCAAGGAAAAAGCTGCTGATGAACAAATGCAATGTTATTTTTGAGGGATTTTTAAACAACCATAAATTACTGCAGCACATAGTGTAAACCCAGATTTTCCTTGTCTTGTGCTTTTATTAAATGTTATGCATATTCCTATTTTTATATAAATGCCCAGTTTGTATGAGTTTCCTTAAATACACAGTGTCAGGAACCAATGTTGCAAAGCAACAGTATGTGTAGTGCATTTTTTGAAACCATTTTGACATTTGTCTGAGTTTTAAAAGGTTTGGTATGTTATACAGCAATTGTTAATTATGTAGTGTATGATGTATGATTGATGGATTAATTTTACTGTTCATAAATAGATGAAAAAACCAGTGTTCTACATAAATGACTATATGAGCAATACTTCAATTATTTTCAATCTGTCTCTTGTGGGTTGTTGTTATTTGTAATGTTTTTAGTGTTAGTGCAGACTGCGAAAAAGTATTTTTTTTTATTTGTCTTTGAAAAATGTGCTGTAAGGAATAAAATATGGGGTGTGCTGTTATTGAAAAATAATCCACGAATGGGGTTAGACATTTTCCAAATAAAGCGAGTCTCAAGGTGTTTTATTCCATTTATACACCACTGGTTTGCCAACAGTTACAATTAAAAAAAAAAGCTTGCACAAGACACCATACTTTTTCACATGAAAATACATTTAATGTAACTCACAGGCTCTCCGGAGATGTGCACTCACACATTCCTTCTTTGTTTGCTTGAGATAACGGGTTAATTTTATTTGAAGGGTGCAAGGGGAAAATAAGTGATGTCACAATTTCTAAATTTATTGGTTAATGCCCCTATGAGTGCATCATATTTTCATGAGTCATCAAACTTGGACTCAGAGTTCTCTGATGAAGAGTCGAGCATCTTTGATGTTTTCAATAAAATTTATAATGATCTAAAATTTGGCTCATTCTCAAATTCCTCACGTATTATTATTATTGTTTTGTTACGTGTTTGGGAGGATTCAGGCTAATATCCAATAACAATTTCTGTCTAGTCTGCCATTGGATTATGGATTGAACCCTAACCATCCATTGTCACTCATTTAATGATGTAAAAACATCACAAAATCTCTCCCCTTGTACTATGATAAGGTTTAAAACTCTTTACCCAAGTTACATGCTCTTTATCATAAGAGGGAAATGAAAAAAAAAAATTGAAAAGTACAAGGGAAAATGAGTAATGCCACGTTTGATTATGAATTATTATCATTTCTGTAACCGCTTAATTTTAATTAGGGTCACAGGGAGGCTGGCGCCCATTTGAGCGGACTCTGGGCTCGGGCAGAGTACAGCTCGCCAGGCCATCGCAGGTTGGAAACACGCTGACGGCTATACAGCTACTTATGTCGAAAGTCAGCAATGGTTCTTTTACATGAACCTCATACCACAGACAGTGAGAGACATGACCGGCCTTTGATAACCCAGTTAGTGGCACTGGAGGGACAGTGAGTGACAACCTGTGATGAGTGGGACTTGAACCCCTAACCTTAGGATCAGTGATCATGCACTTTTACCACCAGGCCAACACTGCCCATTATGAATTATTAATTTAACGAATTTAAATATTCAAGTGACCTCAAACATGTTTTTCTTTTTCTTTTCTTCTTTTTTTTTTTTTTACAAAGATAATTGATCCTTTTAGGATATAAAACAAATTAAATCGAAGAAAAAGGGCCTTCACTCAGGTTAGTGAGTCTCCGGTTTGCAGGATCACAAGGTTTGTGTTTTTGATATCACCCAATCTTATTTTCCAATTATGATGACATAATTAATATGAGATCTACACATAACAAAACATAGTGAAGATTCGAAAATACACCGGAGGAGCAGATGTAAATTCCACCGCATCACATTTCTCTTCAATCAAGTCCCGATAAAGGCTCAAATAAATCAGAATCAGAATACTATACGGGGCACTTAGGAAACTGTGTAAATAACTTCCCTTGCTATAAATAGTTTGTTATCACGGGAAGACAAATTAACTCATGTTCATGAGAAAACAACATTTATTATTCTGAGAAAATGACAAATAAGCTGTTATGTTGAGAAAATGAAAGGAAAAAGAAATGTCTGACTGCATGTTCACTGAGGGCTTACGTAATTTATGGAGTGTCTGTGGAACACGTTCGTTCTTATATTATAGTAACTATAAACATACTTTTATTCACTAGCTTCTCTTTTTTCTCTTTCTACTGAATTTAGTGAGCATTATAAAAAGATATTTGAAAGAAAGAATATTAGAACATAAAATATATCACATGAAGCATGTCACATGAATTCCAAAACTACCTATTTAAATGTTGTCCTTTAAAACACACTTTTTTTCACACTGAAACATTTGACATATAAAAATAACAGAAAACCAATTAATCCGTTCCAACCTCCTCCCAAACTCATATAACCTGACACCAACACATATATATGACCTAATATATTAAAGATAAACATGTAAAAACGAGAAATATTTACTACTACTACTACTACTACTACTAATAATAATAATAATACATGTACATTGACATTAATAATATTTAATAAATAATAATAAAAGAAGAATAAACAATAAGTTAACTAACACTTCCAATCATCGACTGCTTTGAAGATGTCACCTGGGAAGGTATGAGGTGGTGCAGAACAGAGGAGAAGAAGGAGGAGAAATTTGTGCATGTGCATGCTACGAATGCCACAGAGGAAAGGGTTGTGGTGAGCTCCCACAAGGCCAGTGCTTCTCCAATGCTGGGGCACGCCCCCTTAGGAAACACGATATGATGCCCTGGGTAGGAGTGTATGACCGTGGGGAACAAGCTTTTTGGCCATACTGTACTAGAATTAAGTGTAATTGCATATACTCTACAGTAGATGGCATTGGTGCTCTCACTGTTTTCCCTATGGTGTAGGGAAAAAGCACCGAGCAAACAATATGAAGTGCAGTTAACACTATCTATAGTCGCACGCTGGGGGCGTGAAATGTTTTTTTCCTTCCTATTATAGGGGACGTCACAGAAACTAATTAAGAAGCACTGCACAAGGCGTTATTGGAGCACGGAGGTATACATGTGGAAGAATACGAGGCCAATCGGCCTGGAAAAGCCATTTCCTCAGCAGAGCTCATAAATTAAAATTTTGCTTGTTGGATGGAGCAGATTTTTGGTGGGATTGAAGCTCGTATAAAACACACTCATAAATGAAGGTACCACTGTGTGTGTGTGTGTGTGTGTGTGTGTGTGTGTGTGTGTGTGTGTGTGTGTGTGTGTGTGTAGAAGACTGGTCATGGTATTGTATAGCTTCTGTCACTTTACCTCCATTTAGCTTTAAAAGCTTTTGCGCTCCAACAGTCACCTCATTTCTCTATTAAAAAAAAGCGTGTTGCATTTAGATTTTTAAAAAGTCCTAATGCAAAACTGGAATTTTTTTTTTTTTTAATCTGACCTTATAGGAAATGAATCATCACTTTCACTGTTGTATTAAGCAACTCTATTCTAACTTATACCTGTTGTGAAGCTCTGCCATCTGTTTAGCAATGTGTTAAAAGATGTGCACAGAGCTGGGAGACACCGTCGTACAAATCTTTGTGCCATTTTAGGCCTGAAGTAGGACATAAGTGATAAGCAGCAGCTTTGATTGGTTTCAATATCAATTTGGAAAAAAAAAAAAAAAAGAGAAGCTCAGGAATGACATATTTAATTCACTGGAGATAAAATAACTTACAAACGATTAGATATGCTCAGATTTTGTACACACCGCAAACTCAATGTTAAACACATTTGTGTGTGTGCGCGTGTGTGTGTGTGTGTGTGTGTGTGTGTGGCTGTGTGAGTCTGTGTGAGTGTCCTTCATATACTCCCCATAAACAGAGGAGGACAAAATCTTATCAGTTGAGCCTTGTCAGACAATCTGCAGTTTAGCTTTAAATGATGTCTTTACCTTAGACAGAGATCTTATTGCTACACAGCCATTTATCAACAATTATTTATTTTATTTCAGACATGTTCCACTCACATACTGCAAGGTCAGCACATGGTTTATTGTTCATCTCAATTTAACACGCATGATTCATGCTGGAGTAAAAGAAAATATTTGGGTATCAAGTTAAATGACTGAATGAATTGAATAAATTAATAAATAAGCAGTTTCAAAGAAGATAACATTAAACAATATATGACGAAAACAGATACAGCCATCAGCAATGTCATGAAATAGGAATATATAAATGTCCATGCCCATAAAAATGTGATGATTATAACAATCTTCGTTGTGGAAAAAATAAATATAAAATACTAAATTTTTGTGAGGGCAGTGGTGGTCTAGTGGTATAAGGCGCCGGATCGCTGATCCAAAGGTTGGTGGTTCGAGTCCCACTCTCCACGAGGTTGTCACTGTCCCCCCCAGTGGAGCTAACTGGGTTATCAAATGCCGGCCATGTCTCTCACTGTCTATGGTTTTAGGATGAAGCGGTTACAGAAAATGAATGAACTGAACTAAATTTTTGTGCTAATATTTTGTCAGATTAGCTTTAGCCTTGTTACAGCATGTACTCACCATGCCGTTGTTATTCCAGTTGTTCAGGTCAAGGCTCAGCAACATTAATGTGGCATTAAAATGAAGCAGCCGCTGAGCTGAATGTACTGAATGAGCAGGTTATCACAACAACGGACTTTTTCTTTCCTGATGGTACGAATATAAAAATCAAATGATGGGAAAAAAAAGTGGTTCAGAGTACTGTATGAGGATTAATTTTCAGATATTAATTAAAAATCATATAACCCTGATACTAACCCTGTTAGAACTGATGATGGAGATGTTTGTGAAAAATAAACGCATGATTTGAAATATATGTTGAGATGTTGCTTAAGTTTGTTTAGTTGTGCCATGGGGATAATGTGCTTGAATGAAGGCTAGATATGGCCCACCAAAATACTAAAGTGTACAACACTGGTCATAACTACAATATATTGCCAAAAGTTTGTGGACACCTGATTAAACCCATACAGCATATGCTTTCTGAACAACTCACGGTTTAATGTTCTTTTTGCTATGATACTCATCTCCTCTCTTCTGGGATGGTTTTAGAATGGTGTGACTTTGGGAATTTGTGTTAATTTTGCCAGAAGAGTGTCAGTAAACAGAGGTATAGGCATTGGGTAATAGGGCATGGGATGAAATACACATTTGGATTCATGCCAAAAGTGCTCAGTAAAATTCAGTGTTCTGTGAAATAGGGTTGGAGTTGGATTTCATTTTTTTTTCCCCAGTGTGATATGATGCTACTTCACTAAAAGGTAGATTCTTCATACTACTTTTTACAAATCTTTATTGAGGCTGCAAATAATTTCGACTTTTTCCATTAATTAGGGGTCGCAACAGGAAATGATTCACATGTTTGATTTGGCATAGGTTTTTACGTCGGATCCCCTTCCTGACACAACCCTTTAGCAAGGGACAGAAACACGCTGACAGCTGTGCAGCTCCTCGTTATGAAAGTCAGCAATGGTTCTTTCATATGAACCTCTCACCATAGACAGTGAGAGACATGGCTGGCCTTTGGCCTTTGATAAACCAGTTAGCTGCACTGGGGGGGGGGCAGTGACAACCTTGTGGGACTCGAACCCCCAACCTTAGAGTACTGTATATTATGAAAAAATGCCGCATTTACTGTAACTGCACAAGCAAGCAACAGTCGTTGCCCATCGGAAAACTTATTTTTCTTTTGCTTCTCTGTCTGGAGTTTTTGAGCAATTGACCGCGATATGACTTCCAATTGTCCATCTTCTTCCTGAATAGTGTGCTTCAATGCATTTTCTTTTTTGAAAGACACACTCATTTTAATTTTTTTCCTGTTTTGTTTTTCACCCAAAAATAATGAAATGATTCAATTTTCAGTTCAGTTCATTTTCTGTACCCGCTTAATCCTAATTTGGGTCGCGGGGAGGCTGGTGCCCATCCCAGCCAACTTCGGGCGAGGGCAGAGTACACCCTGGACAGCTCGCCAGGCCATCGCAGGGTGGAAACACGCTGACGGCTTTGAGCCTACTCTTTACGAAAGTCAGCAATGGTTCTTTTACATGCCTCACACCATAGACAGTGAGAGACACGGCCGGCCTTTGATAACCCAGTTAGCTCCACTGGGGGGGCAGTGACAACCTTGTGGAGAGTGGGACTCAAACCCCCAACCTTTGGATCAATGATCCAGCGCCTTATACCACTAGACCACCACTGCCCCCTTGATTCAATTTTTGGTATTAAAATTATCGTGTTCGGTCACACTTTGCAAGAGTTACTGAATGTTTTTTTTTTTTTTTTTTTTTTTTAATTTTCCACTATCTTTCACCTTTATGATCAAAGGTAAAGACTAACTAGTGAATACAAGTGATTACAGATAACTGTACTGTTGAATTCATTGCCCTTCATAATAATTGGCACCCCAGGTTAAAATGTGTTAAAAGCCTTTAAATAAATTACATATTTATTGCAGAAGCTAAATGTAACCTTAAACTCAAGTGAATTTTAAGGAGAAAAACTTTCTGACTATGAAATAATTAATTTTCATAAAATCACCTGTTCCACAATTATTGGCGCCCCTAACAATTCCTACAAAATAAATGTAATTAAAGTATTTCTGTCATTTATACAGTAGTTCACAAAATTGATCTGTGTATCAAGGAACATTTAATTAGTGATTCATCCCTTCCTGTTTCCCTGGGGTATGAATATGACGTGACACATCCACTCTTCAACATTAAGAATTCAAAGGAAAGGAAGGCAGATGTGTGTCGACCTTCACAAGTCAGGCAATGGCTACAAGAAAATCGCCCGTCGCTTGCACCTGCGCACATCTACTCTGAGAGGAAGTTAAGAAGTATTTAAGGAATTATAAAAGTATTTAAGTATTAAAGTATTAAAGAAAATATATAAGGAATTAAGAAGTTTAAAACAACCGGAACAGAGGTAAACAAGCCTGGACAAGGACAGAAGGTTATTTTGCCACCACGCACAGTGAGGTGGATTGTAAGAGAAATAAAAAGTTACCCAAAGCTCACTGTTGAAGAATTGCAACAAATGGGAACATCTCAGGGTCACAAAGTCTCCAAAACACCCATCAGGTGCCATCGCCAAGTCACAAAGCTGTTTGGGAGGTATCGAGGGAAAAAACTTTTCTCACTCGCAATCATAAACTCAAACATGTAGAGTTCACTAAGCGGCACTGCACTTCAACTGGGATCGTGTGCTTTGGTTGGAAGAGACCAAGATAGAACTTTTTGGCAACATACACTCTAAGTGGGTCTGGCAGTATATGCAGAAAAGCACATCATGCCCACCGTGAAATATGAGTGGGGGTGGGGCATTGGTAATGGTTTAGGCCTGTTTCTCTTCCAGAGGGCTTGGGAACCTTGTTCAGGTGCATGTCATCATGAACACTTTGAAATGCCAGAACATTTTAAATCAAAATGTGGTGGCCTGGGCTTGAAAACTGATGATGGGTCATCACTGGGTTTTTCAGCAAGATAATGACCCTGAACACATGGCCAAATCCACACACAAATTATTCGCCAGACACAGAATCAAGCTCCTCCCACAAACATCTCCGTCTCCAGACCTCAGCCCCATTGAAACCCTGTGGAGTGATCTGAAGAGGAGAGTGCAGAACATTATATACTATATGCACTGTGTGTGTGTGTGTGTGTGTGTGGGGGGGGGGGGTCACTCTGAAAAGCTGACAATGGTAAAACGTGCTATACAAACATAACAGGAGAACTGAAATTAATTAATGATGATGCCATTTCCTTTAGGATTCCTTTTATTCAGAATTCAATCTGAATAAAATATAACTCAATATATAATTCAATGCTTATGCATTTTTCGTCTGAATGATTAAATATGACTGAAGGCACAATCCCACTGCATCCCCTGCACAACGTAATCACTGGATCGAGGAGCAACATCAGCACCACGCTGCTGTCATTGCCCTGCTCCATGACATCAGTCTTTTTAAATCTAGCATGGGGAGATATGCTAACACAACACAACACAATCAAATACACACACTCGCACACGCCTGCCTTGCACTGCCCCACTCACTGCACATCTCGGACCTTAACCTGCACAAACATGTTTACACTGGAGTTTTTAAATTATTTGTTTTTTATATATATATATCGGCACGGTGGCGTAGTGGTTAGCACGTCCGCCTCACAGCAAGAAGGCCCGGGTTCGATTCCCGGCCCGGGCGTTTCTGTGTGGAGTTTGCATGTTCTCCCCGTGCTTGTGCGGGTTTCCTCCGGGTGCTCCGGTTTCCTCCCGCAATCCAAAGACGTGCACTGTAGGTTAATTGGCCGTTCTAAATTGACCGTAGATTCTCTCCTGCAGCGGCACTGGAACCCAGTCGTATCGGCACTTGCCTTTCCATTGGATCCTTCCGGTGGCGCTGAGACGGGGGACTTGCTGCTTGGGTAACAGCCTGTCCCTCATTACTCCCTACCCGGGCTCTGCGCACTGGGGAGTATCACCAGCCGGGATACCAGCCAGAGCGCAGCCATAGTCCTTCGGGACTGATGGAGGCCTACCATATATATATATATATATATATATATATATATATATTGTGTGTGTGTCTACATGTATGTACTAGTATATGCACTGCTGCTGAAAAAGGAGTATCTATCTATCTATCTATATGGACATCAAAGTGGATAACAGATATGTAACATTTAGCATTAAGTGATAGACCATGGTATGAAATTTCTAATAATTATTTGTATTATGAAAATATTTCCACCGGTCCCTCATTTGATTGAGTTAAAGTTACTGGGGATTGTTCTATGGCTTCTTCCTGCCTACCATAAAGCATTCTGTCAGCTGGTGTGGCTCTGCTAAATTCCTCACAGTTGTGCAAGTGTGCTGAATTGTGCCTTCCAGTTAGCTGGTGTTCTGTGTGTCCCTGCTTTATGTTCAGTGTTCTCATGTTCTATATCCATGCTTGCCTTAACCATCAGAAATAAAGAAGAACGGTGGAAGGACTTGCCCCTGTATGTGAGACAGGACCCTTTGTTTTCCATTTTTAAATCTTATTGTAAAACATATTTCTTCTTCCAGGGCTTCGGGACCTCCTGGGGGTTTTTAATCTAATTTGATTTTAAGGTTTTCATATTTCTGTACTTATTAATCTGTCATTTTTGTACATATTTAATAATGTATTTTTGTGTTTTAAACCTTTGTACAGCTGTTTTTTTAATACTTCATGGATAAATATGGATTGTAAGAATTGATTGTAAGAAAAAATAAAACATAAATAAATAAATAAATAAATAAAAAGTTGAAATAATAACTAGCATAGCATTGATTTTTACTAAGACAAAGCGGATGATAGATGAGCCGAGCTGCCTACAGCTACTTACATTTATTATTATTCTATTTGAAATGTTCGGTGGAAAGTATCACAGTAAAAGGGAATCCTAAAATTTAATATTTTATCCGCAACTTGTGCATTTCTATTTCAACATGATACCTCTGGAAAAAAAAAAAAAAAAAAAAAAATCTCAGGACATTACCTCAAGTCACGCATTTTCGAGAATCGTTTACGTGAGTTAAAGGGCCAGTGTGCATAAGGAGACGCGCAAAAGTAGATTTTTAACCTGCGGCCAGCTCACTGAGTGAGTGAGTGCTTCTTTCTTTCAGTTTGGCACAGCTCTCTGGGCTCTCCTGAGCATCGGGGAGAGAGAAGGACAGGAAGAGACAGAGGCAGAAAGAGGAATGAATGCCTGGTCCAGCGAGGCTGTCCTATCTGTCCGTCCACTTGACCATCTCACCGCTCCAAATACAGCTTCTCTTAAATGTAGCCTTTCACAATGAAAAGGATTTCTGTGGCGATAAATGAAAAGCTTCTGCTGCAGCATTATTTTTTCTGTTATTGATTAAAGCAAGAAAGACTTATTGCTCAGAGAATGTTATCTAATGTGCTTTATTTCAAAGAGGATGAAAAAGGTTTTTTTTTTTTTTTTTTTTTTTTTTTTTCAGATTTATGGTGTCAGGGTGAGATGCAGTTACTTGAACAGAGTGACTCAATGGTGTATAAAGATATAGCACATTCTCTCTGTCAGACTAGAAAGCTGAATCTCATACTTTCTTAGATTAAAAATGATGTGAAGCTCTGAATATTACGCCAAAAAAAATACTTCTTACGTCTGCTATGGGTATGTGATTGTCAATCAAGGAAACTTTCAAAAGGGCAGAAACTGTGACCATATTTAGTATATTCTCCATGGGAATGGCATGATCTGATTGGTTATCTACCTTATTACATCATCATCATCATCATCATCGTCGTCGTCTTCCGCTTCTTCCGGGATCAGGTTGCAGGGGCAGCAACCTAAGCAATGAGGTCCCGCTCCCCAGCCACATCCCCCAGCTCTTCCAGGGGGACACCGAGGATTTCCCAGACAAGCCTATAGACATGGTCCCTGAAGCGTGTTCTCGGTCGACCCCGAGGTCTCTTTCCAGTCTGTCATGCTTGAAGCACCACACCAGGGAAATGTTCTAGAGGCATTCTGACCAGATGTCCGAGCCACAGTGGTTCTACTCTGAGCTCTCCCCGGATGGTAGAGCTTCTCATGTTATCTCTAAGGGACAGCCCCACCACCCAGTGAAGGAAGCGTATTTCAGCCGCTTGTATCCGCGATCTTGGTCTTTCGGTCCCTACCCAAAGCTCGTGATCATAGGTGAAGGTTGGAACGTAGATCGACTGGTAAATTGACAGCTTTGCCTTGCAACTCAGCTTCATTTTAACCACGACAGACTGGTGCAGACCTTATTACTCATTCGGGATTTTCTAAGTTCTTATTGTTGAAAAGTGATGAAATAATTATTGGTATTGCATCATTGTCATGAGATCGAAATTATTGCATTGCTGCCATTGGATACGTTGATTGATTATTGCACAAATGGTAGGTCGGCGCAACATGATAATGTGACTGTTTGTTCATTCATTCATTTTCTGTAACCGCTTAATCCTAATTAGGTTCACATGGAGGCTGGCGCTCATCCCAGCCTCCTCCAGGCAAGGGCAGAGAACACCCTGGACAGCTCGCCAGGCTGTCACAGGGCAGAAACATGCTGATGGTTATGCAGCTACTCTTATTGAAAGTCAACATTGGGGTGGGGGGGCAGTGACAACCTGTTGAGAGTGGGGCGTGAACGCCCAATTTTAGGATCAGTGAGCCAGCGCCCTATACCACCAGGCCTCCACTGCCCTATATGAGACTGTTTACTTTGAAAATATTTTGAATGAATAATAAAACAATATATAGAATTTGGTTTTCATAAGATATGAAGAATTATTTTGTCCCTGAGGGTGAATCCACAACCAGATAATTCTCAATCTCATTTTAGAGCAGTAATTGCTTATTGTACTTTGCAAACTTAGAACAATGGTGCAACCATTGCGAGGTTTCCTAAGGTTCTGCAATAGACCAAGCGTTCTGACGAAATGTGCATGACTACTGTCGCTCACTGCAAATGTAACCAGAAACCATAAAAATCTAAATTTAGTTTAGATAATTCATATTCCTATGTAGTATATACTTTGGCAATTATTTGTCTCAGACTTGGTGGATATTACCTTTCCTTCAGGGGAAATATGTTCTACATCTCTGAATGCAGGTCATGGATCAGAATATTGATCATTCTCATCATGCTTGTATGGGTTTCCTCTGGGTACTTCATTTTCCTCCCACAGTAATAAGACGCGCACATTAGGCCAACTGGCTGTTACAATTTGCCCCTGGTAGTGAGTGTGAATGGTTGCCTGTGCTGGTCATGTGATTGAGTGGCAAACGGTTAAGGGTGTACTGTATATGAAACCCAAGGTTGATGGGTCAGGTGTTTCTGTGCCACACAAACTTTGTTGTGCTTTGTTATTATAACATATTAAAAGACATCATGAGACACACAAGGCCACAGTGCTTCTGCTGTTGGACCTTGCAATACCTTGGATTTTGGAGCAATATGGCTGAATGTCTTTTAGATGTAAAGCAATTAACTTATAGCTGACTCATTGACTCCCTCATTAAAGTTTAACGAGTAGAAAATACACAGCAGTTTGCTGCTTAACACAAAGACCATGAATATCCATTTTTGTTTAAACAAGCATTAACCCAAAAGCAAATGGTGTATCTTTCGTCTCTGCAAATAATTGCCCCATCGACAAGTGCAGGCACATCTGATGCTGCAGCTATGCCAGTACGAGACATACCCAGTGTTCTTCTGACCAAAGAAGCAAAATAAACAACAACAACAACAACAATTAGGGCAGTGATGGCCTGGTGGCGAAAGTGCTGGATCACTAATCCTAAGGTTGGGGGTTCAAGCCAAACTCTCAACGGGTTGTCACTGCCCCCCCCCCAGTGCAGCTAAGTGGCTTATAAAAGGCCGGCCATGTCTCTCACTGTTTATAGTGTGAGGTTCATGTAAAAGAACCATTGCTGACCTTCGACAAGAGGAACTGCATAGCCGTCAGTGTGTTTACACCCTGCAATGGCCTGGCGAGCCATCCAGGGTGTACTCTTCCCTTGCCTGGAATTGGCTGTGATGGGCGCCAGCCTCCCCGCAACCATAATTAGGATTAAGCGGCCACAGAAAATGAATGAATTCATCAAGAAATGTTTTTAAAAAGGGAAATGAGACTTTCACATTGGTTCTTGGATTTAAATTGAAATTCTATCCCACACCAGTGCAACCTAATATTGAAAACCAATAAACTGCCTCCTAAGGAATGAAATTCGAAATTAGAGGATTTGTTGGTGGAGAACAGTAACCAAGGACCAGAGAGAAAGCAGATAATAAACCTGACAAGTTACCAAATAGTTTACAGCAAAAAAAAAAAAAAAAAAAAAAATTGCATTGTCCAATATGTAAACATTATAAATCAGGGGTCACCAACCTTTTTGAAACTGAGCTACTTCTTGGGTATCAATTGATGTGACGAGGCACCAGGACAATAGGGTGGGGCCAGTGGCGTAGTGGTTAGGGTGCTATGCTCATGATCGGGAGGTTGTGTGTTCAAATCCCAGTTCGACCCCCACTGTGCTAAGACCCCTGGGTAAACCACACGTATGCCTCTGTTCACCCAGCAGTATAAATGGGTACCAGTAAAAATATACTGTGAAGGTAACCTGCGATGGACTAGCGTCCCATCCAGGAGGATTTGAAGATAAGCACCAATCCGATAAGCCAGTGTGGCTCAGGTGTAAAAAGCCCAACCGGCTTTACCTTTTTTACCAGGTCGATACACACTTCTGAAATAAAAAAAAATGCTCAATTTACCTTTAATTATATGCTATTATTATTAATAATTAATGATATCCATCTATGTGAAGATATTGATTTGATAAAAAAAAAAAATAGCAAAAAAACAATTAGACGCAGGTCAATGGAGAGTGGCGCGATGGAGTCTCGGGCCTGTTCTAAAAATAGCAGTGAATAGGCCTGTGGTCGCCATGTTGGTGACCCCTGTTATGAATAGATACGGTTATAGATTATCATTTTCATACGGAGGGAATACATTATAAAACAATCAATATTATATTAAGACATGACGAGGTGTTAAAAATAAAACTATAGGGATCCTTCGCTACTTCACGCTTCAATTCATGCTGCCTCAGTTGATCACATTTTTTTTCTTTTAATATTCATTGAATTAAAAAATAAGGAAATTAAGGAAGGATGGGGGAAAAAAGTTATGCAAAATGCCACAAAACCCCAAAAAAACCCCAAAACAAAACAAAAAACAACAACAACAACAACCCAATACCTCTCATCAAAACTACTTACTGTACATTGTTGACAGGTGCGCATCTGAGTGTGTGCATGTTCGTCTGTGTGTGTGTGTGTGTGTGTGCACGTGCATCTGTATGTGTGTGTGCGTGCATCTGTATGTGTGTGTATTTATATTTTATTTATTTTTTAATGTTTAATTGTTATTATAAGCATTTATAGCATTGAATATGCATTTATTGATATTATATATGCAAATACATGTACGTATACGTCAATTGCGGGGGGAGTGTTTGGGGAGGGAGGGTGATCCTATTTCGTAGATTTCGATGGTCCTGTGGGGATCGCGGTCCCAATTAACCGTGGGAAGTGAAGGATCCCTGTATATAAACTACTAGCATAATTCTCCTGGAACTGTTTCAGCAACGCTACACATTACTAACCCCTCTTGATCACTCATCCCTATAGACTCTGTTTTAGTCTATGTACTTTGTGTCTCCCTGCCAGTACAGCACATCTCCTTCCGATTGCAGGCGTATATGTCCTTCTACAGGTCTTTTATCTACTACTGACTTGCAGACAGCAGAGATGTGTGTATCAGTGGGAAGATCTAAATGGGACTGTCCCAAATGCTCGGATTTATAGCGCTTTACTCCGTCTTGAAGCCTGAGCATTGGTTTTTAAATAGCTTCAGTGTCGCTCTTAAAGACTAGAGATGTGCGGTCTGATTTCAAAATTAACCCACTGATTCATTTCCTCGCCTTACTGCGTATCACTTAAGTTTTAATCGAAAAAGCTGAAGCCATAAATAAATTAATCAGCATATTTATTTAGTGTGTTCATATGAAATCAACAGACCTGATTAAAAACTGTAAAACTAAGAATGAATTAAAGCTTTAATCAAACATCATTCTGTGCCGCATGCTGATCTCATACATTTTAAAAATGGCTCACCCGTGAAGACTTCAACCATCAGTAGATGTAGTACATAAATTACCCTCCGTGATGCGTCAGTTAAGCTGAGCTCCAAGATACACACAAAAGTTGTGAGGTGGAATAGCAAACTTTCGGTAACACAATACTGTTATGACATGACTCATTTAAATACTTCTGATCACAACATTCACCGTTCTTTAATTTCTTTATAGCGCACGCACACGCACACACACACACACACACACACACACACACACACACACACCATTGTTAATTCCAAGACTGACACAAAGTGCTCCAAACAGTTTGTGCCAAACTTTCCTCAAATGTCTCAATGCAATTGTGTTGATGTTACTTGTGTACGCTTCAAATTATATGTATACCTAACAGTCCATTGATATTGAGCACGTCTTTACTAGAAGCAATAAAATAATTCCGAAACCATTTAGTCATTTTCAGAACCACTTCATAATACAGGGATCCCTCACTCTCCGCGGTTAATTGGGACCAATATCCCCCCACAACCACCGAATTCCACGAAGTAGGATCAACCCCATCGACTGATCTATACGTACATGTATATGTGTATATAATATCAATAAATACATATTCAATGCTATAAATGCTTAAAATAACAAATAAACATTCAAAAATAATGCATAATATATAAATAAAATATAAATACACACAAATACAGATCAGATGTGCACCATACAAAAATGTAAGTAGTTTTGATGGGAGGTTTTGGGTTGTTTTTTGTTTGGTTCGAGTCTTTTTTGTTCCATAATTGGCCTTGTTTTGTATCATTTTCCTTAACCTTTCCCCTATTCTTCCTTAATTTTCTTATTTTTTTTTTAATTCAATGAATATTAAAAAAACAAAAAAAGAACAAGAAACAAAACATGATGCACTGAATCCGCATGAATTGAAGCGTGAAGTAGCGAGGTATCCCTGTATTAGGGTTGCTGGGAGGTTAAAACCGCATCTCTCAGCTGACCCCGAGCAGAAGACGAGGCAAATACAAAACAGCTTGCCAGTCTATTGCAGGGCCAATACACAACCATTCACACTCACATTTGGGGCAAATTAAAACAGGCAATTAGCTGAATGTGCATGTCTTTGGACTGAAAACCATACAAACTCCACATAGAAACACGGGAATCAAACCCAGGACCGTCTTTCTGTAAGTACTAACCATTACGCCACCATGTCAGCCATTTTCAAATGAATTTAATCATTTTAAAATCAATATTTTTTCTTGAATTTCTTCACTTCTTTAATACACAGCTTGTGGGGCCGGTGGCGTAATGGTTAGGGTGCTGGGCTCATGATCAGGAGGTGGTGTGTTTGAATCCCAGTTAGACCTCCACTGTGCTAAAACCCCTGGGCAAGGTCTTAACCCAGTGTTTCTCAATTATTTTCTGTGGCGCCCCCCCATGAAGAAAAAAAAAATTCACGCCCCCCCACCGCCCCGAGAGCAACTATAAATAGTATCATTTGTCTATAAAATTGTTATTAGTACATTTCTGTATAACATCGTATCTTTCTTAACATTAAAAGCAAACAAAGAAAGAAATAGGGTTCAATCTATAATAAAGAAAAAACATTGTTTTTAATCTGTAATAGAAAAGATTTAAAGTGCACCTATGTGCCTGAAATAATTAACAAAAATACATCCTTATTTAAACTCATTTAAGTTATTTATGTCTTAATATCTCCATCTCTCTCTCTCTCCACCTTTCTCTTCATTCCTGTTAAAAAAATTCCGCGTTGTTTCTTGAGGGGTTGTTTACTGCACTTCATATTGTTTGCTCATGCGAAAAACTGCTCCACCATTGTGCGACAATGAGAGCACCACTTCCAACTAGTGGAGTGGAGGTGCAATTACACTTAATTCTTGTACACAATTCCAGAAAAGCATGTTCCCCAGGGTCATACGCGCTCCACCTGGCATTACCCCCCCTTCCCCCGGCATCATACCGGGGTGGTGCCCCACTATTTGAGGAGCACTGTCTGAAGCACAAGTGTGCCTCTGTTCACCCAGCAGTATAAATGGATACCAATATAAGGACCAGCCTGATGAGCCACTAGGCTTGAGTGTAAAAAGCCCAACTGACTTTCAATACATAGCTGGAATATAAACCAGATAATGTACAGTCATTATCATGGCATAAGCCCCGTCAGAGTGATTCAAAACCTGTTTCAGTCTATTGGAGTTCATTTTGGAAGAATGACTGCCTTGCTGTAAATAATCCCTTCCATAAACCATTCTTCAATATTTATCTAAATTTCAAACAAAGGACATGTATAATCTTCATATAATCGGAGCAGATGGAGAAAAACAGAGCTGTCGTTATCTCAACGATTGTATTCATCTGCATCTCTCCCACTAGAATATATCAACACACTAATCATGCCGGCTCCTGTTTGGTGTTCAGAGCATCAACCACACTACACCAGTGAGGTTAAAATTCCAGAAGCTTCTGTATTCAAACAACATGCATGTGTGATACAACCAAGTCCAGTCTATTGCAGTCGAAAGACAAGCTTTACTATCAAGGTTTTACTAATGAAACGCAATCTTCTTTTTCGTCAGTGTGTAGAGTTTGTGATGTTTCCCAATGGCGAGGGAATCCAGATAGATTTTGTATGTATGGGTCAAGATTCATGAGGTGGAAATGGATGCAAGTGCAGAGATTTTCATTTAAAAACTCAAAAATAAAATGGATGGAACTCAGAACATGGACAGAGGAGGATCACAAAAAACAAAAAAAACAAACAAACAAAAAAAACAGCGAAACAACACACACATAACAAAATATTGATAAGAAACCATCCTGTAAATACACAAATTGATCAAATTGAAATTAGAGCACAGTATGTGAGTTAGTACAATGGTGAGCCGAAAAGTTCATAGGCTTCCTATTGCGCAATGGTCAAATTTCACCTTCTTTTCCTTTCGGCTGTTCCCTTTCTGGGGTCGTCACAGCAAATCATCTGCCTCCATCTTCATGGAAGTGATATTAGTGGTTCTCATGTTTGATTTGGCATAGGTTTTTACGTCGGATGCCCTTCCTGAAACAACCCGTTGGCAAGGGGCGGAAACATTCTGACGGCTTTGCAGCTATTCTTGAGGAAAGTCATCAATGGTTCTTTTACATGAACCTCTCACCATAGACAGTGAGAGACATGGCCGGCCTTTGATAACCCAGTTAATTGTACTGGGAGGACAGTGACAACCTTGTGGAGAGTGGGACTCGAACCCCCCAATCCTAGGATCAGTGATCCAGCACCTTTTACCACCAGGCCACCACTACCCTGATGGTTGAATTTGACCAAATGTGGTTTATTTTTTTACAGTCTCTATTTCAGTCTACACATCTCTTCCATCAGTGTCGCAGCACTTTTAAATGCCTTTGGTATAAAAGCTGTCAAGTTTCATTGCTCTGGCATTAATTCTTATTTGTCAGTTGATGAGCATTTCACCCCACAATAAATCGTAAACACAACCCATGGTGTTCGAGAAAGCACAACCTGGAAATCCCACTAGGATTTGCGGTGTGTGCTGGGAAATAGAATCTGGGAGTCTCTCTAGACACCATCTCTTGGGACCAGCATGACAGAATGAAACCAAAATGAAATCGAGTTGACGTTCTATTTGCATTCATTTGAACTATTGTCTTTCATTTACTACAAACATGAGTGCAAAAATAGTTTATTCCTCATTTCCTTTCGGCTGTTTTCTTTTTCTCAGGGGTCGCCACAGCAAATCTATGATTGGCATGTTTGATTTGGCAGAGGTTTTTACGTCAGATGCCCTTCCTGACACAACCCTTTAGCAAGGGGCAGAAATACACTGACGGCTATGGAGCTACTCTTGTTGAAAGTCAACAATGGTTCTTTTACATGAACCTCACAGCATAGACAGTGAGAGACATGGCGGGCCTTTGACAACCCAGTTAGTTGCCCTTGGGGGGGACAATGACAACCTTGTGGCGAGTGGGACTCGAACCCCCAACCCTAAGCGATCCAGCACCTTTTACCACCAGACCACCACTGCCACCAAAAATAATTTCTTATTAATGTTAAAAAAATAAATAAATCTATTAATCTTAATGGATTTAAAAACTGTGTTTAAAAGGTGCGAACAATTGATTTTATTATTATTATTATTATTATTTTTTTTTTTTTCTGAATACAAAAGTGCAGTCGGTAGCTTTGTCAGCCGCACAGCTTCAGGGATCTCCAGATTTATCCTGAGCTCAGGTTAAGACTTGGCATGCTGCTGCCATATCTGTGTAGGAGTCGTCAGATTCCTTGGCTTCCTCTTACTATGACCGGTCCAAAGGATAAATCTGAGACGGAAAGTGAGCGAGTGAATTTTTGCCTGTAATCTTGAACAGTGCAGGTAAATCTAGTGCTGACTCTATTTGGGGTCCAAACTGCATGCTAAAAGTTTCTCATCAGATCCTAATAAAGCATATCCATTATCATTACTATGTGAGCGATCTGTCATGCCGAGGCGTATTTCATGCAGCCTCATATGTGTAGCTCTGCTTGGGTTTTAGTGAGGAGCAGGAAAGCATAGGAACAGCTGATGGATCCATCAGGGGGTAAAAATCCAGATGGCAGATATAAAGAAAGATCCTGACTATTCCCCAGATTTTAATGATCTACCACGTCTTGATAGCCAGAGCAAATGAACATACTCAAAAGATTTAAACATGTAGATCTTCACCAAATGCTTCCAGAGGAGAAGAAGAATTATAACAAACAGTAAACCCAAAGAGTTCTTGGAAAAATAAATTGAA